>NTHP01000206.1:411568-461113 GCA_003416845.1 Oplegnathus fasciatus | reverse complement strand
ATTCACATGATCAGGACTTGTTTCCCTGAAGTGAAAGGCTGCATGGCTGTGTCCAGAGCTTTGCTGTAGTCCTGGAGGCCCACCTCTGTGCAGGCAGGAGCTGTCAGCTTTCCCTGCTGGATGAGGGAGCACAGTTCATCCAGCATGGCCCTAAAGGCTCTTCCATCTGAGGAGAAAGTCAGTATTATTACTCGTTAAATTCATTTAAAAAGTCTTATTTGGGTGTCTCGATCTATGAAAGAAGAAACTCCACCCCGACTCACCGTTTGAGTGATCTTTCTTCCACTGTGTGACCCAAAATCCCCGAACCTTCACGTCCTTGAAAATAAGAGCACTCTGGGGAGAAGAAGTTTAGTGAGTGTAATGGGGAAAAAAGTGTCTGTGAAATGTAATGTTAAAATCTGGGAGGCCGTAGGAGGTTTTTTACCACAGGGACAGTAACTGGCTGTTTGGCCATCCCTCCATACGTCACCATAGATCCTCCAAACCTGCAATACATAGCATTTTATAATCAGATTTTCTATTCAGATATTAGATCACGTCAACAAAGATGATTCAGTATCCTTACTGCAGATGACGGAGCAGTTCTGTTGCGCTCTTGCCTCCGACTCCATTCAGCGCCAGCTTAGGCTTTGGACAGGTCTGTTTAAAAGGAAAAAAAACATAGTTATACTGAGACTGCTTTTATTCACCATTATTCAAAGCCACATGACCATATCTTTTAACCTGTCCTCAGACCCACAGACCTTGAACAGTTCCTTAATCTCAGGCCGCCTCAGCGCCTCCTCTTTGATCACATGAGTTGCTCCGATGGCCTTCAGCCTATCACTGAGCTGTGAGAACTCTGGCCTTTGAAAAGAAAGACACAATGAAAAGTTCATTACAGTCATAAATGCTAGCAAGCAAAAAAAAAAAAAAAACTCTCTCTGTGTTACTCTTGGACAAAAGACCCCACTGTCACACAGTCAGGTGGTCCTCGGGGACAGACTGATAACCGGAACCAATGATTAGGACCGAAAAGTTAAGTCTCCTGAAAAGATATCCTTAGTAGGAAAGAGAGTTCACCTGTCTCTGACGACGTTGATAGTGTTTATTCCCTTTGCAGCAGCAATCTGTATTACAGCCTGCCCGACTCCACTGTTGGCTGCGTTCTGGATCACAGAATCACCTGCAAGGACAACAAATTGAGGGAAACTGTCACATGGCGGCTAAGACAGCACATCTCCATTTAGATTTTTATTCTATCAGCACTTTAATAGGGCGTGTTGTCGTTATCATGTGTCCGCCAGCTAGTTTATTGATTAATGAACTCTCATAGAGCTTTGCAGGTGCAAGTTCACGCAGCAAATAGCATGAAAGGCAGTGACCAAAGTAAGGACTTCTTCTGTAAGTCAACCTGTGTTTTACTGGTCTTTTGAAATATACATACTAACATAAAAAACTTTCTAGTCTTTCAAAACATTTTTTTTAACTTAAGTTTCTCGAAAGATTTCCTTTAGAAAGTGGAAATAAAGGGACTCCTTCTGGGTGTAATCCAGGGGTATGGAGTTCTATAAAAGAAAAATAATGTTATGATCCTGTGTGTGGAAATGATTACCTGGTTTGAGATCTTCAAAGTCAGAGAGCATCCTGAAGGCAGTGCAGGGATTCACCCCCAGCGTGGCAGCAGACAACACGGGAATGTCATTCGGCAGCGAGATGACATCGTCCTCAGCTAGCACTGCCTCTGTCCTCCATGTCCCTGCTCACACAAAGGCACAAAACTCTTAAGAGTTGGGAGACATAATTGTGACCCTGTGGACTCATGACTTCATGTAATTCAAGCTGTAATGTACCTAGACCGGCATCTTTTGGGATGACCCAGTCTCCTGTTTTGAGGGACTTCACCTGGCTGCCCACCTCCACGACCTGGGCCACTCCCTCGTTGCCCCCAACAGCTGGGAGGTCAGGCAGGATAGCATAGGTACCTGAGAAAACACTGTCAGAGAAACAGCTGATCTTCACACCTCACGAAAATAAATACTGTGTTGGGTTCCTTGTCTATCTGGTTCCTGTACCTTGAATCATGTTGATGTCAGATGGGTTGATTGGAGCTGCCAGCATTTTAACCAGGACATCCTTTGCACCTATGGGGGGCAGATCTATAGCCTCCAACCTGGCAACCCAAAAAAACTAATTCTGTACATTAAATGATTATTTATACAAAAGCCTATATCCGCCATACTGTTTTTGGTTTGGTTTGATGACAGCATTCTAAATGCAGGTTAGTCACAGATAAAACGACAGAGTCCAGGAAATATTTCTGTTGTGGTCCCTGGTGTTTTCACAGTCCACCAACCTTTATTAACATGGTTTTACATGTCTGACCAAAGAAATATTGGAAACTAAAACTGAAAATGGAATCATAAAAGCAGACAATAGCTTAAAAAAAAAGCCGATTAGGCATCCCAGACATCCCAAAAAACATCACATTGTGATAGACAGATGTTGTATGACATTATTAAAGGTGCAAACATCAATGTAGGGTATTAACAGGTAAAACGTAAAACAGTGCACTAAGATATTCACTAGTGATGAAGTAATTAATTGATTAGTCAATCAACAGAAAAGTAATCACCAACAATTTTGATAAACGATTAATCGTTTGTTACTTCTCAAGCAAAAATATTTGCTAACATTTGCTTGTTCCAGCTTCTCAAATGTGGGGATTTGTTGCTTACGTCTGTTTAATATCACTGTAAATTGATTACCAGTGAGTTTTAGACTGTTGGTTGGACAAAACAAGCAGCTGAATATGACATCTTGAGCTATGCGGACAGTTTTCCTTCTTTTTCTGACATTTTTAAACAATTAATGAAAACAGTTAATCCACAAATTGATCAATAATTACAATAATTGTTAGTTGAAGCTTTAATCCATATTCTATTCAGGAAGGCTATAATGGTCACTATTAGTTTAAGGAGGCAGCCAAACCCTAGCACCAGCATACAAAAACATTTTTTACTAATCTTTTTCTTAACTTAAATAAATATTTCGGTTTGCTACACTGGCTTCAGGATTGTGGCTATGATGAATTTATCCCGACTGTCTCATCCATTACATGGGAGATAATCCTGAATGGTTCCATAGAAAAGTTAAGGGAAGGGGCTGTGGCTATTCTTTAATGGAGGCTGGGCGGTTAGCCAGACCTACATTTAGCAAACCAAACATCCTTTAAGTATTTTCTCGTTTAAAACCAAAAAATACTGTTTGAAACCCCTTCGGATAAAGCATAAATCTCATCTTTGTGTTTTCGAGTACAGAATGGGCTCATTGATGCCCCCTGTGGCCGTCGGGGAATAAAACATCCATTACAGCTGCAGTTCTCACCAACAGTCAGGTATCAGTGAGTGTTTTTTGCCCTCCGGCCTCAGGGGGGAGTAGTGAGCCTGTCACAGCTTAACACACCACAATAAGGAGAAGAAGATGCCACACAAGCAAACTGCACAAGCGACAGAAAGGTGAGATTTATGCTTTATCAGAAGTGTTTTCAAACAGCATTTTTCATTTTTACAAGAGAAAACACTTCAAGAATGAAGACCAACTGGTTGGTTTGGCAAATGTACGTCTGGTTAATCGCCCCACCTCCGTTAAAGAGCAGCTCAAAGCACTGAGCTTTACTATGGGAGACAGTAGCATGGTCACAGGAGCGAATAAACGACATGTTTAATGGTTATTTAGACAGGAATTCTTACTGAACGACTCGAGAAGGGTCTCCGTGTTTTCTGTACAGAAGAGCGCTGCATGTTTGTGCTGCGAGCCCGGCTGAATGACTGAAGAGAGAAGCGTTAGCATTACCCCTGTGCCTTGAACATTTTAAAAGAGCAGCGACGAAGCTCCTTCTACAGACTGTCTGGCTTCTTAAACAGGCTGTGTGAAGAGGCGGCCACATCGCGACACAAAATGTCACCTTAAAATATCAACACGAATATCGACACCACTACTCAATATTATCTGTCATTTGAGATGTGAGCTTTGATGGCACTCCTTCTACTGGGCGGCCATGTTGGATTTTACCCGCGAGGTTGTGTCATTGAAAATATAAACAGAGAACAGCGCCCCTGGTGGATAAGTGCGGTACTTCGCTGCTATTAGGTAGAACCATAGACTTTATATAAAGATATATTTATATACAAATGGGTGACAAATTAAAGAAAAAACCTTCATAAAGTGTGTTAGTATGGAGTCAGACCACCAAAAGCCTCCAGAACAGCTTCAATGCTCCTTGCCAAGTCTGTGGAGGGATGAACACCACTCCTCCAAAAGATAGTCCCTCATTTATATATACCTTTTTTTTATTGAGGTAATCTCATTGAGAACGAGATCTCTTTTGCAAAAGAGACCCGAGTGCAGAAGATAGAAAGAAAAACAAACAAAGCCAAGCGTAACAAAATGACATTCAGCATCAGAGTCAGTCACAGACATCACTAAATAGGTCTGAAGATATTATTATATTTGATGTTATGGTGATGGTGGTGGAGCGTGTTACATATTGGTCCAAAATTCCAGTGGTGTTCAACTGGGTTGAGATCTGGTGACTGTAAAGGCCGTAGCATTTTATTCACGTCATTCTCACACTCATCAAACCATTCAGTGAGCCCTAGTGCACGAAAGCATCTGCATTTAATTTGTTTCTCCACTCTTTTATTCAGGTTTTCCTTTAATTTGTCTCACGTCAGTATATATATGCTGTATATATGCTGTATATACAGTCTATGGGTAGAAGCAGTGAACAGTTCTTTGGGTTTCAGAGGGTTACCAGACAGCAAAAAAAAAGGAATTGATGGTTTTCTTTGGTATTTAACTTCATGTAATGACTGTGAACTTTTTAGTCAGATGTTTCTCATTCACATCCTGTCACACCCCAGCAAAGTAGTATACAATTTTTCTGGTGTTTCTACTTCTTACTTCTTTAAGCGTGTCCATACATATAGGCCTACTTCCACTTCACTACATTTGAGAAGGAAGTATAAGCCACTAATTTCATTATCGGTTAATCTGTTTTGTCTTTTTTAATCCATTACTTGATTGTTTAGTCTATAAAATGTCTAAGAATAGCAGAATGTAACCATCAACATTTCTCTGAATCATGATTACACCTCCTAATATGTCTTGTTTTGTCAGAATAACAATCCCAAACCCAAATATATTCAATTTACAATTAATATCTTGATATGATGAAGGAGAAAAGCCACAAATTCTCACATTTGAGAAACTGTTTCGTATTTTTTTGTTTGATAAAGGACTTTAACGATTAATCTGATAGCCTATCCAAATTGTTGGTCATTCATTTTCCGTTGATTGACTAATCGATAAATCATCTGAAGTTTCAGCTCTACAGTATTGTACTTTTTACGCCACTGCATCTATTTGAAAGTTATAGTTACCTTTAATTATTAATATATTAATATTTTACATTCAAAACGTATAGCTATTGAGCATTCATACTATGACTTGTGAAATAAAGTTCTATATAAGAAATGGTTAAAAGTAACTCAATCCCGACCAGCTACACCATTAAAATGCTGGGTACCACTTCTGTAATAAGGCCTACTTTATAAATGGTCTATAAGTTGTAATGAATGGCTTTATTAATATGTATTAATTCATTAAGACTTTTGTCTAAGTAACTTTTGTCTAGAGACACTAGGATTATTGGTTGGTGCCACCTCTGTATTCGTTTTGGTGAAGTTCTTTTTTTTAGCAAGTTATGTCTTTTGTTTGTGTTTTTGTTTTCAGCGGTGGGGATTAGTCAGGCCTAGTTTTGTTATATTGATTTCAACTTGTTTGCCACGACCACCTTGTCCTGTCCTCCCCCACATTTTGAGAACCTTTGTTATGTTTGCAAGAATCGAGATGAGCTGAAAGTAAATCACTTTCATTTTCACTTCTACTCTGACTCCTTCAGATTCTTTGGTTGTCATGTTGTTGTCTCCGTCTCCCCCTATTTTCACTAAGGGGACGTAACACTTTATAGATTAACCAAAAACCATTTAAAAGGAAAACATATAGGTTGCCAAATATAACAAAAATCCATTTGGCTGGTATACATCCTCCTTTGTAAGGAGTCATTCTACACGAGTACTTTTACTTTTGATTCCACAGTACGCCCTGCTGATAATACATATGTACACTTACTTCCATAAGATTTTGAATGCAAGATTTATAGTTGTAGGTAGTTGTTTACAATCTCTGTTGTAAGAGCAAGAAGGCAAAAAAAGACACGTGAATATTGACATATTTACTAGGAAATGGAGCAGATGTTTACATATAGAGACATAATCACAGCAGTACTTTGAAAAGCCTACATGCTGCTCATCATTTACAAACTAGCCATTAAATCAAGATAAGACAGATCAAGATAGTTGTAGTTTTATGGCAGTAAACATTGATACATTCATCAGTAATAAATGCAATTTTTTTTGGAAATAGCTCTAGCCATTTATCTGACAAGATAACACACCACACAAGTAAATGGCTGATGGTCACAAACAAGATGTATCATGAAAAGCACACATGAAGCAAACTGTGATACAGAATGCTTTGATGTGCTTCAAATGTTACCCTGAGCACATAGTCGTACATGTCCTTGGATTTTCAAGGTATATCTAACCCAGCTAACACCCGACAATCAATAACACACCACTGAGGGGTCAAACAGGTTTGTCGCAATCAGAATGTCTTTCATGGACTTTTGTTTCCAAAGGATACTTTGAAAACATCACTGAGTACAGCAGAATATTGCAAACATTACAACAATTTTTCATTCAACCTTTATCTAAATAGTGTGTGTCAGAATCCAATTAAGAGTTTGACAGATGAGTTAGTCAGTGGTTTCAGGGATTTTAAAGAAAGTTAATCACAGAGATTGGTAACAAAAGTCATCCATGTGTGTCCCTTTGTCAAAATGGAGACAAAGGAAAATGTTTGTTAGAGGACACACTGGCACTGCAACCATAAGTGGTAAACATAAACACACACAGAAAAGTAAACCATTCTATCTAATCAGAGCACTTACTTTAACAATCTTTTGATCCTTTTTATATCCTGAGTGAAATTATCAAAAACTTTGCTTCTGCAACCTTTAAACTTGGTATATAAACACCATCTAACAGAGTATGCAACATTATTTGAGTATTAAGTCATCAATGACACATTCTTTTTGTCATAAGCATTGATAGTCTGAAACACCAAGTATCGGCCGTGTGATGAGATGAGACAACCCCAGATTATATACTACTAGCCCCAGTCCCTTTAACAATATTCTACTACGTCCCCATCTACAACGATTATAGAGGAAAAAATACAATAATAGTGGAACATTTTCTTCACATCATATCATATCATGGCAAGTTATATCAGAGAGGAGAAAATATCATCACCGCACTGGGTGCATGGAAAGTGAACAAAGTATAAGAGTCAAAAAGCTTGTAAATCTCAATCTTAACTGTTTCACATCATTTGTAATCATTTCAGTTTTGGCCGCAGTATTTTTCTTAAAAGTAAAAAGAGAAACTGTGGCACCAAGACATCCCCAAACCCATTCTACTTTGGCTTCCTTGTCCTATACTTCACATCATGCGAATGATCATTCAGCCCCTGCTTCGTCTTGAATAAACACTCCTCGACTCCTTCCAATCAATCTGAAGTATTCCCTGAGTTTTCAGACTGGCAATTCCTGAGATGAGCCTAAGAGTGGAGGGTTTTTTTTTTCCAACCAGCAACCAACTGCATGTGGTATATGAAAATCTAAAAAATATAGTATAGAAAATGGAACATATATTCAAAAGAGATTAAACTTAATATAAAAATGAATTAATGCATCTTACACATGATTAGTGCAGAGTAACGTTGCATTGGTTTTGGCATAGATGAGATAGAAATAACAATGGGACTCTCTTCTGAAAGGCTCATTGTGCACAAAAATATAGAATAAAAAAAAAAATCATACAAGGCAAAGAAAATAAAACAAACTCACAGTTTACGTCAGTCCTCATAATACTATGTACCTGTACAGTATGTACTGTATATTGTTACTCTTGTGTTGCAATATATTACTGTTACACTGTATTCATACTGCATTGAATTACTGTTAAGGACAATGACGATGATTTATCAAGCACATATGTACAAAGTAATACAAGTACCTTGATGATAAAAGTGTGTTACCCAAATATATTCTCTAGTCATATGGAGCTTTGAATGACATTTGGTAGTTTTTTGATGTCTACTAGAACATTCATTGCTGAGAGGCTTCAACAGGAGCAGATGGAGAAGCGGCAGCACTCTTGGATGAAAATAAATAAGAAGTATGATTTTTTTTTAAAAAGGCTTTAGAATAATTTTACATATATATTAATTGGGTGAAAAAGTCTTGTCAGCTTCTCCTGTAAAACGGGAGTAAAATGCTGATTAGCTAGCTAGTTCTACATGCTCCTCCGTGCAGGCTTGGTGTTCCTGAACTATTACCCTGCTGAGGGTTATAGGGAGGTAATGTCTTAAATAACTACCTAGAAATGGATCACACTGGATATTAACAAAAACACCAGCCTTCCCACTGGCAATATCATGGCTGATTCTGCCTCATTTTATTCAAGTATCAAGAGGAGAGCTAGCTGGACCCCTCAGTAACTCAGTCCAGTTCAAGTATCTTATTAGAGGTGATGATGTACATGTATTGGGTTTAGTATCACATTGGTTGGAATTCTATCAAATCCAAGTTGAGGTAATTGTAAAAAGCAGCAGCATTTCACACAGTAGCCAATAAAAATACACTGTAGATGGAAAGTTGATCAACATCATGCTTCCAGCTCCCAGAAAGGTTAAAGAGTAACTTAACACCAGGCTGAAAAGCAGTGCTTTGCTGCACTCTCTAGTTTTAAAGAGTGACTAGACTGAGTCTAATCATCTGGCTTTCCCTGCCAAATAGTGGTGAGAAGCTCAACCACTTGAGGTCAGTAAAAACAAGATTTTCAGGGAGTGTTAAGTCACTCTTTAAGGAGGTATATTACAACTAATGGCAACGCTGTGTAAATACTGTAGTGCAAAAAGGATTTGATTTAATCCCAATTCAAATCACAGTCTCCAAAGCTGTATTCTGAGAATATTTGGTTTACCATCAGCGGTTAGAATGACAGTTTTAGTAGCAGACCAAACATGCACCAATGAGGTAGACCGTGCACCTTTAGACAGCCAGCAAAACGCTGGATGAAAAATAATGAAATGACAAAAAAATAACTCTGACCAAAAGCTGGAAACCACTTCTGGTCTGACATTCATTTGGCCCCAGGAAAACTGGATGGTCAATTGCAATATTGGCAGATGCCAATACATTGCCTATAGCTATACCCTAAAACCCGTCCCATGTGTTTTCACAAACCCTCCCGTTCCCCATGCGATATGCAACATTCATTACAGAGGTACAAACTGTCATGTCTCTGCCTTGTCGGAAAGTGAGGTGTAACAGTCAGGAAGGAGACTAAATGGTAAGGCAGCAAAAGTGTAGCTCTATACTAAACACACTGACTGAGTATTACGTAAAAATAGAAGAGGTATAATGCCCACGGGAGAGGCACAGTATCACATAAAAGGAAATGCAGATTCTACAAAACACTCATCAAGATAATCCGTTATATGGCATTGCTCACTACAATCTCAAACCCCTCAAAGAACAGCAGTGATTCAAACATTTAGAAAGCGTCCTGAGTGCAATAATACAGCAGTATTCCTGAGTGTTACACCAAATGAAAACAAACAAAAAAAACTTTCTTCATAAGCATTTTTTAACCTGAGGTAGTTCCAAAAGCAGCTTCAACAGGGGGAAGGGGTGTGTCCCATCTCTCCATCAAAGCAGTTTGATTGGCCTCTGTGCTTCCCCGGCGTCAGTGTTGCCCAATCTCTCGTTTAATCGGAGGTCTCGGGAGGCGGCACCGAGTGGCCGTGCTCCTCCTCGTCTCCTTTCGAGGGGGACGGTTTTCCCTGAGAACCCGGTGAGGACTGCTGTGCTTTGATTGGGCAGTTGGCAACCATGTGGTCGACGCTCTGGCAGAAATGGCACTTCTTGGGCTGGGGTGGTAACTTGCACTCTTTGGCGTGGTGGTCCAGGCCTCCGCAGTTGTAGCACCTACAAGAGCAGAGAGCATTTAGTCGGATGTGATGTGTGCTTAAATCTGCAATAAGTGATTTTTGGCCACTTGGGGGCAGTGGAAAGAAACTTTGAACACAACAATGACATCATTATCAACATTTAAGTTGATATGGCCTACTTGTTAGCAAACAGTTGCTTATTTACATACATCCATCAGAGCAACATTTGGAGTTGTGTTTCTGGTCACATGGCAAATATAAGTCCAACATTAACTCTCCTTTTAGCTCTGTTTTTGGTCTCCACTTATTCCTGGGGGAAATAGGCGGCTCTTTAAAACTGCTAAACGCTTCACTATGTTCACCATAGCAGGTAGCTAGGGACTACCTTTGTCTTTCTACTGTTTGGTGCTGGCAGGTAGTGTACAGTTGTTTTTTAGAGCTTTTTTGCTTAAGACAGCTGCCTCCTGCAGCCAAAAACAACACTATGAGGGAGTCAAACAAAATGATGCATGCCAGAAAACCAAAACAATGAGCTGAAAGACCCTAAAAATTTTCATAGAGCTGAGGGGAACTGCAGATGATTCTCTGTGGCTCATACGAGTTTATAGCTGCTTTAAAGATCCTCTTTTTGAATAACAATGTGTCTAATAAAATTCAATTAAAGTTCAATTATCTAGTTAAAAATTTCTTCTTCTTTAACTCAGATTTAAAATTAAAAAACGTTCCTCCTTCAGCAGATAAATGTGAAAACAGTCTTCAAGTGTGAAACTCTGCACAGACACAATTCTGCACAGTGAAGGTCCAACATCCAAATGAAGTGACAATAATCAAAGCACAATTTTGAGTGGAGTTGCACCTGTTTGCCACTAGATGGCAACATTTAACCTGGAATGACTTAAGTTTGGCATTTGGTCATACATCTTGCAAGGGCATTCCAGGTCACACCACATTTCTCTTTGGAGGAGCACACCAGCTTGGAACATCTCAAAAGATGCCATAATGTTTCTCAGATGGTCAAAAATTGCAAGCAAAATGAATGAAATGAAATCTTCTTAACCTTTGTGCATGCAGGAGTTTCTGGAAGGGTTGATTATTGAAGTGGACTACAGAAATGCAAGAGTTAAGTAGCAGGGCTCCTATTTTTCCATGGACGTGGTATGGTTACTATGGCTCATGTTATCTCAAAGTATCGTGAACAGCTTGTCCTATTTGTCAGTTTGTCACCGCCAAAAGCTTCCCGTTGGACTCTATTGTATCAAAGTAAGACATCCGTTTCATCGGCATTGAACTTTAGAAATGAACACCATGAGGGGTCAGCGGGAGCCATCAGGGGTGCCATCGGCCGCCTCTGTTCGAACATAAGCTATAGAATGGCCACGCGTGCAGGGGCGGAAGACAGATGGGTGGTGGGCGTGAGGCGGTTGGTCCATGCCACTGCGGACCCCCTGCCACCATTGTAGCAGCAGATGAGGTTTGGACAGGGCGGCTGCCGAGGGGTCAGTGTGGCTTTGTGGCAGTGGCCGTTGGGGTGGTGTCAAGGTCTAAACCGTCACATCACAGAAGCCCCCTACATCAGCATCCATCAGGAGGCAAGTGGAGGAAAGGGGAAGTGGTCCCTTTTGTCTAAAAAAGCTGCAGTAATGACCTCTGAACCCTGCCCCCCTCACACACCCTCCACCCTCTCCTCAGTTCTCTAACCCCCAATCCCAGCCCCCAGCCCTCTTGCATTTACTCATACACTGTTGCCATGACAACAGTGACCTTTCACCCCCTTGCTCGGGCTCTTACATCTGTTATCAATTAAATGGACAGGAGCTTTTTCCCCACCCTTAGTCATATATACACACACACTCACAAAGGTGGTCTATAAAACGTAGACTGAAAAACAGCTGTACACTTTCGTGGCAAACGGGAAAGAAACGGTGTACTCCTCACTCCTGTCCTGATGATATCTGACTATTGGTTATAAATATGATCAATCAATCATGCATGAACCAATGAAACACCATGCATTGCAGCATAATGAAATATGCTAGAGGGGAACGATATCTTATCAATGGATCAGTGTGGTCTAGGGAGAGTTATTGAGCCACAGCGGGCCTCCCAGGACTCTTTGAGGCGGTAATGATCTCTGTTCTCACACTGACTACTCTGGCTCTAATCACAACTGACAGGAGGGTGAAGTTGATACACCTCTAACCCCTTCCTATATTGATATTCAAAGAATTACCCAAAAATCAAGGCCCCCTTGGCTCTTGGACATTGTTGCCTTTGCACGAAACCCTTGAATCTTCAGAAGATAAAGATATATGGATAAAGATATCTGCAGATTGATCATCAAGTTAGGGGCTTTTTTGTAACTTTCACAGGACCTGAAGTCATTAAAATAGCTCTCATTTGTCAAGGATCGTGTACAGGTTCAGATCAAACAAAAAAATCACCACTTTTGCAGTAATAAGGAGTGACATGCTTAAGGCTATTCCTATCACATTTGACTACATTTGTAAAAGTCTGAAGTAAAAGTCCTCATTCTCTAAGGAGGAGAAAGTGCTAGAACAACCAACAAACTTGATTAATGTTTGTGTTATTCAAATTGTGATTCTTCTGAATTACAAGTTTGGTTTTAGAGTTACAAATCACATTTGGTAGAAGAGGTTTAGGAAGAGAGAGTGTCAGTGGGTGTGAATTCACTAGGGGCCAGCAGATTTAAACAGTTATTGATCCAGGTCACACGGCAAGCCTGCTGGTGTGACCCTTGCTAGAGTTGGAGGTGGGGGTTGGGGTCGAGGAAGAGGAAGGAAAATGGGGAGAAACTAAAACACCATTGTATACCTGATCCAAACTGGACACAACAATGACCGTTTATGGACTGCTGAGAAATAAAGCCTCTAATGTAAAAAAGGTTCATGATGAGTCGCTGCCCAATGAAAACCACGAATCTCCAAATTTAGTCAACGACTTTGAAACAGAAACTGAAAATGTAAGTGTTTAAAATTCTCTTACTTCTTAAGCTAAATAAACCATTTAAATAACATTGTATTATGCTCCAAAAAAGTGTTTTTCACAGGACAGTGACAATGTATAAGTTGTTACATCTATGTTTTCCAGTTCTATAATACAGATCACCTTTTCGATCTTCATGTCTTTAAAGGGTGTGGGATACTCTCAGCATACTGCAGTGTATGAAATCAGTTTCACTGCCAGTATTAATGAATGGCAGCCTTGGAGTCATTTGATTTGAAAGTTCTCCAGCTTAATTTTTTCAAAACACCTTCTGATATTGATGAGTTTGTATCCAATGTAGTAGAGAGACAAAATGGGATTTGTGTCATTACATAGAATATCACGCAGGCAATGAAAGTAAAAACTAAACTAATATTCAGTTTCTACTTCACAAGGAGCAAACATTTTAAATGTCTTTCCTGTTCTTTCCCAGGTCATCCCTGCTTACCTATCTCCCTTTGAACGTCGCTTCTGGACCTTCTTGCCTTTGGGTCTCCTTTCACTGCCCACACAGTGGATACCACCTGGTCCGGTAACTCGCTGCGACTCCAGGCCCTTTGAAGACTTCTTGAAGGTAAACTCGACCGCCTCGCCTTCCTTCAGGCTGCGGAAGCCTTCCATGTGCAACTTGCTCTGAAAGGTGACATGGGAAGAGGATTCAGCATTGAAATTATTGTTTGGTGTTTGGGGAATTCCAGTTTTATAATGACTTAGGTTTTGTCAAGCCTTAATAGGACAGGAAGAGTCAAACCACAAAGGGATGAAAGAACGCTTCAATATTTTCCCCATCAAAGACATACAGCAGCTAATTCTTAGTCGGATATATAGTGATAATTTGAAACCTGCCATATTACACGACCAAATCACCTCCACATTGAGCCTGTGGATTCTTTGATCCCTGAGAACAACCCCCACCCATTATTCACTGTGTGATAACATCAGAGCCCGATAGCACTTATCAGGTATGTGGTATTTTAAGGTGATCATGTCTCACCTGATAAACAAACAAGAAGCACAAAGCTTGCTGTTGTCACTCTACCAGTCAGTTTGCACACATACTGCCCTGCATAAAAGGCACCATTGCCTTAATGCTGCTTTGTCTTTTTGCTGTGTTTGAGTGGTAAACCTGATGAGGATAACCTTCAACCCATCCCCCCCTCCGGAGGAACAGCATTCCACACTGCTGCCCCCACCCCATCCCTCTTCCCACCCACATCACAAAGCTCCACTAACACACTGACCACCACCACTAACCCTAAACTGCAGGATGCAGGGGTTAGCACTACGGTTGGGGGTGGGGTGAGAAGGCAGCATGGCTTCTCTGGGAGGTTGGGGGTCAGGGTGACATTCCTTGGATAGTTGTTTGGCAGAAAGACGTGGAAGATAAAAGTTGAGGGAAAGCACAAATGATTGATATCCTCCTTTGATATCAGTGATTGAATATGTGACATCTTTTTATTGAAAGAAACATGATGATTTCATTATGTAGCGTGTTTGATAAACAGCAACATCGCAGAGGCGTGTTAGCTTAATTAAACAACAAAGAGGCAACAATGGAACTGGAGGTTTGAATATGCTGAGAGCAAACACTAACTTAGCCCCCAGCTTAGCCACATCCAGGAGGTTCTTCTTCTTGATAACAGCGTCTTGCCAGAAACATTTCCGATGGAGAAAGAGAGAGATGAAGGAAGGGAAGGGAAGGTGTGGTGCGGTTTTGAGGACAAAACTCAGAGATTGGCTAACACAACATGGGAAACCCCTCTCTAAAATTCCCTTGGTGGGATTGTGAGATTAACTTGTCACAACTATAGCAGACTGTTGACACAGGAAGAAAGATCCATGATGTAGCAGGTTTGTTTTGATAGACATTAATCCCATTTGCTTTCTTTCATTTTTGAATGAAGTCTCTATCTGTTAATTATGAACAACACTCTGCGTTTGCCAAAACCACCAGGAATCAAACTGAGCTTCTCAAAGCAAGTCCGGGGTCCGCTTTAAACCAAATCCAACAGGAGAATCCTTTAGGACAGGTTATCATTTAAAGGATACAAGTGGTAAATCTCAAAGACGCAGCTTAACCAACCAATAAGGACAGTCCAGTCCACAAAATTATGTTGGAATCATTATAAACACAGCCAATAGTTCTAGTGAGCTACAAACGAGCAGCACCTTCTGCAGTGAAACAAACAAAACAAAAGCACCATCTTGTCTGATCCTGCGACATTCACTCACAGTTGAGCATCTGCTGCAAAGTCCTGAGCAGAGAAATAACACGATTGGTGAGCCATGACATTTGAGTGGCAACATGGATGTCCACAGAGCCCCCAATCCCATCAGGCCTCTCTGGCCCGGTGACCGTTAACCCACTTCCTCTCCCATGTGTGACCTTCCCCACCCCCATAACGGACCCTCAACAGCCACATGCGCTACATCAGGTTATCCACACACACGCACACATACATACAGGTACAGATCAGGGTTGGGGTCTAAACTTCAGTGACCTGATGTTGGGGCATTATTAGTAGGGTCTACTGTAAACTCTGTCCAGAATGTGTGTGGAAGCCAAGTGAGGCAGAGAAAGACATCAGAGCAGCGAGGGACAATAGCAGGACTGCTGCTGAGACAAAGAGGGGCTCGGTCACGGCCGAGGGGTGCTTCATTCGGATGCATGGCTCTATTGTCCACCTGCACAAAGACCAGTGGACCCTGGGAGTTAATTTTCCTTGACACACGGCCACTAATTTTAGGGCTGAGGCCTTTTACGTTGCCATAACCCCTATACATCCATCATTGACACGCGTGTGTCTAACTTTTCTAGTGACAGAGAGGGAAGTAAGTCATTGGTTATGCATTTCTTGTGGATAAAATGAGAGCATAGTGTGAGGTTATTGCTTCAGTAAAGCAGTGAGCATTACAACTTGTATCTCAATTTGAGCTTTCATTTAAAGTGTGTGCAACAACAATCAACTTGTTTTTGCATCTAATGGCAGTTGACATTAGACTTCTGGTAAGACCACGAAATCCCTTTGTATTTTCTTTTAAATCTCCATAACCATTGGAGCATCAAACTGTAAGTTTCTGTCCCCAGTTGCACTCATGTTTTGGCTTGCAATATGATTAATCATGTACCAACTTCCTGTGTATAGTCAAACAATATCTCAGTTACAACGGCTGCACAGAACAATGAAATCTCTCTATATGCATCATCATTAGCAGAAAGCAGACAGTGGAAAAACAGAAACGAATAAGAGCCGATTGAGTCTGCAAACTGGCTTCAACTACGTGTGGAACATGCACGCTTTGAGCAATTTATAGCAAAAAGGAATTGCACTTTGGTAGACAAATGTCTCCACAGCATGAGGCCTTGGAGAGCAGTGGCACGGTGTGGACAAGGAAATTTACCTAAAATAAACCCTGAGCGCTCCTTTCCTCTTTAAAGCTCCTACAACACAGAGCCACACACACTCAGAGGGGGGGTGAGCAGACAGCAAAGAGCCTTTAATCACTTTATGACAGGAACCTTGAGGTGAATGAGCAGCTAGTGGGGACTCCTCTCATTCACATGCTAAGCCTTTATCTTATCAGACAGCAATGGAGGCGCTCACTCACATGAGAAGTGGGAGGGAAATGCACCCCCCACCTCTCTACCTCCCACTTCACCACTTGTATGTATATGAAAAGGTGAAGGAAGGGTTTGGTTAAACCTGGATGAAGTGAGAAGTTTTCCTTTACCTCTTCAGATTGAGAAAGAAAGAATAAAATCTCAAGTAAAGAATGAAAAACGTGCTTGATAAGAAAAACTAAAGATCAGAACAGCACCAAGTACCATGAAGTGTTGAAGGCATATTTTAACTTTAAAAAGAAGTGATCAATAATCATTGTTTAGATGGTTTGCCTATTCATGGTCAATCTAGGACTCCGACCCATTTCATAATCATTTTAAAAGCTCCCCTTTTGTCAACAGATGCAATTATAAATGGCAAAATGTGCACATCAACTAAAGTGAACCAGAATAAACTAAAACATCGATTGCTCCGAAGAGGATCGATTCCAGGCTTCCTCCTTTCTTAAAGGACCAGTTTTCATGCAGCTCACACAGCACTCACTATGCTCTATATGCGTCTTTAAGCATCGATGTCAGCCTTATTAAAGCATGTTAGCTCTAAGCACACTTTTATTTCTCCATCGCAGGCTTATCAGTGGCCCTCTAAAAAAAAACCACGAGGGAGGCCCGCAGCTCTCCTCTGGCTGCAACACGTGTTCCCCTGAGGGAGAAACACCCACCACACTGCAAAAATAACCCCGTCCATCTAAAAGCAGTTAAATATATCACGTATTATATTAACTTTCATGAAACATATGTTAATGGAGCGTTAGTTCTCTTGCTTTCGATGCACTTTATAGTTTTATTCGAGTATTTTTTTGTTCAGTCTAATGAGTAATTGCTGCCTAGTTTCGAATACACGAGTCAGGTTGAAAAAAAAAATTAATTAAGCTATATTGAAAACAGGTGGGGTGATCTCACTGTTGCTGGTATAAGAAAAGTCGCTTGATTTAGTAAAAGATGTAGAAATGTTGATGCGTCTGCAGCGCTGAGACGCACACATGATTCGCCTTTTAAGAAGTAACAAGAGTTTTCGCACATTGGTAGTTTCAGTTTCAGCCCCCCGCCCGAGCAGACAGTCATCCTACCTGATGGACAAATACATCAACCGGTTCGTCCAGCGGCACTCCCTCCCGGTTGGTCATGGACAGGAACCCGAAGCCCATGCGGACGTTGAACCATTTACACACGCCGACGCCGTGGAAAGACTGCGAATCCTCCTCGGTGCTCGGTCCCTCATCCTCCTCGGTCTTACACACTCCTGCAATGAAAAGCGAATGCAATTACATAAAAAAAAAACATTTATACGGTTGCAAATGCGAGCATGCTTAAAATGAATAGACTGTATGCAAAAAGAGCACATTTTCAATAAGGTTTAAAAACTTTTCTGCTCTTTCTCTCGCGCTGCCGCATCATCAATCGATACGAATCAATGAAACGAGCACACCGGTAACGAGCTCAGGCTGTGTTTTGTCTCAATTCTGGATAAAAAGATCACTAATTTCATAAAAGCAACTGAACATCACACGAGCCTCTTTCTGTCTCTGGGAGTATTTACCACGAGTTTGTGCAAAATAAGTGATCTTGGGAGGTTGCGTGATGTCAGAATTTGTGAAGAGCGATTAATGCATTGATAGACACACGGATTGCACATCACGTGTGTGAACAATGCCTTTAAAATGTTCCACTGCAATCAGACAGACAGTCCATCGCAAGACAACTTCATTAACTCAGTTTAAAAACAGCAAAATGCAGATTATGTTGTTACTCAACCTGGGAATTCCTGGTTAGAAACGGAGCCCATGTCTTCACCTCTGCCTTGAGTCAAAATTAGCACCCAAGCTACAGTATCCTTTTTTTTCTTTCTAGCCCTCAAGCTGGGTAATCCTCACAGATTGCCACTTTCATGCAAAATGCTGTGAAAAGCAGAAACTACGCAGCGAGAGGGAAAGCGGGAGAGGGAGGTAAACAAAAGGGGGCTGGCAACCTATTCCCCCTAAACAATGAGGGGTGGGGGGTGGGGGGTCACTGGGTAGGATTTTTGCTGTAGAACCCCCCCCTCCAGAAAAATCTCCAAAAACAATGTAAGGACACCCAGCCCCTTCAGAAAGCACTTCAACCACTCCCAGAGATAACTCCCAACATACCTTCTGCCATGCTCGTGGGCCAGTTTTGCTCCCAGTGTTCACTGCTGCCTGTGTGTCTCCCTTTGAAACGCCGTTTCCTCTCCCTCTCTCTCCTGCAGTGGTCAGCTCTGCTGGTCAATACAAATGACCATTTCTCAACCAACAAAAACCCCCCACACTCTCGGTCATGTCCACGTGATTCACAATTATAGTCCCCAAGGAGAGATTGCACATTGTGTGATGGAAGGGCCCAAATGTGGGAAGTGACCAATCACTTCTGACGAAAAAAACCCGTATAATATTCTTATAATATTTCCATTCAGAGTCCTGTGGTCCACACAGTAGGCCTACTTCAAGAATTTACAATTACGGTCATTTGTAGCAATTATCCAATTTTAAAGTGTTTTATTTGCAGAGCTGGACATATTTCTGCATAAAACATGTGAAACCTGCTTTTATTCAGGTATATCTTAAACCGACCACTGCTCTATCAAAAAAAGGTTGAATTATAACACTAAAATGGGCAGAATTACAAAACATTTTGTTTTACCTCCTGAAAAAATATATTGCACTCATGCACTCAAGGTGGGGTGACAACAGGAAGAAAATAAACCTGGTGGAACCTGAAGTGCCTGTTTTGAAATATTGGATTTTAAGTCAATTTTGGTTTAATTGAGGTGTTGTTATTGGGAATCAAGCATGTGTTTTAATAAGACAATGCTAAGATTGACTTTATTGTACTCCAGGTCATCTCATATTTTGCTCTCGTCATGTGTGCATTCGTTTCCGCTGTCAGTGAGTTGGTTAGCTGCTGTCCTGACACGCCAGAGAAAAGGATTGTAATGGTAATCCAGATGAAACACGGAGGGGGGAAGTGTTTTCTTCCCGTGCAGCCGAGGAGGAGCAGCTAAACCGAGTCAAACCACCGAGCTGGAGAGTCAGAAAATAGAAGAAAACGAAAGTGGACTTGAACCGAACAAAAGGACACAGAACCGTTTTTAGGTGGCA
The DNA here is from genome assembly GCA_003416845.1 of Oplegnathus fasciatus. Classification (NCBI taxonomy): domain Eukaryota; kingdom Metazoa; phylum Chordata; class Actinopteri; order Centrarchiformes; family Oplegnathidae; genus Oplegnathus; species Oplegnathus fasciatus. The sequence continues at coordinate 441,247 of NTHP01000206.1, read as the reverse complement.
GCATGAAAACAAGCCAAGCTGGTCAAACGAATTCATGGATCAATAGTGATTGATCACATCATGTTAAGACTGTTGACTCGTGTCCTTGTGGAGTGATGGATGAATCAAAGACAGAGGGAAGTGATCTTTTAACCAAGCTTATATAAAGTGAACCAATCCAAAGCCGAAATAACTAAAAGATAACTAAATGAACTGTTTTACGATGATTAATCAAAACGAAATAATAATTTAAAAAAAAAGCTGCATAAAAAACTAATGTACAAGTAATTTATTGTCAACATACGGCTGATATTAAAGAGCTACAATAAAGAAAAAGCTCAAATAAAATATAAAAAGGTAAAATAAAGACAAATATTTGAAAAAAGATGAGCCAAATTTATTTTAATGTATTTATATTTGTATGTTTGAATGAATAGTTTAGTTTAATTGTCGACCTGTGTGAGGGAGGAAGATTTATCAGTTGAAGTAGTTACATTTAGCTGTGGAGATTAACTCCACCTCCACCACAGCTCCACCTCTGTATATAGGCTATGACGCCTAATGGATGTTTCAGAGGCGACCTGTCAATTTCATCACAACTCCCACAACGACCCCTTGTGGACCCGCGAAACACGCGTATTTATGACCCTAAACATAACATAATAATAAACGTTATTTACATAATCGACAGCATTAAATATCCCAAATTCTAAAAATGATAAGAGCACAAATCAGAGAAGGTTATGCCCCACATTCATGCAGTTAAAGTGGTAAGTTGGTCATGTGCTTATAAACAGGCTTTTTTGTTAGATTATATTATAACTAAAGCCTGACAACTGGCAAGATGCAAATGTAAACATGTAGGAACCATTAATGTTTAAAGCCGAATACACTCACAACACACCAATTCGATTTTAATTAATATAACCAGGGATTAATTAGTTGTTGTTGTTTTTTTGCATCATCCTGATTTAGTGATAATTCTTTTCGTTTTTAATCGGTTTGGAAAATTAGATGTTGAGATGTAAAATGACAGGACGTGTGTCCAAGTTTGGGGATGCTTTTTTCCCCCTGTGGTGTTTTTTTAATGTGTAAAATTATCTACTAATATTCCTAATCTAGTTTCCTGATCAAGTATATCTGTATCCCTATTCTACTACGTCCTGACGTTTTAAAATGATTTCGGATGAGATAACCTGAAATAATATTATCATTTGAATTAATAAGTCTGACGCAAGAAAGAAAGAAATTGCTTGTGCGCATAGATAGACTTATTTGTTGTTGGTGCAGTTGGAGATCGATTACAACCATGAGCCTTAAACGCGACACCACATCTGCTTTAAACTCGCGCAACATGTTTTAGTGGCGTTTAAGAGCTTTAAAAAAATGACAGACATTTGAGTTACCCCGACTGCTTTCGCTTTAATATTGTAGTCAGAATTACATTATAAAATCAGCAACTTCTAAGGCTGAATATTCACGACACTTTATTGCACAATTCAGTAATACACTTATGTGTTCATGGACAGCAATGTGCAAAGTTTGTTGGACAAACGTCTGAAAAATTCTGTTATTTTAGAGAGAACTTCATCTTAAACAACAAATGACTTCAAATATATATCAGTTTATGCCTAAATAAACTGCTTAGTGGACAAGGAAAACAATCTAATGAAGTGACAGCAAGTCAGATCATTTCCAGTTGGAGGGGTCAGTGCCTCCCGGGTGCCTCCGATTATCTTGGCCGGAAGCCAAAGCGTTTGGATCTCACTGCTGGACTCAAGCCAACAAGTTAATGGACTGCAAAGGTGGCTGTCTCTTGTCCTGACGTTACATCAATGTATCCAGTATACTACTGTTTTTAAACTAACATTTATTTTTTCCCCTCTTTATGTTAATGAAGGCAAACAGCAGGACACATGTCTGTCCATTAAACCTTCTAAGCTCCTTCATTTTGTTCAGAGTCGGAAGTAATAAATACAATTGTCGGGATATAAAATGAATAATTTTAAAAAATCATAATGAGAAATCAAAATGTTGCCACACTTGTTTACTAACTTCCCTCTTGCTCTCTCCGCCCACAAAACTGCACATCACAACAGCTAGACCTCTAGGGTGTCATAATTTCCCGCAGTACCTGAAGGCAGCGTGGTGAAGTGCCCTTGTGTTCTATAAAATGACCACTAGATGTCAGTATAACTCTGAACTCACCGTGCAGGGCAATCCACAGAGTCGGGCAATCAAACAGTGGAGTTTGAACTTTAAAAACAATATTGATCCTGAGTCTCGAGCTAAAGAGACCAGACGCAGATATTCTGTGATGAGTCAGGCTGATGTCGCTTCTGACACAATGACAAGACTGTAGCCTAACTTTGATCTTTGTTGCTGATCTGCAGACAGCATTAGTCATGATCTTTTCTCAAAGCGTTACATTTCTGTCTGCGCAAGGCTCTGCAGCCATGCATGCACAAATAGGCACAACAGAGATCAGAGGAGTCCCGCCTCTTTGATATCCCAAGACTGACTGTGTGAAGGACAAACCAACCAACCACGGAGGCTGGGAAACCCCTCCGGACACCGTCACCGGAGAGCGTCACTCTGCATCTCGACGCCGGTCATCTGTCCGGTGTCAGGTGGATGGATCGGCTTCTGGGAGGGGGACGCGGCAGCCAGCTGGAGAGTGTCAGTTTGGAGATCAGTGAGTGAAACGTCGATCATCCGCCCAGTTACAGCATTAAAAAAAAACAAAAAAATAACGAAATGTCCAGCAGTTCCTCCAGGAGCTGAAGGGAGGACACGTTAATAGACTCGGTTATTCCCATCGCACGGAGCAGAACAGGCGCTTTGGCAGCAGAATGCAAAACATGAGGCTGCAGAAGAAAGTCACAAATCTCTCAGCCAACTGCTTCAGGTAGTCTCCTGCGACTGGACTGCAATCATGTAGCCACTTTTTAGTCATGAATTCAGAAGGATATGCCATTTGCAGATGCCGTGCAGGACACTTTGAAGAGTAGCTCGCAGGGTGTGAGGTGAACTCTCGGCGCGGGTGAGAGCAGAAGCAGCGAGAGGTTTTATTTGCACTCCCGTTTTCAGCTTGTGCCACTCCTGCCAAACATGGCCAGACTACGGAGGAAAGCGTGCATAGCTCTGTTTCTCTTCACGCTGTTTATCTTTGGGACCATGATGGGACTGAGGACCCTGAAGCCCAGTGACGGCTTCTCGGATCTGGCTCCGGGCTTGGAGCTCCTGCCGATGATAGGGGGGAAGATGGACCGGCGCTCCGTGTCCCGTGACGCCACCGCGTCCCCGGGTCAAGCCCGCCCGGCTGGCAGCAACACCAAAGCAGTTTTGTCCAACTCCGGCCCTGAGGGGACCATATTTTATGATGTTCATATTTTTTACTACATCTGGTACGGCAACCCACACATGGACGGCAAATACATTCATTGGGACCACATCCTGGTTCCACACTGGGACCCCAAAATCGCTTCCAGCTACCCGAGAGGGAGACACATGCCGCCCGAGGACATCGGCTCCAGTTTCTACCCCGAACTCAATCCGTACAGCTCGAGGGACCCGGACGTGTTGGAGTCCCACATGGAGCAGATCGGAGCTTCTGCAGCAGGTACGGTTCAGGGATGCAACGGGGGGCACGCTGACTTTCTTTCTTGGAGAGAGATACAGGGGGGAAAGAGCTGAGTGCTGTTTTTCGTGCTCAGCAGCTGCACAGAAATCCGGCCTCTATAAGCGTAAAACTGCCCCCTTTTCTCTTGAGGGGCACAAAACACTTTCAGCACCACACATCCACCGGACAGCTCCGTACACGCTCAGCTCCAAGCCCACCAAATATCTGCTGCTGCGCCTTTTCCTGCAACACACAGAGAGAAACTTCATGACTTTATAAGCTCCAGTAATCAAGAGATCAACTTCTAGTCTACATTATAAGTAGAATACCTTAGAGAGAGGTTCAATTTAGTCTGTGCTTTTTCAATACAGCACGTCCCTCAGGGCTGGGTACTCAATCAGGATATTTAAAAGTCTATATTTTAAAATATGAATATGGCAAAGACCACATTTGAAATAGTCAACGTGATGTTTAAGGCAATATTCAACTTTTCATCAGAAAAAAACTCATAACAAGATAATTTTGTCTGTTAACAAAAAAAAGAGATTACTTTAATAACCAGAATCAGGTAAAACAATAACACAATATGGTCATATCATTACCATGCATTTCCACTGAGAGTCAATAAATGGTGATATTTTTGTAACTTTATTTAGTCAGGTAGTCTCAATGAGATCAAGATCTCTTTTTCATGAGAGACCACCTGAGACGAGAAGGCAGCCACACAACCAGCATTCAAAAAACAACACATTCAAAGCCTGACAACCAACAATTAAGTGACAAATGGATTTAATAAAAACAACGGCAAAAGTCATAAAAACACATTTGATAATGGAGCTTTCAAATCTTAAATGGGAATGAAATAATCTAAATTTAAAAGGCGTCTAATTATCTGCAGTTGATTCTGCAACTGTAGTTACAAGATTTAAAGAAAAGAAGAGATGTACAGTATTAAATTATCATCTGGCCCTAATGTCCCTTATCTGTATTCTGAGAACTTCAGGCTTAGGTCAGTTTTTTTGGACGTCTCATGAAATATTAATAGGCATGTTGTTGGTCTTTTCTAAAACTTGTATGGCTTCCCTAAAAGACAGCAGAGTCCTGTAGCCTGGTGTCGAGTAACCGCCCGGTGTGTCCAGCCATCAGCAGCCTACACATGATAGGCCCTGACGTTTCTGTCCTGCGGCTCAGTAGGTTATTGTACACCATCCGGAATGATGACCAGAGCATCCACCCCTTTGAAACCTCACCGCCTTGACAGATGGATCATGGGAGTGCCGCCTCACAATGCTTAGTTAAAACAATCCATTCAATTACACACCACAGCCAGCCAAGCTCTAAATAGTTCCACTTGGCTTGATGACTGATTCCCCACCACTTCACAGAAGCCCATAAATAAAATGAATAGCCGCGGCCATATTCTTAATACACACAGACATAGTTGGGTATTGTAATCTAATAGTCCCCACAGCTCCACAGCAAGCGGACATGAGTTTAATGAATTAACTCTGAGTGCATATCCGATGTGCCAGATCCTCTCTGGTGCCAGGTACCACTGTGGCTGATATGAAGCTGTTTCTCAGCCAGTATCAGAGCATGAGGAAGCATTTCTCTGCTGCAATATATGAGCTGTCACACACTTGAGCTGCGCAGAGAGAGTGCCACTAAAACAAGACATAATAAATGTTCCAGAGATGACAGGTGCATATTCATCAATCAGGTACAGGATATTGATGATGGGCGGGTAGACATTCAGATAAAAACGATCAACTCTCCCCCACTGCCCATTACTGAGCAGGTCTACCAAACACAGGCCCAGGTACCCAAGGGGTCAGAGGGCCACTGGGCCAGAGCCTCTGTTTGAAATAAAAGTAAACATTTCTTGTGGACAAACCAATTAAACAACTACAAAGAGACACAAAATGACCACAAAGAGACACTACACAACTGCAAAACCACCAAAAAGACACGCACAATGACAATAAAGAGACGCAAAACATCCAGAAAGAGATACCAAATGATCACAAAGAAACACAAAATAGCCACAAAGAGACGCAAAACGACAACAAAGAGACCCAAACCACTACAAAACTACGCACAAAGACACCACAAAGACTTGCCTTTGTGGTGTCTTGCTCCTATTTTCCTATTTAGGAGGGGTGGGGGGGCTTTTACATATCTGTGCCTAAGGACATTGTCTCATAATCCATCCATGCGTACAGCATCTTGCCACAAACCTTACCAGCATCTGTCTGAGTCCTGTAAAATACATGCGGCAATTACCTTAATGGATTACCAGGGCAGAAATTCTACAGCATGCTCTGTAAAAGAGCCACTGACTGTGTTCGTTCAGTGGTCTCAAATGGGTAAAACTGTGTGAAGGGCTGCGTGAAAACCTCACTGTTTGATTAATGAAAGCCAAAGTTTTTTTGTCAGCGTTTCTTACAATCAGCATGAAATTCATACATCATTTTAACAGTGCATAAGATAACACTTTTAGAGGTTCATATGCATTTTGGACATGGATTCTCAGCAGTAGATGCTCTCTGAGGTACTAACCAGTGTCTTTGGTCCAGGATGGATGATCAGACTCATGAGTTTCCGTGTGTGTCTCCAGGGGTTCTGGTCCTGTCCTGGTATCCTCCCGGCCTGGCTGATGACAACGGGGAACCCGCTGAGGATTTGGTACCAGCTGTACTGGATGCTGCATATAGACACAACCTCAAGGTAAAAGGCATCAGCACATTTTGAGTGTGTGTGTAAAATTGTGTGTGTGTGTGAGACCTGAAACAAAGTGGGGAAAGAGTCCAAGGCTGGAAAAGAGCAAGGAATCAAATCTATTCTGCTCAATTTTTACTGTTGTCGCAGGAAAACGAGTGTTGATTATTCAATGATTTGTCCATTTTAAGTCAGCAGCTGTCGATGAAAGAGTTGTTCTTCATCAGTAATGCTGGTATGGGCTTTTCAGTGGGTTGATCCCACTGAACCAAACTCTTTTGCATGGAAGACCTGGCTGAAATGGCAAAATCAGATAACAGATAAAACAAAACTAAAAACTCATAATAATACTAAAATAAAAATAAAATTAGGCTAAAAACAGTCACAATTAAGAACAGAAGCACTTACAATAAAGTTTACAATCATCTTTAATTCTGCGAGGGATTCATCAATTTAATTTCCCTTTGCAGACTGTTCCAAGTGGCTGGAGCAGATAACATGAAGGCTTTCCTTACTACACCAACGAGCAGCTGTATGTCTTGTGATCTGAGATAATGATAGCAAGATCAATACATATGCAGAGATATGAATGTAATTTGCCCAGAATACGTTTATAAATGACTCAGTCGACATGGACAGAGATTGCCAGCCAACTCTGCGATACAAAGCACAACAATGTGTGAGTGGTTTTAATTTGGTTACAAATCTCAGTGCGCTATTGTAAACAGTCCAATATGCAGAGACACTGTGCTGATCCATTAATATACAACAAATCACCATAATCTAAAATTTACAACCTAACTCCAGTCTCCAGTTCCTTCACAAGGTTTTCAACATGTTGCGTAAAAGAAAGACATTCATCGAGCCAAATACCTATATATTTGTAGCAGGTAATAAGATCTGTTGTCTTCCCCTGAGCTTTAACAATGTCCACGATGTCCGTAGGCTTCCTCCTGGGATTAGAAAAAAAATCAACTAGTTTTATCTGCATTTAGTCCTAGTTTGAGTTGAGTGAGACTGAGTTTATGAAGTCTGGGAGAGGAGATCCACAGCTACACAACACCTCATCATCTGCATAGTGATTAGTATTAGTAGTATTATTAGTAGTATTAGTTTTATGCGCATTAACAGATTATTTATGTAAAGAGAAAATGAAAGCAGGCCAAGTGCTGCCCCTTGAGGCACTCCATTAAGTACAGTAAGCCAGCTTGAACTGTGCCCATTGAATTTCACACACTAGAAACTATACAAAATCACAGAAAGGTTACAACTGACACAGACAATGTACTGTGTAGTAGTATTAAAGTAGGCTAATTGTGTAAACCTTCCAGCTTGTTGAACTCAAATGTCGATGTCTGGAGAGATAAACCCATTGTTTTATTTCTGAATGGTTGTCAGAATGTGAATGAGGCTGAGGTTCGATGTGTAAATATGATTGTCTGTCCATTATCTCTCCATCCATTCATCTCACTAAGAGCACAGTGACACCGGAGCTACAAAAGGCTTATTGATGCTTCACAGAGGTGAGCAGGGAGCTTAACACTGTTCAAGATAGTAATCTCAAACCAGCCATTGTGCTGTGGTGAGCTATACACAGAAGCTTCTCTTTGTCACAGGAGAGTAAAAGATTGAGAGCCGTTGAACTTGTTCTGCTGCCTCCTATAAAGCTGTCTGTGCTACTCAGGGATTTGACTCCAGATGTTTGCAGCTGCAGTGACATCTCCAGCATTAGAGCAAAAAAACAGGTCAAAGAGCTGCCACTGCTGCTGGATCAGTTGTTCAGTGAGGCCTGAATGAGCTCGGGAGCACATCAGCAGGGTGGAGAGGTGGGGGATAGCAAAACCACACGGCCAATTGCCAATTAGGTTGGAAAATGGCACATTGAAGGAAAATAGCTGTCCATGTTGGTCCTTCTGTCTCCTGTCACTGTATCGAAGGCTTATTAAACTTTTACAGGGAACGCTTGCTAGTAATGCGATACAATCCATGTCAGATGCTCTCCAGATAAAGATAGAGAGGAAAGGTAAAGACAGATGAGAGACAGTATCTATCTATCTAACTATCTTTGATGACATTGCTGTCAGTTTTTGATTAATACAATGACACAGTGATCAGAATCTGAGGTGGGGTTTTTTGTCAGACTTCCCCGGTAAAGATTCTATAAAATGAGAGTGTAAGAGGGAGACATCATGTGTTTATGTGCATATTAAAAGCTACTCAGAAGCGAACGTGAGCCTTCTGTCTGTATGAATTTGAAATGATGGATAAGAGAGACAGGCTTGTAAGAGTTTTCCTGTGTCAAAGCAGGTGCCATTAATAATGCACCAACAGCATTTGCGCAACACACTACATTAAGTAAAGAAAAATCAGCCAGCTGACATGCCAGGGGGGGACCAGGAACCAGATAAAAGCATTAGCATTACTGTAAGGTTTCGTCTGAGTTACTATGATTTTTAGAAATGAAACGATGAGTTGATTAATTATTTGACTGACAGAAAAGATTTTTTGATAATCGATAACTGTTTTAGTAATTTTTCAGGCAAAAATAGTGAAAAAATGTCAAATTATTTCCTAGTTCTAGCCTCTCAAATATAAGGATTGCGGCTTTGCTTTGTTGTATATCGTTGTAAACTGAATATCTTTGGGTTTTGGACTATTTTAAGATGTCACCTGGGAAGTTGCGACAGGCATTTTTTTTTTTTAGTATTGATTGATATTTTAATTAAAAAATAATAATCACCACATGATAGATAATGAAAATAACTGTTAGTTGCAGCCTTAATGATGTTCATAGGAAATAAAATGGTAAATACGGCCCAAAATATTGAAATTTTGGAATCCCAGTGTATAAATTGTCATCTTAACAGACCCCCCAATTCACTTAAAGGAGGAACACCTGTCTTGCATTTGAGAGATGATCCAGAATGTGTCAAATTGTGGGAAAAAAACACCACTACTCTTCCTGAGTAAGCTTCTTATATCTGTGCTGGTTACACATGTAATTGTAATTTTATAAGCCTATTGAGGTATGTTCCTATTTTAACATAAAGGATCAAAAATAACCTATAAGAAACTAGCTGTATTTACAACTCGCTAAAGTTACCACCAAGGTTCATTACAAAGTAGTTGAAAGGATCATTATTGTAACACAATTCATTATTATGCCAGTGTTTGTATACTGATGTGAGGATAAAGATCATTTATTTGCCATGTCCTCCGTATAAACAACTCTGATGAGAGGAAGTAGGTTTGTCAGGCCAGTCTGTCAGATTTGATATCACACTTGTTTTTTCTGCTGTTTAGCTGCAGGCGAAGAAATAATGTATCTCTGCGAGGGCAAGACAAGAACGCCTGAATTAGACATGCAACGCTGAGCTGATGAGGTTTTACACATAAAGCCGTCAGGAGATAAGCTAATAGATTGAATTTAATGCCATGCTTTATTGTCTTCAGTGACCCAGCTAGCATGACATTTTCATAAAAAGCGTAGAGGGGAGCGTGTGTGGAAAAACAGACCGTGACACGCTCTCTACAAATCAACAGAACATTTCAGTATCTCATGGATATAAGAAGGAAGTGCTTATGTTATATTAGATATAGATATTAGATATGAAAACACAGATCGCAATCAGACAGCCAAGCAGAGAAAGCCTTAGAATAAAATAATTCTGTGTACAGCAGCATGTTGAGTGTTTTCAAGCATCCTCTTCCAATTCTCCTTGTTTTTGATGAACTCCTCCCACTCCCTCTACGCAGAAGGACATTTATCTTTGGAGTGCTTCTTCATGCATTAATTTCAGCAAAATGCTGACAAGGTAAAGAACTTTGACTCTCATCATTTGGAACTCTAATGCAAATTTTCTAAAGCAACAACCCTAAGAAATGTCTTTGCTCTTTTCTACTGAAAGGCAGGCTAAAAGGAGGGAGGGAAGCTCAAGTGAGGAGGACAGATGGTCCCACAGGAGCAGTGGCGACAGCCAAAAATGTATCAGATCAGGATTCAGGAAACACACATATCTGCAATCTGCTTTTAGTAGCGAAGTGGCTACCAGCCAATCTGAGAAATGCTTGTGACAATACATGAGCAGTTTTGTTTTGAAACATCAGGCCCTTGGAGAGTCTCTATAATTACACAAAAATAGAGTTATAGTACTGAAAAAAGAGGAGCTAAGAAAGATAAGGCAAAGAAAGAAAACACCAGGAAGAATGAACTCTCAGACATCCTCTGCATGTCTGTAAAACAGTTTTTACTCTGAGAAAGAGGGATAGGATACCTGTCCATGTGCACTTTGTTTTCCGTCTGATATCTGTGTCCTTCCCTGTCCTGTGCTGTCTTGTCTTGTTTGCCACAGCAGCGCTCCTCCTAACTGAGGACGAGGATTACAGCGAGCTCGGCACTGTTCCTAACTAAGTGCTTGACAGAGCAATCTAAGACAGCATGTGAATGAGTCTTTACATTAGTTTTTTTGTAGCTTAATGAGGCATGAATATGGCATTAACCAAGATTCATGGCCAGATTAACCTATTAGGGGGCCCTGGGCAAAAATTCACTGTTGGGCCCCTACTGACCCCGGAAAATAGTGAAAAATGCCTGTTGTAATTTCAGACAGCTTAGGTCAATTGCTATCATATATGACAGAGAAAAGCATCAAACCCTCACATTTGAGAAGCTGGAACCAGAGAATATTTGGTGTTTTTTCTTGGAAAATGACTTATCAAAATAGTTGCTGATAAATTTTCAGTCAGTCAGCTAATCGATTCATCAATTAATCGACTAACCATTACAGCTCTAATATTAGTTCGAAGTTAGAGCATCTTTATCTTCAGTGATGAAAGTCCGAGTAATACAGAATATAGAATTTAGTTACGAGATTGAAATTCTTCAAATCTGATTGGACCGCTCAAAAGCAGGCGTGGCTATGTGGCTACGGTGAGTTGGAGTCGGAGTGAGTCATGGAGGTGTAGAGAACTGTAATGCGCCACAAACACCTCTTTCACTTGCATTCTTAAAGGCGGAGGGAGAAATTGATAAATCAGAGCATAGTTGCGTTTTTGCCAACTGACATCCAAACACACACTTCCCAATATGATATTGCTCTGTGAGCTACTACGAGTTAATGGTCAAGCCTCATCTGACTGGATAAAGTTAAGACCCCAGATGAGTGATTAAGAATATTTTAATGTTTCACATGAAGAGAAAAGAGGGATATACAATTAACACAGGGAGACAGAATTAAAACTTGAAAAATATACTTAAACTGGATTTTGATACAGAGCTCCTCCACAAATTACCGCAGTTGCCTATTTTGCCTGGTTGGTAATGCAGCCTTGCCAAAATTGGGGAAGTTGCATGCACCCATCGTGGTATATGGAGCTTTCCATAGGAAACATACACTAAATTACATATTTGGCATGTTCACAAGTTAAAATGGAGATGAATGGAAACGGGAGCACAGCTAGCTCACCAAAAACAAATCCAACTTCCATCATACTGGCAATCCCACTCCACACAGCTAAAAACACACTGACCCCTCTTTGGGTAAAGCTGCACAAGGAAGCAATGTACTTATTTTATTATATAAGTTGAACAGTATTTCAGCAGCACCCACACACAGCTCGTGTGTCGTGTATTTTTCACGGCAGAGTTGGAGAGCAGATCACATGGAGGCTCCACAGCAGTGCTGCTGCTGCTGCTGCTCGACCTCAGCTTGAAGAGGAGCTGAAATAGTCCTTCTGCCCAGGGGAGGGTGGGGGCGGCTCGGTGGGGACAGGGTGGGGGGGATTGGAAGCTGGGTGCAGGAGGGAGGGAGCAGAGGGGAAATGTGCATCATGGGTCCCATGACTCAGTTTGCCTCTCTGAACAATCTGCACCCTGAGGGGCTGTAAAAGTTCTATCCAGTAAGTAGGCCATGTAGCTGCATGTACTCAAGGGAATAAAGCCCATGAGTGCCCTGTGATGGCATCAGCCACACTTTCTTGTTTCCAGACGCACCGAGTAGCTACATGTAGTCTTACGTGACCCTCCATTATTGTCTGTGTCCACTGGCTTTGACCACAGAGCGAAACTGACACTCTCGCTTAAAGAAATGTGCTCAGCTTTGTTGAATTTGATCTAATTGTTATAAAGGTCTGGACCTTTTATCTTTTTGTTGGCTCATATCCCTCCCTTACTGCTTTCTGCATGACATGGCACTAAATTCCCCTCTGCTCAGCATAAATCATGCTGGGGTTGTTCCAGGCTCATGCTGTCAATGTTTATGAGGTATTAAAATGCGTCGACTCTGTCTCATTTACTTCTAAATTACCACAGAGTAATGGGCCAGTGTGTTTGGAAAATTAGCTGAGTTTTCTAGTGGCCTGCGCTCTGCTGCAGTGAACAGGAGACCATCACAGCTTTTTTTCCCCCCTCTGTGGATTATAATTATGTGGCTTCACATCCTCTAATGCCTCACAGTTTTTCAAAATAGATTCATATTTCATCTCACTTTACTGAGAAAGTTATGGCTTCACAAACACTGACTCCAGGCGATGATTTACTCAGATGGCCAGGATTTTTCCTCCTCTGTCTTTCTTCAAATTTATATTTTGCCAGCAAAGTGCATCTTACACCGTCAAAATGAATGTTTTAATGCACATAAAAGCACTTAACATCTCCATTAGTTGCACAAGAGGACCTGTTTTTCTTGCCTCCAGCTGACAGTTTATCTGTAGACATTTGCAGTTTAAAACAATCTGCTAAGCTTTAGCCTATTCCAAACATCACTTTAATCCATTAGTACACTTATGGTCAATGTCATAGCGACACATTCAGTGCCGTCAAGAGTCATTTTCCCACAGAAAAACTCCAGTGCAGTGTGCACCCCATGCTTGCAATACAGCTTCCCTATAGTAAACAATTTAACAAACACATCGTTACAAAATACATCTAACAAAGATTAAATGTGGTGAAGAAAAATGGAAAATGTCATCACTGTGAAGTTCTTATTCTAGATAATGATATATTTTCTTTAATCTGATCATATCTGATAATGCTGATGTTAGCATTTGGTTCAAAGCATAAGCACAGCCTCACAGGGCTGCTAGCATGGCTGTGGAGTCTTGTTCAAGCAAAATAATGGGCTAAATGCAGACTTTCACTAGATTCTTATCAGGGATAAGACAGGAATCATACACCATACTATGGGCAATGTCAGCCTTGTCGGGCTAACTCAGTGACATCTTACATCCACTTAGTTGCTGTTGGCCCCCATCATCTTAAAAGGCCATTTTCCTTCACATTGTTCCCCTTGGGTGTCCACTGCTGGAGAAGAAAAGTGTTTCACTATGATCATACATTATTCAAAGTCGCTGAATTCTCCGGCCGTGCCCTAAAATGTTCAACTTAAGCACTTTTTGTGTATGTGTCACTTCAGGTCCCTTGTTCCTCTGCTGCTTTTGTTCATCAACTGCAAATACTGAGCCATTAACCGGGCATTACAAAAGTCTCCAGTGGAGAACCACTTAGGGTGAAAAACATCTCCCACAGTGTGACAGAATTTGTCATGAAAATGAAACGCCTTTTTCTGTACAGTCACATCCTGTCCAAAAGGATCTGCTCGAATGACTAACTGTGGTATGCTGCACCAAAGTCAGTGTTATACTCTTTTATTCATAGGTTTTTAGAAAACCTGTAAACAAGTATAGTCATCTGTAACATGGTGCTAGGGTAGAGAAACCAGACGCCTGATGTCATGCTATGCTTTAGGGCCACACAAGGTCAAAATGGTGCATGACTAACTTGTTTTGCACTAATAAATCAGTAGAACTCTTTCTTTTTTCCTTGTTTTTGAGGAGGAATCAGAGGTCCAATCAGCTGTAACAACCTTTGACTGTAACATAATATGCATCGTATTGAGCTATTTTCTTCCTGGCGACTTTAATTAGAAACCAGAGGATCATATCATTGCACTTGTCAGCCCTCTGTGAGGAGTCTCCCCTGAGAAACTGAATGTTGATTTTAAGTCGGTAATTGCTAAATTAATCTGTGAGTGCTGACTGTAGTATGTGTTTTTAATGGTGGTAATATGATGAATGGAAACCAACAAGGCGTGTGTCTTTCTGCATGTTTTCCTAGGTTGCATTTCACATCCAACCATACAGAGGACGAAACGACCAGAGTGTGCATGACAACATCAAGTATATCATTGACAGGTAATGCACTCGTCTGGCTGCACCATTAAGATTTCATGCACAGTTGGAAGAACAGTAGTTACAAAACTAAAATACTTTTAGAAAGCATTTTGGATTATATAAGGCCAGTTTCATGACTTATGAATGAGTTTTTGGAGCAAAAGCTATTTTTCTAACCTTTAACATCGAGGTTGCTCTGAAAAGAGGCACCTGTCAAGTACATATAGGCTCAAAAGCCTAAACCCCCCCCCAAATTCCCAACAAATTTAAACAATAAATAGCAAGCAAGTCTTCATATTTTACCTCGATATTGATGGCGGTAGGACAGCGATGATTGGTGTGTCTGCTCTTTGGTTGTCAGGTTGTCATTAAATGTCAGTTACCCTCTGACCTTTTCCTCACCATTTAGTCATAATTGTCCCTTGACCACATGTTCACGTGTTTGTCCATGAAACTATTGTTGGGTTTCCATTAAATTTGCTTTGGACATTCATGGTACCCAGAGGATAAATCTTAATGTTTTTGGTGACCCTATAAACCATCTTTAACCACTTAATATACAGTTTCCCCTTTTGTTGCCCCTCACATAGCATTTCAGCCTGCAATAACTGTTTTATTTGGCCACAAGTTCTGAACGCAACATTGAAATTTCATCACCTTTTAAGTTGATATAGTGAACATGTTAGCCAACAGTTGTTTACAGTATTTACACATTCGGACGTTACGGAGCAACATTATCATTCATTTGAAGTCGTGTTTCTGGCCATCTGGCGAATGTGAGTCTAATATGCACTCTGCTTTTAGCTCTGTTTTTCGTTTCCACCAACTCCTGAGGGAAATATCTTTAGCTTCTAAATACTCCTCTATGTTCATCTAACTGTATTTGTCTGCTGTTTGGTGCAGAGCAGGCTGTTCAGAGCTTTGTCACTGAAAACGACGCTATGAGAGCAGTGAGTGTAAATCAAAACAGTAAAGTTGTGGGCCGAGAGCGAAATATCCAATTGAAACTCGCTATACAGCTCCATAAAGCTGAGGGGAGCTGCCACGAAAAAACAAACGAAAATATTCTCCATGTCTTGTGCATCATTTTATAAACGTTTCCCCAAAATTCAGCCCAACATATTTGGCATATTTCGAAACTTTTGGATCTCCACTAGAATTCAAAATAAAGTTCTGTGGGTGTGAATAATATTTGGCAGCAGAGCATGAGTTTGTAATGACTGGCCCTTGGTGGCCAATGACTTGTTGCGGGGTTGAAGTGCCATCAGGCCAAAATATCCACTTGTTCCCAAGAAATATCAAAAAGATGTCAAGAAACTTACCGATTCATGCTCCCCGGAGGATAAACCCTTTCCATTTCCAACACGAGCTTTCTTCTTGTGTTATTCTCATGTCCCACAGTCAACTTAAAAGCTAATTGAAATCTAACAGGTAGATTGCAATGACACTTGTTGACCACATTAATGCTCCTCAGGGGATAAACCCCTTCGACTTGATTTTATTGACCCCCATGGTCTTTTCTCTACCACCAAACTCAATAGAAAGTTTACACTTTTAGCCCCTTAATTTGCTATTAAGCCTTGCAAAATCATCAGTTTTGCAGCTTCTTAACTTAATCAACTAATCATGAATCAACTAATTGTTTCAGCACTAACTTACTATGTTATTATTTTTTAAAGGTACGGTGACCATGGAGCCTTCTACAAGTTCACTTCCAGCACAGGGAAGAGTCTTCCTCTGTTTTACATCTATGACTCGTACCTAACTCCACCAGAGTCCTGGTCTGAATTTTTGACTCCCACCGGCTCCCACAGCGTACGTGGCTCAGCCTATGACTCCATCTTCATTGCCCTGATTGTGGAGGAGCGCCACAAGCACGACATCCTCGCAGGTGGCTTTGATGGCATGTACACTTATTTTGCTTCCAATGGTTTCTCCTTCGGCTCCTCTCACCAGAACTGGAAGGCCATCAAAGCTTTTTGCGACGGCAACAATCTCCTCTTCATCCCCAGCGTTGGACCTGGTTATATCGACACCAGCATCAGGCCGTGGAACAACCACAACATGCGCAACAGGGTGAACGGTCGTTACTATGAGACAGCCCTGCAGGCGGCACTGAATGTGAGGCCAGAGATCGTCACCATCACATCTTTTAACGAATGGCACGAGGGAACGCAGATAGAGAGGGCGGTGCCCAAAAAAACAGTGACCCGTGTGTACTTGGACTATCAGCCACATGGACCAGATCACTACCTGGAGTTGACCCGCCGCTGGGCGGAGCAGTTCAACAAAGAGAAGGAGCAGTGGCTCATGTGAGCTTTCATCAAACTGACTTGAAACAGCATGCTGTAGTGGAGGTGTGTGAACACATGAAAGAGGAAGAACAAAAAAAGAGAATGAAAGTAGAGATTGATCAGTATAGATTTGAGTGCACAAGGACAAGCTTTTACCTTTAACTTGACTGGATGTAAGAGTTTCTGCCAGTGTGTGTGCGTACATTTGTGAACACATGCTGATCTGCAAGAATAGGACACTGTGTCGGTGGTGTGACCGTCTTGGTTAGGCTTTTGGGTAAAGCAGCATTAAAGGGTTACTCTGGGGGATTTGTTCCGTTCTCCATTGACACCTCTAAAATGCTCTGTAGGCCTGTCTCTGATCTCTGTTCACTTAATGCAACTTAATGAACAACTGTCTCAAACACACTCTCTATCTGAGAACCTCCTGCCTGACATATTCATGAATACTATGTGTTAAATAATACAATTGAGTACAATAGCGAGACACTTTTATGGTTTTGCTTTGATCCACGACAGGCTCTCAAGCAGAACGAGACACTAATGTTGATCTTCCCGTTACCCCGGTTCATAGACCTCGTTAATGTGGTGATAACAAGGTGTTTTAAAAGCAGGAAGTAAGGGTTAAGCATACAAATGAAGAGTTAAGTGATTGTTTTTGCAGCTGTCATGCAAAAACCCCGTATCTTCAACGTGATACTTACAAAATCAAAAGGAACAGTTGAGCATTTTGGGAAATACTTCAATACGCTTTCAGGCAGACAGTTAGATGATGAAGACTGGTACCACTCATATTATATGTTGACGATTGATATGAAGCTACAGCCAGCAGCCAGCTAGTTTAGCTTAGCGTAAAGACTGGAAACAGGGGAAACAGCTAGCCTTCTTCTGTCCAACGGTCACAACAATCTAATTTATTAACACGTTTAATTGTTGTTTAATTGTCATGTGTTTAGTCCGTACAAAGACCGAAGTGTAAAATGACAAGATGTGGTTTTACGAGGGGCTGTGCGCTGGACTATTCATTGGCCAGGTGCAGTGACTTTCTGGATTCTTCGCTTATCGTTACGTCAAACTTCTTATCTACCTCTCAGTAATGAAAGCGAATCTGTTAATTTCCCAATATGTCAAACTATTGCTTTAAGAGTTTTATTTCAAATCATACAAAATATTTGAATTATTATAGTTTCGCCAGTGAAAACCTTCTTAAAAAACTTCAAGTATATTAGTTGGTAAGTAAAATAAAATACCCTTCAAGTGTTTATATATTTATAGCATGCAGATTAGCGCTGCTCCTCTGTGCTAACCAACAAAGGTGTTCAGTGTCAAGAGTATGTCAATCCATTTGGCAAGTAAAGCAAGTCAGACAGTCTGTTACAGTGCCGCTATGTTAAGCTTGGCCTTAATGTTGTAGAAACATAATATTCACAGACCTACCTGATAATTAATCTGAATTTTGGTGTAATTCCCTTTCTGGCAAGCCATGTTGTGCACACATTACCTTCTTTCACTTAAGTAGAAACAACAGAATCAGAAGTTAAGTGTTAAGGCCGGGGCTCAATGTTTTGGAGTAGTTACATGAATAAAAACACTGACTGGGCCACTCTGCTAAGTGGATTCGTGTGATTTCGAGTTGATGAAATCCTGCTGTCTGTTACAGTAAAAGCTACTTTCAGACAGGCATTTGAGAATAAAAGTATGCCCTTTGATGTGTCTTTGGGTGTGAAGGGCACTTCTGAGTGGTTTCTGTTAGTTTTTTGTTTTTTAAACACTTACGATCTGACTCTTGATTTCACACTCCATTAAGAATCAACTATGAGTAAAAGCCAGACACCTAAAAATAAAGACAGAAGTATGTCTCACATAGCTTCTTATGCATGAATAAGACTGTGATACTGAAAAAAAGACTTTTATTGTGGCTGTTCCAAGGTTGTACAATCCATCAAAACAAGTTTACAGCAGGCGATGAGAATTTTAAAAATCCAGTTTTTAACATGCAAGTGGGCAGATGAATTTCATATCCACTTGGTCCACATGCTAACCAACAAGACTGATATATTATGGTATTTCCCAACTTGTAAATTTAATGTAGTTTAAAGCTACAACATAAAACAGAGTTATTGTAGCTGTGACCAATTGTAGTGCAAGCCTCACGCTGTTAAACTGACATGTGGATAAAATAAATACAGGGGGTTCATAATTTAATAAAAAATAGCTCTGGACTTAACATTTGATGTATAGCCTCCTCCCATCCTGTTCTTTGTGTTATCACAAACAATTATTCAGGCCATAAAGTAGCTCCCTACTACACCTCTAACATTACACTAACCATTACAGAAAGTCAAAATAAAAACTTCAATCATTGTATTCTCAGTTAGGCCATGTTGCTTTGACAATACAAAAAGATATATAGTTTTATTTTTATACCCCATACTAAATAGCTGACCTGAGAACTGTGACATGTTTAAATCCAAATAATCCCAAGATAGTAGACACATAGTAAGGCAGAAAATATGGTCATCATAAGAAAACGTTGCTCCAGACCTTACAGCAGCCACCAGAACAATATCGGCCATCAGCGGTTTAACGCTCAAGTTGTTCCTTAGTTCTAGTTTTTCCCGGGAAAGACCAATTCTTCCATGTGAACACCAAAAGGATTCTTCTTTTCTGAGGAAGCCCCAGAGTCAAAGCTGGTTGTGCGTCTCAGCGTGTGTTGTGGAGTGTGAAGAGTTCAAAGGTCATTCCTCCCCCAAGTCCTCCGACAGCCCATATTTGTGCTCCAGCACATCGACTGTAGAAGAAAGGGCACTGAAAGAAGAATTACAGTCATTTCTTGTTTAACGTACCAAGTCTCCTAAGTAAATGAGGTTTTGTACCCGTTTGTGGTGAGACAGTGAAGTAAACTATAGCCATGTTTCAGTTCACTGATTAAAGCAAAACACCCGTTACTGTCTACAGTCAGAGTATTTACATATTCTGTCTGCGCGTGCTTGACTACATTTTGAATTGATTATTCTACTTTATGTAGTTTTGTATAATATTACTATCAGATGACAAACTGCAGCATCAGTCTCACACTCTGTTTACAGATCACTTGGATCAATATTTATTTATTACTGACATCTGAACCATCACGTCACCTCCTTTGTCGGGGGAGTGTGGGGCTATTTTGTTGCATGGAAGTATAATGTGACCTTTGTCACATTCATTTAAAACAAGATAAAGGTCATTTAAAAATATATGTTTTTTCTTTGCTAAAATTGTAGTGATAATTTTGTGGATATTATTAGTAGGTATGATTTGGTTTGGAGAGAAAAGAAAATGGCACATGTAACTGCAGTGAGTGGAAGCTAATTGGGTCCCAGTAAACAGCATGAACTCACCAGCCAGGTCTGATGATGCGGTATTTGCCGAGTACCGATAGGTTGACCACCGTTGATCCGAGGCGGCTCTGGTCTCCTATTGGTCCGCCATCCACCACCACTGCTAGTTTGGGCCAGAGCTCCTGAAACTCCTTCAGAGGAAAAACAGCATTAAAAAGATTAAAGGACAAAAAAGAAACACATTTCCAACCTGAATTAAGATGGTGGCAAATATACTGAACGACATTTCAAATGTGACACTCTGATAAAAGCATCTCTCAACTTGTATTATGGTTATTATTTTTTTTCCCCCACACTTTTTCACTTACATGTACGGCCACAGTGCTGGTGTGCGAGCTGATGTTGGCGCTTGTAAGGGCGAGCGGTTCGCCGCACATCTGGCAGAGGCGTCTCATAAAGCCATGGTCTGGGATACGTACGCCTACGAGCTGAAGACCACATGCACATGTAAACAACAGATGATTGGCAGTCATTAATAAACCATTAGTCTGATTCTTTATTTTTCAGTAATACCAAGTTAAAGGGGTGGACTTACCGAAGTAAAGGGGTTGAGATCTGTGTTCAGTACTTCAGATCTTTCGAACACCAGAGTGACGGGACCGGGCAGCAGGTCACCTAACAGCGCCTTCTTCACAGTCACCTTACAGTACCTGTCCATGGAAACAAAAGCAAGCCATGTTTAAGATGAGCAGTGCTTTTAAAGGTGGTACAGTCAGTCATTATCTGAGAAGTTCAGAAGTTCAGAGAGAAACCATCACACTTCTGAGGGATTCACACCAAAACACAACTGTTATCACTGATAACAAAAGTCTTCCTCTCATTCTGGTGGTAAAATAGCAGAGGCCCGCACACACACTTACTTATAGATGTCCTGTATTTCTCCTACACAGATGGCCAGCGGCTTATGTCCATTTCGTCCCTTGATGTCGTAGGTTTTTCGGATGGCCTCCGAGCTCTGGGCCAGACATGCCAGGCCGTAGATGGTGTCTGTGGGCACAGCGACCACATGACCCTCCTTCAGAGCCTTCACCGTGCAACTCAGGATTTCAGCACCATCTGCAGTTCAAAAACAAGGAGGGTCAATGAGGCATCGTCCACCGCGAGACACACACGATCACAAAACACTGAGGGTGAAAAACATTTATATGCTATTTTCAATAATACTGCATCCAACAGGCCAGTTGTATATTGTAAATGAATTTTGGGGTAGTGAAGGGCTGATAGAGATAAACAAGCAGAGTTGGACGAACAAATTGCATTGCTCTCGAACTGCACATAAAGGGCACTGTACTGATTGTGTCAAACACAGCTATTGAGTTGCATTATGGGAAGTGTAGGATTCAGATATTTTGGAGCTCAGTCCAAACTAGGGATTAAAAGTCAGGAAATCTCTGCCTATGCAGCATCATTTTGACCATTCTTTTTAAAATTCAGCTTCATGTAAGTCCCCTAAATGTATTCTACGTATCACTTGAATACTCATTTAGGCGAAGCACAAGCACATGAAAGCAGTACTTAAACACTTCATGTGTTACTTCATACATCCACTCCACTGCACTTCAGAGGGAGCTGCGCTTTCTCCTCCACTACACTTTTGTAATCGCTGGAGTTAGTCGACTAGTTCCTTTGCAGAAAAGGTTTACACGCAAAACATGTGATGAAGTTCTACATATGATGACTAGCTCTAGTCTCTACTACCCAAGTGTATACTTGAAGTAGCTACATTAAAATGATGCTTACGTGTAAATGCATCAGTCATGCAACACTCTGTAAAGGGCTATTCTTCATAATGAGTCACTTTAATGACAGACCCATAGCTTTTACTTCTAATACTTCAACCTCATTTGCTGTTAATCCGTCCATAGTTTTAAATAAGTAACACTTTAAAAGAAGTCCATCAGTATGAAAAAGAGTATTTTACATTAATTTTCTTTACACATGAGAGTACAGAATTAGGATACTTCTGCGAAATTCCAGTTTGGACAGCCGTCGCTTTAAAACTGGTGGAAAGTAACTAAGTACATTTACTCAAGTACTGTACTTAAGTACAATTTTGAGACACTTGTACTTTACTTGAGTATTTCCCTTTTCCTGCTACTTCATGCTTCTACTCAGCTACATTTCAGAGGCACATATTGTAGGGTACTTTTTACTCTACTACATCTATTTGATAACTTTAGTTACTAGTTACTTTGCAGATTCAGATTAATAATACAAAATATAATCAACAAATAAATTATGATGTAATATTATATACTAAGATAAAACTTTATTGATCCCTGGAGGGAAAAAATTCAACTTTATAAAGTATATAAAGCCGTTGAAATTAGTTCCATCTTTACCAGCTGCAACATTTAAGTGATGAACACGTTAGTGCAACAATAATTACAATTCAATAATATATTTATTATTCTGAAACGAGCCATTCTACATAATGAGTACTTTTACTTTTGGTACTTTAAGTATATTTTGATGCTAATAATACTCTTGTACGTTTACTTAAGTAAAATTTTGAAAGCAGAACTTTTACTTGTAACAGAGTATTTCTACACTGTGGTATTACGACTTTTAGTAGTACAATATCTGAGTACTTCTTCCAGCTCTGGTTTATAAAATATACTAACAACAAAAGTATTGGACTATGAGTAAGTCCTGTCTGGGTGTGGGCAGGTCCATGTCATCATACACGACCGGAAAATCAGGAATCTGCTGTAACACACTGCGATGTTTACGTTACTTACTGCCAAACATGTTACGCAAGTCTGTCTCCAGTAGCTAAAATCTATCAAAGCCATTGACATATTTTCAAACCCCACAGTCTACAGGGACGCACGTGCACTTTTGCTAACCTGTTTGGCCCTCCTGATGAGCAGAGGGTCCATTGGAGGTCGGCGGCAACAAACGCAGCACTTTGGTCTTGAGCTCTTTGCACATCTCTCCTCCGAGTGGACGAGCTGCGGCTGAACTGTGAGCTCCTCTGGATCGGATTAATTCAACGGCGATGTTACAAACGGCCTTCATAAAACCAAAGCTACAGCCACGGATGTGTCATTTTACAGCCGGGGAGCATGTTGTCGCCTGATGAAATAACACGAAACTTCCGGGTTACGCCCCCAAAACAATGACGCCAACTTTCTTAAAAGGCCAGCGGCACATTGTACATTGATTCTAATCGCTCTTGTTGTGGCCGCACAGTTCTTTATAGTTGTCCTTAGACTGTCATTTTTTGGAAAGATTTCTCCAGATATATTGGCTTTTAAGATGATTGCAGGTCAGAACAAAACGGTATATCTTATAAATACTTTCAGCATCTTAGTAAAATCTCACGTCCCAAAAAGTGACAGAAAATCTGTTTAAAAATGCCAAAAAAGTGAAATGTAACATTGCATTCAAACGCTCCATAACTCTACCAACCTCAGTGAAAACTCTCACTATATTTAAATTGTAGGAGATAATTGTCTGAACTGCCAAACCTTTTTTTCTTTTTTTTCCTTCAATTTTTCATTTCTTTTTCTATTTACCCCCAAGCCTTGACATATTTTATTGTTAAAGTATGATATCATACAGTTTTGATATATACAATAATCAAATAAACATTTTAGTCTGACTTTGGCACTCCTTAAATGATGTATCTGTTATTTTGGAAATATGGAATGATATCTGGAAAAGCATTTTGTGGCATTTCTTCATATTCTCCAACAGATATTGCGCACATTGACGCATGTTTCTGGATGTATTTACGTCACCTGCCTGCCCTCCTCATTAATTAATTAGGGAAATTTAAACCACCTGTGAGCACCTGCTTAAAACACACACACAATATGGAAATACAGAGTTTACAAGACACATAATACGTCTCTGGTCATGGCCTCGGACACAGGTAACAAAACACGCACATTTTCAGCTTCGCTGTTACATTATCAACATTTCTCTGTTTGTAAAACAGCTACAGGAGACACAGTGACCCTGCGGACTGATGAGGGCGTTTCACCGGGCAAACAGGTCAGCCACAATCCGAAGCTTGAACTTATTTGATGGCTGTCTTCGCAAACTTACTGGTGACCAACATGCTTTGTCCTCCACAGAACCTGGAGGACGTCGAGGGCAGACTGGTGACCCTGTCTGAGAAGATCACCCTGTGCAACAGAGTCCTGAATGACTTGAAGGATCTCAGTGCTGTTCTGGTGGTGAGCTCTCTCTTCTGTCTTTGGACACTTGTGACTTCTTGCACATTTTAAAAGTTAAACTTGGTTGTGTCCCTGCAGAGAAAATCTCTCCAGGATGTGTCCTTACCTCAGCAGAAGTGACCAGAAGTGGACCAGTCTTTGTTTTTCTTTTTTTTCCATTTTGTTATATAATTCAATAAATTTAAGATCAACTGTCAACTTTAACTGTAAAAAGACTTCATTAAGCAGAGGAAACAAACATTTCAGTGACAAGGATAAGATTTTATTAGTATTATATTGCTCTCAATTCAGAAAGTTATTTATTATAATACTTTATACGAAACAAGCATAAGCAAACATTTTCACATTATACATTCTTTTAAAAAATACAAATCCTTAACAATTCCTCACTCTTTGGGTGTCAAGACATTCCTTTGGAAGCATATAGTTTCCCCCTTCTTCTTTTTTGAAAAATATTGCCCATTTGGAAAAATGACAGATGGTGGAAATTCTTGATCTGAATTTCCAAAAAACACTCTTGGCTGTACATTTGTGATCAAACAATGTGCTTCCAAACAAATGTCACCATCAGTGATTTACTGACGTTACCGTTTCAGGTAAAACTTTCAGAAAGACGAAACCTGGGCCACGAGTCCAAAAACCACTTCTCTGCTTATTGATTGAAACAAATATCGCCAGCTGTACGTTTTGACTTTAATTGGTGAAGATGAGCCAGCAGATTATCCACATGTCATAATTTTAAATATGTGAAAGGCTGAGATGATTACATAACTGGAGTGAGCACAAAATAAAACATGTTCACGCATAAAGTGTAAAAGTAAAAAAAGAAAAAGGAAAAGCTGCGCATATTTGACCAAAATAATTCTTAAAACAGAATCATTCACTCACAAAGTACTCCTTCAATCGAAACCAGTTGGTTTTAAACTATGTATACAAGGATAGCTGTGGGAACTGTACTCTGATGGACACACTGCAAAGTCCAGATTCACACCACTCCAAATGGAATAATGAAATGCAATATACTGGAGTTGAAAGAGTATGCTTAACATGTGTGCCTCTGGAGTTCTGCATATAAGGTTGTAGCAGAATATCATTTAATGACGGGTGGAACAAATTACCTTTTTGTCTTGGGAGTCGGTATCTAAAGTTGTGAATGCCACACTTAAAATTGCATAGTAGTGTTCAATGACAGTATGCATGTATGAGAATGTATATTGATGGTACGAGACTTGACTCCTGGCAGTAATTTCACCGAGCGCTTCAACAGGGAAATGGTGAGTAAATTAATTTTTGGAATCCAACGGATTAGTGGAGACACTCCTGATATCTCATACTGCATATGTGGAATGGTTTAGAGCACTGGAGTCTTTCTCAGCATACCTAACTGCCTTCTTGGCACCTGTGAATTGAAGGAACACTCCACTCCTAAATTATGGCAAAATGGAATAAAAAAAAAAAAACACAAATTGACATGCATGTCAGTTTGGTTTGATCCTACAACCTGGACCTAAAATGTAGAATCACATCACCTGCATCTGTTATGTGGCAGATTATATATATATATATATATATATATATATATATATTTATTTATTTTTTCAGCAATGCTGCATATCCAT
Organism: Oplegnathus fasciatus; assembly: GCA_003416845.1. Taxonomy (NCBI): domain Eukaryota; kingdom Metazoa; phylum Chordata; class Actinopteri; order Centrarchiformes; family Oplegnathidae; genus Oplegnathus; species Oplegnathus fasciatus. The sequence continues at coordinate 415,276 of NTHP01000206.1, read as the reverse complement.
GAATGACTTTCCAATAGACAGCTGGAAAACCATAAGCTTTTCTGTCTCGATGCTTTTGCCTTATTGTGATCTGGTGCGGCGATCGCCTGAGACTCAATGAAGATGAGCGTGTTGGCGTTTCAATGGCAAGTCTGAAGCAGAGACTGTCAAGGCAAGGAGGACAGAACAGTTATGTTGTAAGGCCAAGTAGCTCTACACTCTAGTATACAGGGCGTAATACCTTTCGCTCTATCATCATTGCGTTGTGTCCCATGTGAAACAATACTGTTAAATTATACTCTGAGAAGGAGGCTATGTGTTACATATATTTTGTTACTATGGGGACTGTACAAAAGCCCAGCTGCTATAAGAACTATTCAACTAAACACAGCAAAAACTCCTCTGCATAAATGTGACTGGGGGAAGAATGCAAGGATAGAGGGTATACATTAGCTCCAAACTCTGAGAGTTAGAAATTCAAAAGTCTATACAAAAATACAAATTCTAGAATAATCTACATGTTTCTCAAAGATGTTTTACACTAAAATGTACTGTATTTACACTGTCGCCAGGACACTATCTTTTAAATGCTACTTTACAGCAGTTGTATACAAAAGTCTGTAGTGGTGCTGCACCTCAGCTAACAAGCTGTCAGATTACTCACTTTACAAGTTAGTGTGCAATAAACAGGGAAGAGTGCAGCAAAACGTAGGGCCACTGCAAGTGTGGGGCATCTGGTGAGAAAAACGTATGTCTGAGTAACAAATTAAGGGAACCAGGATCACTTATGACTTGATGCATCCCTGAGAGGGTCACAACCCTATAAAACATGGGATGTTGACAGTAGTTCCTGTTTCATTGTGGACAATTTTTGCAAACAAGCAGATCCTAGAGGATAATTTGCTTCACTGTGCAGTCTACTAGAGGTGCTCAAACTTACTTTTAGTAATACCCATTACGTTCTTTAAAGAAAAAAAAAAAGAAAAAAAAAAGCAATTCAGTAACATAAAAACAGCTCAACTTAAAAATACAACAATTGGTTGGAATAAATTAATAATAGATTTCTCTGCTATCTTGAAGATAATATTACCAGTATAATGAAAGAATCAAGCATTTAAATAAATTAAACATGTACAAATTTAAATTAGTTTAAGTTATAGGCAACTTATTGACGTATTGACTTAATTTCACTTAAAAAGACAGGCAGATCTGGTCACAGGTTCTTTTTCTCACTTTGTAAATAACTGTCAAAAGAAGTAGAAAAGAATCATCACATTTTCTGGACTACACTAGTCTTCCTAGGAAACAAAAACAATGAGGAAATTACTTCATAATGACTGACAGCCATATGAGGAGCTATTGTGGCCGACCCCTTCAAAATCCTGCTGGGAGCGATGCTTGATAAAATTATAGCAAATTCCTCTAATATACAGTGCATTCTGGTCAGTTGCATACCAGCTTTAAGCATTTGTTCAGACCTGTAGTACAGTACAAGGATATACAGACAAGGTTTGTTTTCCCGCTCAGGTGCGTGACCTTCAAGCCAGGAAATGGAACTCTTAAGTTATCAGTGCTTGGACAACACTCATTTGTTTCATTCGATCAATTCAGAGTGGCTATCGAGGGTTATTATATACAGTTTGATTATGTTTATAACAAAGGATCTGCTGCCTTTTCCCTGCATTAAATAGCATTAACGTTGCTAAATCTCAATAAGCAAACTAATCCTGTTTTTAAACCTACTGCAAGTCTCAACAGAAAAAATATTCATAGTTTGTGTATATATGTTGCGCAATGCCATACGGAACAGAATGCACTGCAGGTACAGGCGGGTTCGATGCACACACTATATAGGGAGAAAGAAGAGGCGTCACTGAGAATGACTCGAGATGTGGGTGGAATTGATGCCTGTGGATGAGTGGGTGCAACAGACAAACACATGGTGCCAGACTCAGAAGGCAGCTCTTCTAAGGATTGCCATCGGTGGCCATGCTGAAGTCATCGGAGACCAGCAGCAGAGCTTCAATGTTGGCAGCCGTCTCAGGGCTCTGCAGAGAGAGGAAGTCTGAGACATCCATATTGGCTAACCCGTCAGACGAGGGAGGGTTGGTGGCAGTGCCGCTCACTATCGTGGAGAAAGTCTGAGCTGAGGAGGAGGAGGAAGAAGAAGAAGAGGGGGCCTCCAGCCTCATCTCACCCACCTTGGAGGAAGACTCGGGGAGGCAGCACTGGGAAGATGAGGCAGCTGGATGGTGCGGAGGCTCTGGGGGCTGCGATGGCGGGGGAGGAGGGGGCTCTGATGGTTGCGGCTGTGCTGGGGCTGAAACTATGGAGGAGGCACTCTTTGAACTCTTGTCTTTAGCAGAGTCCCTGCAGGCACAATGGCACTGGCAGGATTCCTCCTGTTTGATGATGATGACAGGCAGGCTGAGGCCGATCTGTTGGACCGAGTTGCCTGAAAACAGAAACACAATTTAACGTTCACAGAAAACAAAGAGGACAAAACAAAGTGGCTAAGCTGATAAAAATCCTTTATCATTTTCTTTTCAAATGTCCTGCAAAGCTTTTCAAAAGAAATGAAAATATTTAAGATACAAAACTTAGAGGCCAATCCAAGGGGTGAGAAATTACTAACTGCAAGTAGAAACTGGCATTCATCAGTTGTTGACTGAGAAGAGGACGATAGTTAAAGCCACATTACCGATAGACCTCTTGGTCAACAAATAAAAGTACAGAAGGTGACAGAGGGAAAACTTTTTTCAGCTGACGATTTTTAAAGCAAGTGATCACTTGTTCCTGAACAGCATCTTTAACTTATGAGAACTGCAATCAGAGATACTCAGGCATTACTCTTTTAAAGAGGATAAAATAAGGATAATGTAAAAGAGGAAACAAGATCAATCGATTAAGTGCTTAAGTTATTCATAAAGCAAAAATGCCAAACATGCTCTGACTTCAGCATCTCAAATGTGAGGATTTGCTCCTTTTCTGTTTAATATCACTGTAATGTTTTTCGGCTTTTTGGACTGTTGGTCCGACATTGAAAGACAACTCTTGGGGTCTGGGACATTATGATTTGCCTTTTTCACTCTTTTCTGACATTTTATAAACAATTAATAACAAAAAAATTTAATTCATTCATCAATAATGAAAACCAACCATTTACAGCCCAAGATGATATTGCTATTTCCACCAAGGCCCCAACACCGTGGACGGACGTACATTATTTGATGTGTTCAGACTGGTCAAAGTCATCCTCATCTTGATATCTGCCCAACAATACTTCTTATAGTTCCTGAAAGTTTTGAATGTTACTGCTCCTTTGCTGTTACTTGTCAGTTTTATTATTAAATATTACAATGGGATACTGGCTCAACTGTTCTAGCACTGTGCATTAATTTAGCATCAGCATCCTGGAACTGCATTTGTATAATAAAACCATTGTGACAGTATCTTAGTGGAGCTCTCTGGACACCAATCTACCATTTAATGAATCCTATTAAAGTTAAGTACTGTGCTGGAAGTCAACACAAATTTATGATTTAATTACAGCCTTTTGGCCGACGTCCACAACATGAGGAAATATTATAATTCACTACTCATTGACTTACCAGCATTTCCTCCCACTGGTATGGCTGTAGTGAAGAAAACCTTTTCCACTTTTGGAGCTCCTTGATGTGACTGTGAACAAACATGAGACACCACAGTTCAAGCAGGATTAAAAAAAAA
>NTHP01000206.1:372586-411437 GCA_003416845.1 Oplegnathus fasciatus | reverse complement strand
AAAAAAAAAAAAAGCTGGGGACACGCTAGAGTATTATGAGGTGGATTTGCACCAGATTTCTAACTGTATTGAAGGGATATGGTTGGCATATGTGTGTTGTATTAACGTCAATATTGATCAAAAAGAGCATCTATTCCTTTACAACACTTGCTGCAAATAAAAAGTCCATGCCGACCACATTGCTAAAAGCCATAGCTATCCTCACTGTTTTACTTTAAATATTGATTTGTTACATTTATAGTTTTTGCATAATTACTTAAGTTCACAGCACAATGCTGTTTGCTAATCCTCTCACATGAACATATTTACAATTAGAGGACAAAACGCAAGAAATCCCTGATTTCATGCATGTGGGAATGTGTTATTAAACTTTAAACGTGTGGGAACATTACTCACCGCTTGCTCTGGGTTCTGCTGGCTGTTCGCAGCACTGCTGAGGATCCACTGAAGGTTCTGGTCAGACATGACCAGGCTGGGCTGCAGCAGGTTCTGGGTGGGAGCTATGGTGATGGTGGCAGGGGTTGTTGGCAAACCAGGGCCAGAGTTGGGAACAGGGTTGTTGGCCAAAGGCACAGGTTGAGCCACAGCTGCCAGAGCATCTGTTGTGGTGGCTGCAACAACAGACACAGCAGCAGCTCCTGGCGCTGTGGTGGTCAGTGCTGGAGCCACTGGAGGAGGAGTGGAGATTGGCTGTGGTAGGGGAGTGGTCTGGGTGGCACTATCCGGCTGCAGGAATGTGGGTGGTAGTGCCACATAGTGCTGTGGGGTGACATGGTTCGGTGCTTGGACAGAAGCCTGGGCAGGCACATCTAAGATCTGCTGAGGCCCGGTTAGTTGCATGAAAGGGGGAGGCTGTGTGGAGCTGACAGTAGCGGTGACAGAGGCAGCGGTGGAGGCCTGAGAGGGAGAGCTTTGACTGAGCTGGGAAGGAGCCTCCATGACCGCAGTTGTGTGGGAACAGGAAGACGAGGAGGTAGGATTGAGAGAGAAGGAGATGAGAGTCGAGGCATCAGTCACTACCGGTTGGGTGGAGGTCTCAAGGCTGAAGGGCTCAGCAAGGGTCTCTGAGGAAGGAAAAAAACTCCATCAGTGAACAAGAACATTCAATATAATTCAAGCTGACGGGTTTTGAAATGTACTGACCGTTGGGATGGGAATCATCTTGGCTGACACTATTTTCAGGACTCTGGAACATGAGCTCAAAGATTTTCACAGGGGTCACATTGCTGAGGTCCAAATTTTGAGCCTGTAATAAAATCAAAACTTAATAAATGCACTAAGTGACCTTACTACAGCCAGAAACTTGTGTTTTACCTCTAACTTCTTATTACAGTAACAAATTATATCTTTAGTGACTTTTGTGGACAGCTCCTCAACTTCTTCAATCCAATGTGTGTCTGACAAAGCTGAAGAAAAAGGCAAGACTTACATTATGGATGTTCTCTCGTAGCTCTGAGTCTGTAGAGATGAGGCTCAAGTCACTGAGGCACAGCGAGTGATTTGCATCCTGTAATTAAGGGATGAATAGGACCTAATTAAACTTGCCACTGCTATGGGATCAAGTGCTGAGTCATGCAAACAAGACAGGGGAGCGAAATTGGCGAATGTGCTGTAATCTCCTGTATGTTTTCAAGGCTTTACTTGAAAGGAACTGTTCACCACAAATGGTAAACTAGCAGGTAAAGACATAATTAATAACTATTCCTTTAAAGAGGCGTGAACATTTGTTTTTATACGAGTAGTTTAATACAGGGCTACTTCCTTTTCTTAATAACTGTAAGATTTATCATGGTTAATGCAGTGTCGTGTAAACCCCTCTAACTTTATGGACATTTGCAAATTTTCGTATCATGCAGGTATGCAGCTTTGGTTTTTAGCTAACGTGCTCGTAAAAAAACATGCCATGTTATGTGTGTGACAGCATAACACGTGTAAGTGTTTTGTATGTGTCAATGTGGACGTGAGTTAATTCAATAAATGCTCCCAAGATCAAAAGGCACATTGTGCTCCTGGAACACTTAATAATTATTTAATTAAGTGAACAATGTGAGGACCATGGTGTCATGTTCCTACACACTGAGAAGTTGCCGTGCTGTGACTCACTTCAGAGAGCGGATGGGTGAGGGTGACGCTGAAGGGCTGTCCTTTGTCGTGGCCCCGGATGTGACTCTTCAGACTGTACTGGCTGCTGAAAGTCTTCTCACAGCCATCACTGGGACAGTTGAATGGCTTCTCCCCTACAGAACGAGTAGAGACAGAGAGGGCAGGCAGCTTGAGCACAGAATCTCATGTTTCACTTTTGTATTTATCCAACAGGAGGTTCTATTGGATGCATAAAATCAAAGGTCAATCCTCCTTCACTGGAACAGGACTGAGGAGATTGATAGGTTGGTCTGATGCTCTACTACATTTGTTCAATCAATAGTTTGGGAGAGTTACCCACATAAAAAAAACTATAGGGAACCACACAACCCCCAGCTGGACAGGAGTGACTCCCCTCCTTAAACAACTATACAGCAACACCAACAGCATTTGGGCAAAGGACTTGGCCTCAGTTGTTCAATAGCAATTTATTTATTTATTTATTTCAAGTTTTAATTTGAGGATAATCCCCTTTTTCCTCAGACACAAAAACATGGAAATTAACAGATGTTCAAACAAAAATAAATATATAAATATGTAAGTACTGAGTCTACCTATAAACTAAAACAACGAAACTAAAAAAGACAAAAACAACAAGTAAATTTGAAGTAAACAAGTCTTGAAATGGACTTTATCTGTGGAAAATAAGCACTTGAGAAGCTAATGTTATAAACATCAGGTCAAGGAGCACAGCCAACAACAATCAGGGAAGTTATTTGTCCAATCAATACAAGTACACATGGACGCAGTCTTTTAAATTACTGCTCTTCTAACTACATCTCTACACAGACTTTTGAAAGGAAGAGAGTAAATACAAAACAACATAAAAATGTTTTTGGCAGCTGTTTAGGCTATTCAAATTAACTGTATGTGTGGGAGGCACTGGTAACAATGTAAATGGAAATCAGGTGTAGCTGAAAAATAAACATGTCCTTGTTGAAGCTTACCTACATAAATCAAGGTTACATAAAACAAACGAGTAACATGTACCTGTGTGTGTCCGTACATGCGTTTTTAGGTGATGACTTGCAGCAAAGGCTTTGCCACAGCCATCGTGGTCACACCTGAAGGCAAAGACAGGAAGAAAATCATGTCAGAAATGCTTAAGACCAGATGCAAACAGACAATGATGATTTTTCAAGACATTGGATTTGATAATTAAATATACAGTAAAACCATTACCCTGCTAGAACAGCCAGAACCCTTGACTCATCATATACATAGAGCCAACTATATATATGTACGGCAGATGGGAAACTAATGTGCTGTATAGTGCACCACTCTGTCCAACCAAAATACAGCTCCCAAAACACCACAGTGAAAGACACTATCAGTAAAAATTGTGTTTGTGTAGACAAGCAAACATTAAAACAGACTAAAAGAGCTGCCTGTGAGTATCTATTAGTATCACAGTTCCTTCATCTTGTTCTACTAGGGGTGGATTAAACCTGGTGTGATAACGGAAATGGAAATGCTCACCGGAATGGCTTCTCCCCAGTGTGTGTGCGAATGTGCTTCCTCAGGTCACTGAGTGTGGTAAAGTACTTTGTGCATCCCTCTGATTCACAGTTGAATGTCTTGCCTGTGTGAAGTCTCTGGTGTGCTTTTAGTCTGCAGAGACAATCAAGTGTGTTTCATTAAACCACAATGAGAGACATGCAGAGAGAAACAAACTAAGCACAGTGGCATTAAACGGCTCATGTTGATTCCAGTTGCACTTATTTTAAGAATGTCTTAAAAGCAAATGGGAAAGACAGTTGAGTTCACATTCAGATGACAACAAAATCTAGTCATACAGGGAAAACGACTGAACAAAGTACACACACACTCTCAATGGTGGTCGTATAAGAGAATCTGGGTGGCATGGAAGATGCGGAGAGGAAAGAAAATCCACCCATGTGTGGCATCGGTTGGCTGCCCTGAGTAACAGCCTCTGACAGGAAGTTGATGGCAGTGGCACAGCTCCACCAAGCCCCAGACATGTTGTCATAGAAACTGAACCGATACAGACCAGAGGGCTTGGATGTGTACTGCTTGAGATTACAACAAAGAACAGCACAATCTAAATGGTGTAAATGCAACGAATGAAGTACATGCCTGGCATTGGTCAAAAACATTTTTTACTGAACAAAAATATAAACGCAACACTTTTGTTTTCGCTCCCATTTTTCATAAGTTGAAATAAAAAATCTAAGACTTTTTCTATGTACACAATAGGTATATTTCTCTCATATTTTGTTCACAAATTTGTTTAAATCTGTGTTAGTGAGCACTTCTCCTTTGCCAAGATAATCCATCCACTTGACAGGTGTGGCATATCAGGATGCTGATTAAACAGTATGATTAGTACACAGGAGTCAGCAATTGGAACACGCTGTCGCACATGCCAATCCAGAGCATCGTCCTCACCAGGGTCACGACCCTGACCCTGAGCATGCCAATTGGAAGCTCCCTCAAAACTTGCGACATCTGTGGCATTATGTTGTGTAATAAAACTGCACATTTTAGAGTGGCCTTTTATTGTGACCAGCCCAAGGCCTGTGTACTAATCATACTGTTTAATCAGCATCCTGATATGCCACACCTGTCAGGTGGATGGATTATCTTGGCAAAGGAGCTGTGTGCACTGACACAGATTTAAACAAATTTGTGAACAAAATTTGAGCGAAATATACCTATTGTGTACGTAGAAAAGTTCTTGGATTTTTTATTTCAACTCGTGAAAAATGGGAGCGAAAACAAAAGTGTTGCGTTTATATTTTTGTTCAGTGTACATACTTCACGATACTAATTGTGGTTAGAAGAAAAGTAACTACCAACACATAGCACACATGTAAACCACAGAAAATTACTTATTTTGTGTCTCCATATTGTATTATTTGTATGAAAGTTTGACATTTCCGTGTTGTGACAAGGGTAGTTGGGCCACCCACTTTATGGCAAGACCTGCCTAATAATTGACTTTAAATCATGACACAATCCAATCTTTATTACTTGTACTACAGTTTCCCAACCTCTTTTGGCCTGTGACCGTCCTTTTAGGTGACTTGAAGGCGGACAAACTAGACACAGGGGTGATAATGAACCTACAGTGGTGATAATGATCTGAAGAGCACCATGAGGAGAAATACACACAAAACACAACAACGCTGTGTGAAGGCGTACCTGTATAACGTGTTGAAGGCCTTCTCACAGCCTTGCACATCACACTCAAACGGCTTCTCCTTGGTGTGAACACGGACGTGGATCTTGAGGCTGTAAGAGGTGAGGAAGGCCTTGCCACAGCCCTGTTGATTGCACACGAATGTGTACTCGCCCCGGTGTGTCTTCTGGTGTGTCCGCAGGTTTCCCGCCGTGCTGTACGTCCTCGTGCAGCCTTCAAACATGCACTGGTAGCGCTTCACCTGATAGAAGAAGAAGAGGAGGGTGAAATCAGCCCAGAAAAATAATTGAATCAAACTCTAATGTATGAAATCATCCTGAAGCTGAGGAAAAAGATAATATTGTACAACCTGTATTTCAAAAAGCCAGTGAGAGTAATTTGTTAATTCATCATCATCATCATAACCATCCTTGCCATACGATGAAGTGAGTCAGCATGACCTTTCAGAAGAGACTTGAACTCAATGACTCAGCCCCCCGTCAGCACATGAAGCAGGTGAGCACAAAGGACAGCGATGATGACTAACCCCCCATGCAATACATCCCATCCAATTCTGTTTCACAGCACCAATCTCCACTGCAGTGTGGCAGTCTCCTGCTCTCTTCTCACACAAAAGCCCTGGGGCAATGTGAATAAAAGCAGTCCATTCTCCTCTTCAAAACATGCTGTCCTGTATTGAACACAAAGTCAGGAGGAGGAAGCTTGTGGTTGGCCACCTCGACAAGCACATCCCCTTTATCAGCCAACATTATTCTTGTAATTTACTGTCCCAACCTCTTAGAGGATTTAAAAAAAATTTCTGCCATAAAATTTCCCATAAACATGCCTCTCAAGATAAAAGACTGCATGTTTACCCCTGGCCATAATAGATCATCTCTGCTTATTAGCCATCAAATTTTTTTAATCGTAATGTCAGTTTCACACAAAGTAATTAACAAACCTCTAATTTATGTTTATGAAATCTACATTTTGTTGAAGATACTTGAGAGCAGGATATTTATTTTGCAAGTTCTGGCCAAAATTGCAGCACAATCTACATGAAAGCAAGGCAACTAAAACAATTTGAACAATTCATTAAAAACTGCCTGACTGTGAATGATAATACACTCAACAGTTAAGTGCTAATGCATGGTATTTCTTTTCATAAGGAAAAACTCAAACATTTCTTATGGTACATTAAGTCATGTCTTTGTCAGTTTGGAAAATAACTGACTCATCAGTGAAAACTCTGCATTGTTCATGCAACCTCGCAGTCTCAATGCTTCACCTCAACACACCTGGTTAAAATTTTAATCATACCATGAGAAGGACAAAGCCTGCTTAGCTGTTATACATACAGTGAAGGTGATATAAAGCTGATTAACTTTCCTTTCAGTCCTTCTAACAAACACTAATCTGAGTGATGGGTACTCAAAGCCCATTCATTTTGATTTTATGGATGTGGGGGTGAACATTTGTTAAGCAAACATCCATGCAAAGCTGCCGTGGGAAGCCTGCTAAAGCTTGTAGCTCAGTGCTGTATTCATCTCCCACACCATCGTGACTCTTCTCTCCACCATCAGTTCGATCATTGAGAGAGAGCACTGTGTGCTTTGGTCTCCCACGTGCATAGTGGATAAGACCACTCCATTATCAATTAAATGGTTGTGTTAAGAGTATTTACAGCAATATCGCTAAGTGCTTGAGGTTGCTCATCATTAGGTTTTTTCCTGACACCTGTTGAACAGGAGGCTAGAATTTTCTATTTGTTGTTCACAGGAAACAGCCACTCTTTGGTCCTTTCTACTCTTCTCGTGCTTTCCAACCGCAGGGTGGCTAAAATTGTTTTTTTCTGTGTGGTACACACTGAATTGGATGCACACAGCATAATTTGCACATCACAGTGCGGTCATATTCATATCAGCATGGACATGGCACAACAGAAACATCAACATCAAAATAATATTACAAAGTAGCGAGTGGAGCTCAATTTTGTTTCTTCCATTTTCTGGCATGTTCATTTCCGTTCAGAGATAGTGAAGTTCATTCTGTGCCTGTGGCAATCATCATAACAAATCAAGTCATAACGTCATAAAAATGACAAAGACAACAATGCAGATAAATTAAACATAACCAAAGCAACAATGCAAGCGCAATGAGGGTGATCAAGACAATCCAACATCACATACAGATTAAACAAATACAGCGCTTGGCGTACACCAACAAATACTGGCCAACCTCTTCACACATGCAGTATCATATTTCCTATTTTGTTTGTTTAGTGATATTATGCTGGTGGACTGCTTCACAAAGACAGCACCCTACACCCTCAACCTCATGTCTCATTTTCACTAAAAAGGGGATGTGATACAACATCACCAAGAATTGTCTGTTCTTTTCTTGTGACTCTGAGCCACCAGAACAGTGTTGCACCATTTTGTTGTTGCAGTCTTGTTGGAAATATTAAGTATTTGTGCAGTTTCTTACTACTTACAAACAAGAAAAAGTACCACGAATTCATAATAAAAGAGAACTACTATGTTTCTATTACTGTCCCTAGAAATGTGTATTTATCTACAACTTCAGGGACATTCTCCTTCCCCTCCTTAGATATTTCTTGTTGGTGCTGTTGGCGATGGCAGCGGGGTCGACAATAAATATGAAAACTTTCTCAGAGTTTGAAAACTGGGCCGACAGCAACTAAAAAACTGATCAGCCCATCCACAATACCTTGTTTCATCTTCACTGATCAAACCAACATTGGCAACGTCACCAGAGAATTTCAGATAAAAAACAGCACTGGAAAGAAAGTGGGGCCTTTGTGTTAATAATATTAAATATTCGCTCCAGCACTCTACCCATCTAATGATGCTACTATTCACATCTAGCTGTATAAGTCTCTTCATTAAAATATAGTTGTATGCAGCACAAATTGAAAACCAACAAAAACAACATGGGAATACTGCTTAGGTCTATAAAGATGACAGTAAATTTTATGCAGCTTATACAAAATAGCATCTTCTATGCTTCTGCACCTCCTATACAGTATCCTGTACTGTAAAGGGTCAAATTTATTTTATACCCCACCAGACTCTTCATTATGATAGATGTTGAGACAACTGGTCAATAATTAACAACCTCTTGTTTTGATGTGTTTGTCACAAGTTCTACGTATGAAGTTTTCCTTGAGGGGAACATAGTGAGTATCATCTGACATTTGAAACAACTGCCTAAACACAGGACTGAGCTGTTGGCTGGGGACTAAAGTGGTTCCCTGCAGTCCTTCAGCACCCTGCCTCTTAAGGACCTGCTGCTTTACCAGTGCACAGTTGCTGTCAGATGGTTTTATAGTCCACTTCCACTAATTCGGCTAGGATAGATGTCAAAATATGGCAAATTCACCACATGAACAGAGATAGGAGGCAAAGTGGGTTGTGGGTGGGCTAAGCCAAGGTCTAGCACTGGGTGAAAACACTAGAAGCAGGGTGACACCTTCAATAGACATGAAACGAAATCTTTGGCGCACTGAGGTGGTAACTTCTACCTAAGCCAAATGAGCAACCACTGAAAAACCCTCTAGTGCATTAACATATTTGCAATTGCTCTTCCACCATGCAGTTCACCAAGAAAAGACATGTTAAAAAAAACTTCCACTTTCTATATTGTGACATTATGTGTCTCACAGTTTGCAAGACCGTTAGACAAGTAATAAAAATCTTTAAACCATCTGCTGTTAAGCACTTAGCTGGAAAGACAGGAAGAGCTTCCACAAATCAAACCAAGCATTCACTTCAACAACAACCAAACAAAACCAATTATTTACTTTAGCAATAACCAAACAAAACCCAGCATTACTTCAGCAATAACCAAACAAAACCAAGCATTTACTTCAGCACTAATAGTTGACTACATTCTACTGACCATAATCTACCCTCATCTGTGTTGTAACTGGTATGAGAAAATGAATTTACACCATGTTACTGAATAGAAGCATAAAACCTTGATACAAAACGAAGCTGCTTATTGAAATCATTGTGTTCAACCTGTGTCCATACTAAACATTCAAAGTAAAAGGTATCTGGACTTATTAAGGCTTACCTCTCTCTGCTTGGTCTCTGGGCACTCAGAGTGCAGGGTGAGGGTCGCCCCCTCTATGTTGCGTGGCATGGGGGTGGAGCCAGGATTTATTGTGAACTGGATCTGGTCTGGAGAAATGGTGTGGTGCACATAACCCTGTGACATGCCATCAGGGTCAGTCATAAAGGCCAAAGAGCCTTCCTCCTCATCTCCATCGCCTTCCCCTTCAGTTAGGAAGGTGACCCCATCTTCGTCCCCACCACAGTGACCCTCCTCTTCGCCTTCCTCATCCAGCCGGATGGGGTCCCGCTCGATGAGCACTGTGGTGCGGTCGTACACCCGACTAGAGGACGATGAAGGCTCAGGGATCAGGTCATTGTCTTTATCAAAGTGGATCTTGTCTTCTTCTTCTTCGTCGTCCCGCTCCAGGTGATCCACTTCCACCTCAAAGTACATAGACGCCTCTGTATGAGGGCCATTCTCACTCATGGTCCCTGGTGCCTCTCCTTCCTTGGCAAGGAGGACTGCACACTCACACTGTTAACAATACAGCCTGAAAAACAAATTAGCAAAATTATTTTTGTCCTTATTTTTGTTTAGCAATTAAGTTTATTCAAGGCAAGGGAACTTAATTGTATAGTACAACACAGCAATTCACAGAGCTTTACATAAGACATAAAACAGCATTAAGACAAGATATAAGAGAAACACAAGGGGTTATAAAAAGACACATAACAGGGTTTTAAAAGAGTAAAATAAAATAGAAGATAGAAATGAGCTAAAATTGAATAAAACAGATAAACAGGAGACTGAAAATGACAGTATCCTTAGAGCGTGGTGCATAATATGAATGAACAGTCCCACGTTTAATTTAATAAAAGGCAGCGCCAAACAGAAAAGAAAAATTTAAGTCTAAATTTAAAAGAACTAAGAGATATGTGATGTATAAAAACTGAGCGCTGCTTCTCCATGTTTAGTTTGACTCTTGGGACAATAAGCAAACCTGTCCCAAATGATCTGAGAGGTTTGACAGGTTTCTAACACATTAGCAGCATATCTAACCTAGCAGTGGAGCGCATGAGTGATTCAAAATAAAGAGCCACATTGCCTAGTTAAAAGAGCTCAGCTTGGACATTAGAGAAAATGTTTATCAGAGCACCTAATATGTTACTAGAAAGCACTGCATCTTGGAGGGCCTGTTCTGACAGCCAGAAACAATTACCAACAACTGGCTAGAGAGAGCCTCAGATATGCGAAATATATTAATGTAAATACGCCTGTATGCTCCCAAAGCAGACTTCCTGTGTCAATCAAGTGAAAGTTCATTATTCTCAGTATTGAAAAACAGAGTGCTCCCTAGTAAGCCAGCGGTTAATGTGACACATTAGCTTTGTTTAGGGGGAAACCAACGTTAGCACACCCAGATCTTGCTAGAACTTTCTGATTTCAATGACATATGTCACGAGACTCAGCCCAGTTAACTGACTGACATTTCCAACAGATTAAAACTCTTCCGGCTAGCTTTTATAAAACGTTATTATGAGTAACGCAAGAAAAGACCTCTCACGACAATGCCTGTTATTTTTTCCGTATTCGACAGGGCTGGCTAACGTTTACAATACTGCGCCGTTTACAAACACAGTGGCCTGATTGACACGCAGTGATTGCCAAGTGCACCCCGTTTGATTGACAATGCAGTAACGTTAACTTAAAGTCACGGCACTGAGATAGTTAGCCGTGCACCGTTAGCAGGCTGTGTAACAATCCGCTGCTAGATCACTGACCTGACGTTATTTCAGTTACATATTGGTCACATCCTTACTAGCATCAGAGATATGTCGCTAGCTGACCGCTACAAACAGATATCAACCCGCACTTCGTTTATTTTAAATAATACGTCTATTCGCACTTCTTAACGTAATGCGACTTGATTTCAGAGGCAACATAACCATTACAGCCTTTAGCTTGCGAGCGCAGAACAGACAGACACAGCTAAATGAACGTTAGGTACCACTGATTTCTCTACACATGCATAGCTTTGCTAGCTAGCAACAATTTAGCTCACAGCTAAGCTAGGGAGCTAGCTAGTAACGTTAGCCTGTTTATATCGACAACTGACATTACCTGTCTTCCCTGCAAGGATAACAAGTTTTATGTTACCAAGCGATAAACTGGCATGTTAACGAGTAAGTCCATCGACTAAAAGGCATTGTGACATTAAAATATATTTACCTGTGTTAAATTTTGAGCCTTATCCCTATGCTCTGGATGTTTAGCACTTTCTTTCTATCCCCTCCCTAGGATACCATACAACGTCACAGACCCACAGCCATTCGTGATGAATTATGGGAAATTAAATATCATTCTAAGGCTAAATTAAAACACGTTTTTCAGTCTAAAGATGTAATTTTTTTGACATTTTATGTGGAAAATGGGACTCAATAAGCTAGATTTAAGGAAGGATATTCTCTATCTCACACACACAGAATGAGAAAATATATTCATTTAATGTTCATTTCTTAGCTTGATTGGCAACATGGACTGAGAATAATAAAGTTTGATTTAAAAATCACCAGTGACACACACACCTTGTTTCCCACAGTTTTATATATAAAAACAATATGCTGTTGAGATCAGAAACATTAAAATACAAATTATCTTTTAAATAAAATATACATACATTAAAAATTGTTAGATCTCTACAGATGCTCAATGATATACAATAAACTCTGTGCATCAACAGATCACGGACATTGCTTTGAAACAAATTAATATCAGATCACAATTGTCACTTGCAGTAATTATACTATATATCTATACAAAGAGCCATCTATGAATATAAGAAATCATTACAGTTTATTTCAAATACTGGACTGTACAGGTTTTAGTGTTCAGCTTCAGCATGAAAAAGAAGACCTCCGTCTAGGAGGAGCCTTGGGACAGGAAGTGCTGAAAGAACTCCTGAGTCTTCCTCTTTTCTGCAAGATCCTGCTTCGTGGGTGACTTCAGGAGCAAAGAGGCAAAAATGGTGGCTATGCAGAAAGAAAATAAAGTATTCCATATTGCATAGTATAACAAAGGGTTCCTTTTCTTACAATCTTTATTAGCAGAGTTATATCTTTTTTGCATGTTTCAACAAATGTGACAGAAGATGAGAAGAAATTCAATGTAATAAATGAAGGATTTTAAATAATCATATTTCGATGTGACTGCAATTCCTTTCGTTGCCTTTATTTATACAAGGTAGGTTGGGTGAGCATACAGTCTTTTACAGAAACTGCCTGTTTTACACTGAGTATTGAAAAGACAGTGAGTGCAAACTGTCCTTGAGTCATAAACAGAACAGATTTTCATTAATTTTCACTTTGCATTGCTTTATTCGTTAGTTTCTCTTCACTTGCTCAACTAAAGCACAAAGCAACAGCTAATAATAACATATTCACGAATGAGAGAGACTAAAGTGCAACCGGCTTCTTTTTCTTACCCAAGATGTTGACATCTAATCGATTGCTAGCAGAATTCTTCAGCAGCTCACGGAGAAAGGCAGCTAAATAGTTGAACACATTTTGATGGCACTGAGGTAGCATGGAAATAACCTGAAAAAAAAAATAAAAATAACATTATATCAAAACAGCAAAAGATTTTAGAAATTAAAAGAAATTAATGGTGATCAGTGATTAACTGTAGGCTGTCTCACTCACTTTCTCACACTGACTGGCACTGGAGCAGCTTTCTAGGCACTGCAGGTAAAAGGAGAAGGGAACCACAGGGTCTGGGAGGGCATCTAGGAAGAGAAGCAAGGCCTCTGCCACTGAGTGGTTACTGCCCGCTGCAGGTCAAGACAGAGTCAAGGACAAAATTCTTCAGCACAATCTGTGTGTTTTGAAATGTAGTAGGTGCAAAATAAGAATCAAATACAGAGTTACATCCCAGGATTCCTTCAAAGGAGCAAGTTTACCATCAGACAGATAAATAAGCCCAAAATACAGCGCAGTATATGGATAGACAGTTTTGTTGCATTGCCTCAGTATTTCAGCATATTGTATCTGACATGAAACAATGACTATGAAGGCAAAGTGCTGAACTTTAATTTAAACTTTTATCAGTGTTTATATCCACATCTATTGAACAGTGTAGCAAATGTATTTGTGTCTTTCTCCTGCTGCACTGCACAAAAATGATGTATAAAAAGGGCTAATTAGTTATCAAAGGGGTGATGATTCCAACAGTGTTTGTCCAATATGGATGGGAGCACTAAAAAATCCTTGAAAGTAAGCTCTGTCACCTCCAGCACCGTTTCAATTCAAACCCAGAGTACTAGAGTACAATGTCAAAACAACAAAAATGATGTGTGGACTACACTGTGTTACTGTTTCAAATATGCTATAAAGATAAACAATTTCCTTTTTTTCCACCGATGGTTATGATGGCAATAGTTTTGAAGGATACGGAGAGAATCTGGCATGCCAGTGTCAAGGCAATCCCTTATTTCTGCAAATTCACTCCGGAGCCCAGGTTGCTGAAATATGTCTTCCTGCAAACAGAGGACAGTAAATATTAAATATTTGTGTCCTTTAAAAGCACATTAATTAAGCCAAAGAGCTAAAAACATTCACATGCTCTTATAGTTTGAGGCATGGTGGAGCAGCGATGGAGTTTGACTTAATTAAAATTAAAAGCACAATCCTGCATTTAAATGACCTGAATCAAGGCTTTTAAAAAACAGCTTAATTCCTTTCACCAAAGGAACGCAGAGGCTCTGCAAAGCTACTTGGCTGGCAGGCTACACTACTGAGTCACACCAGCGTCTTTGCAGCCTCAAGATAAATCTTTAAAATATCGACTTTATTATTTTGCTTAATTCCTGTGGCATGCAGCAACTTTTATTTATTTGTCCTTATAAAACAGGACACAAAAGCTAGAAAGAGTTACATAATCCACTTTAAGGATATGAACCTGTAAACAAGAAAACAAGAAAATCAAAATAGGAGGCCAGTGTTCTTTGATTTTATCATAGCACCAAAGTAGAAGCTTCAGCAACACATTTTCTGACCTGTTTGATTGCATTGCGGAACAAGTGATCCACCATCATCCAGAGTTCTTTAGGAATGTCTAGAGGCTTTTCAGTGTTTGCTGCATTCTCATCTTCAGACTTCTCCGCATGATGTTGAGAACAGAGGAAAGGAAAACAGTTTAGTCAAGATGGACTCAACGGTGTTAAACTCCACAGCTATAAAACAACTATTATGCTGTGGTATATGAGACAATCCTGAATGGAGAAGAGGTATTTCAAGGACATTGTCCCTAATTTGCACATGGGAGCACTAACCAGTTCACGGAGGGTCTCTTGTGGCATGTCCTGAACAGGCTCCCTCAGCTGACACAATGAACGGATGGAGGTGCCATAGCAGCTCGGCAGGTAGTTTCCTGTCACAGAGATGAAGTAGTCCTTGCCACGCTCCAGGTGGAGCACCAGGATGTCTTCGATCTGCTCCCTGCCAGAGTTAAGTTCAGGCGCTGTTGAGCGGTTTACGAAAACCTCAAGCTCAATGTCCACAGAACCACCTAGATGTGGAGAGAAATGCACATACAAAGTAAGGGGGTGGGTAAACTGGCATAATTCAGGAACTGATGCCTGCTGTCCTAGTGAGTTGCTATGTTGTGCCAGGGTCACTACAAGCACTTACTGAGGTAGTACTGTTTGAGGATTTGTAAAGCACAGAGACATCCCTAATCTGTGATGAAATTTCATCTTGCAAGACAAAAAGCCTGCCATTGTAGGTCAAAATCAAAGAGATCAGGCCTAAAAGCAGGACAATGATGCCTTATTAATATTAAATCTGTGACTCCTGGATGAAACTTTGACTGTATGTGCTACTCACCCTGAGCAATAAAGCCTTTGGGGGGGTTGGCTGTGAGCCAGGGCTTGCAGTATGTGGGCTCATTCGGCTTCTGGATAAACTCAAACTGACATGGGACCTGCCCGTCATTGACAAGGCTCAATGTCTCTGCCTGGTGCTGCATGAATTTCACGTCCTTAAAGTGGAACTGAAAGATGAGGAAAGGTTTCATGAAGCAAGGAAAGGTTTCATGTAAATGTATCCTTTAAATCTCTGCATTAGGCTCACAGCCCAAGATCAGTAAACAGCTTCATTAGTGGTGGTTCACTTACTGAATTCATCAAAGGAACATAATGAGAAGGCAACTTATTGTGTATCATAGAGGTATTGGAGCTCCCATTACACTGTAATAGAACTGAATGTGATAGGAAACTTTACCTCTCGCTTGGCCAAGGAAACGGATGGAATACACTCATTCTCCATTTTGTCTATATTGCGTACAATCTCTTCAAAGGTCTTCTTATAGGCCTCGCTATTTACTCTCTTGATCTGTAGGAACAAACAAGAAAGATGTTAGAGGCAATGCAGCATAGACATCTGTGTTGTTTAACCATTAAATAATACTGCAATACATATGGGATCTGGCCTTTGTGGAAAAATAAGATCCCATTGACGTGAAGTGAGCAGAAAAAGTTGAATGTCAATGCACTTTTCATTGATTTATCATCTCCATGTCTTCCCCTACTTTTCAAAAGGAGGGCCTCTGCATCTTCAAAACAACAAGAACCTAAATGAGGGCTGAATCATTTACCCTAGTGACAAGCAGGGAGCTGACTGGTTTGTGGTCACTGGTTTTCAGAGCCATGTGACTCTGATAATGTTGTTGCTTGATGTTCTTCCCTCTCCACAGGATACGGTCACACCACGCAGGCACGCGACATTTTTCACTAAATGCAGAAGAAAGATGTTAATTTTCTAGTATGTTTATTACATCTTTTACTATAAAAAGTATTAAAGCACATAAAACAAATATTACATCTGTATTACAGTGCGCTACATATTTGATCAAAGTTAATGATAAGATCTCTGTAGGGAAATTATCAGGTGATAGAGCAGAAAATACCACGCAACACTGCTCCTGCGATTTAGGGCCACATTAACTGTGAGGAATGTTTATTGATATTGTTTATTTACATTGCAAAAACTGGGTGGCTAAAGAGATTTATTAAGGCCACCAGTGTAAATTTAAGTTTGTTGTAGTTTTTTGATTCAATGTAAAAAGCCTCGTTTACTCAGTGAAAAATGTAAGGCAAGCCGGTTTAACATTTGTTACAGAGCAGACTCCTATTACCGAATGAACATGCCCCCTATATTTGCATTACATTACAATATCAGTTTTCCTCCCTGAAGCCCATATTCATAATACTTCTGTGATATAATGTTATGTTTATCTTTTCCTGAATACTCCAATAAAACTGTGCATTGAGCAGCTCTTTCTAAAGTGGTTTTAACGTACTAAAAATAGTCCATTCTGCTATGATATTACCTTGTATCCCACTTGTCAGAGCCGGTGTCATATTTGTAGGTGGGCTGGAAATCAATCTCTCCCTCCACAAAGCCAACAAAGACAGCCTCCGCATCGATCTGCCTCTTGAGCTGAGGACCATATGCAGCTGGTAAGCATCACCACTCATAAACACGAATGACAAGTAAAGACTTTTTTAAATAGCAGAAAGAAGAGCCCATCATTGATATTACCTGATCATAATTGTGCAGCTTTTCAAAGTCCTTCTTGCTGATTAGCTCCTTCACGCTGTCGACGTCAAGGTCACTGATCCTGTAGTTGAGGTCCCCAATCCATAAAATCACACTAGTGAAGGAAGCAGAGACAAAAAGAGGAGGAAACATGGAGATAACTTATATTGATCAAATATTGTCACAGTTGAATGTTGGATAAGAATTTGCAACATCTTATTCAGCTACTACAAACATAACACACTAATCCAAAACATAAATCCAAACATATCTGGATTTAAATCAAGAAACTGCAGAAAAAAGCAGTTTTATGATCAAAGTTTTAGTCTGCCTTTGATATAGTGACATAATGACTGTGTTAAATGTGTCTAAGGAAACCACTTCATATGCAAGACGACACTATAACTCTATAATATTTAAAAGGTTTCATACTCATGCTTCATGATAGTGAGAGGAGGCTGGGTAGGGTCGAGCTGGCGAAACTGTAGACGACTGCAAATGTCCTTGTAATCTTGATTACGTCTCTCGTATTCTTCAATGTGGGCAGCTAAGTGAGAGTTGACCACGCAAATATCAGAGTTGTGGAAGCGAAAACGGATTGCCACAGCACCCTTGTTTCCCTGTGAATCGATGAGTGGTTGAAAGAGAGAGACAAAAAACATTGCTTTAGATAGCATACAGTTATATACGCTCCTTTGCTTGACAGTAATCCAATATAATGCAAACAGTTTGATACTTGGCATGTTTCAGATGGTTCTTGGTGCAGATCATAAAACCAGACCCTTACTACTGCAGGAAAGGATGGAGCAACCTCACAAAGGCCCCCACACTGGTCACCAGCCAGCCATCCGCTCTGTACTGCAGGGACTGCTAAGTAAGCGCTGCCACATACGAGACAAGAATAACCTATTCTGCAACAGTGCATGAGGTGTGAAGCTTTAGCTGCTGAATGTACAGTAGCGCTTCATGGATGAATGAGCTCTAAAGTGAAGGACAGTCCAAAGGAGGAACAAGACAAGGCTTTGCATTGTCATCATCACAGCAAAACCTTTGTGCATAATATTTCCTTATTTATTTCATTTGCCTGCTGTTGTTATGTCAATGAAACAATGCTGTCATTGTCAGAACCCAATGTTTTTCTTTTCTGCTTCGTTCATTTGCTGCAATAATCTAATATTGATGTGTAAAGGTACTGTTGACACCGACTCAACACTTCCAGTTTGTGTGTCATAATGAATGCATTTTAATATGATGGCAATGGAAAGCCTTTAATGTGACGACAAAGACAATGCCAGCGACGTTACCAAAAGTGGAGTCAATAAAAATGTACCTAAAAATCGATTTAGACATTTTTGGCACCTGATGCCTGGAAGTCGGTTTTAAACTCTGCAATGATGAAATACATTTCATTTCGTCTTTGACAAAGCAAGATAAAGGAGAGTGACTCAGAAAACAACAAGGACTGATCTATTTGTTATGAACAGCTAAGAACAATAACTGGAGTAATAAAAAAAACAAAAAAAACACCACAGGAGGGAAGGAGTTTAACATTTTGGTTTGGTTCCTGAGCAAAAAGAGGAAAAAGATGGAGCTGAGTGACATCTTTTCCCTTATATAGCTGCACTGTGGACATACAAAGGACAGCTTGCTTGAAGCATGGGCTCTGATCACAGATGCTCTCAACAGCTCAGTGCTGTTTATAACGTAATATCTTCACACAAAACTCGTAAACCTTCAGGACCAGTGCATGAAAGAATAAGACCAGCAGAATCCTTACCATCCTTCCCATTATGCCAGTGCCCACAGTCTCTGCTTCCACTTCAGAGATGAACTCTGCATGCTCCTTCTTCACGTAGAAGATCAGCATGATGCCCACCAGACGTACCAACTTCACCTGTAGCAGATAGTAGATTAAGAAATGTCATTTCATACAAGGAAGGGAAAAGATACACAGCAGTTCACAGAGTAATGGAGTGGATATTCTTATTTCATGGGTAGTGAGTGGGGTTCACCCTGTAGTGACATAAAGCAGGCTCAAAGTGCTTTACTGCAGTTTTTGCCTCTTATATCAGCATCTTAACTGTTTTTCAACCACAACTAGAATGAACAATGACAATATTTACAGTTGAAGACATTTAGTCTCACCCACTATCTTATCTCAAGGAAAACAGAAGCAGAACAGTACACGCCAGAATGTGAAGCAGTTGTGCATGGGAGGAAGCAAAATAGTTTTATAAACCTCCCTGTCAATCCTACAGGAATCGACATTCAAATACAAAGGCGAAAACATTTATTTTCAGCTCGCTGAGTTATACAGTGTCAGTTACAGATCAGTCGAGTGTGCTTTAGTCAGAGCATGAAGAAATGACACGTCATTATGCTAGGCTCCGTGACTTACAGACATCTTGTAAACCCTAAGATGACTAGAAGAAAACAGCCCAGCCGAGAAAAGAGGAAGCTAATAAGCTAGAGTCAGCACTCTGAGAAAAGGGAAGTAGATGAAAGCGAATAAGGGGAAGAAAAAGAGAAAGACCAAAAATATAAGGCCTGACTAAGCTCATCACATAAGCAGGGATATAATGACTGTTCTTTAGGATTGTCCTGCATAATAATCCATGTAATGTGATGGTATAGTGTTATCTGGACAATTACTATGGACACAGGCAGAAACTGCATGAGGTATCAGCCACTTCATTGTAACACAAAACATTTCAAAACACAATCAAAGTTGCTTGAAAATAATTTAAAATGTAACACTGGTCAAATCTGAATATGGTACCGGCCTCCGTGCTAAAAAGAGCTACGCAAGCTCTACAGACAGAATATAGTGCACTGTGCAATAACATTCTAAGGTCCAAATGCCAACTAGGGGTTCAGGGCAATATAATAAGGATCAAAAGAAAAAAAAAAGACCTCCTTACTAAGGCATACTTGGCATCTGGATGCAAGGCCTCGGACACAGCCTTCGTCCACTCCAGCTCTTTGGGGGTGTCATTGAAGAAGAAAGCCTCTTTGCTGAGGTCAAGCTCCTGAAAACTATAAGGAAGGACAGACACGTTTGATTCACATGTTTGAGTTTTACCCAGTGCTTTCATGGTATTTTCAAAACTTTTTCACTCCTCAACACCAAAGTAGTAAACTGAAACGTAGGCAGGATTAGTGGACACACAGTGCTGAATCTGTGGGTAGGCATGTTCTCCTACTTAAAACAGGATCAATGGTTGCATACATCTGTCAGAGGTTTGAGCAGTATATGTCTGTCTGTGTAATGGGATTAAATGGAGAATTGCAAGGCTATTCTCCAGGAGAGTGGATGCGACCTACCCCACGCAGTACATGTCAGGAGGCTTGAGAGTGCAGCTCAGCCAAGGACGGAGGCTTTCCTTCGGTGTCTGTCCATTCACATTGTATGTGCCGAGGAAAAAGCTGAAACAGAACAGGGAGAGATGAGAAGTGGCTGTAAAAGGAGAGGAATACAGTGCCACAGTTTGTTTAAACAAGTGCTAACTATTTTCAGTTTACCCTGCTGACTGCGAGGGTCTCTAGCAAAGCCTGTCTCTTCTATAATTTCCAATTCACATCAGGGGAGATTAAAAAAGTGAAACAATGACCTCAGTCTATATTAAGCTGATGCCTTGCTGCTTTACTGCAGTACTCAGTAGCTCATGTCTTGAAATTTTATTTTATGTAAGTGGAATGAGCACAACTGCTCTTTTTCAGCAATGTTGCTATTCATTTAAGAGGCCAGTATACTCTGTCACAACTGCTATTTCAGTTACTTTTCGCATGTATAACTGAGTGCAACACTATGAATATCTTCCTGGAGACACTGTATGAAAATGTGGGGCGTTATCCCCATATTTAAACAATATCGCGTCTTCCCCTCTCTATGACAGCCGGCTTTTTATTACGCCTCTGATTGCAGTCATTCGGAACAACTATAAACATTTTTGATTTCCAACGTGGTCGGACAGCCATCGTAAGAACTAGTTGTGATCGAGTATACCCCAGCCCTTTCATTCATACACAGTTACAATTACCTGGAAGCTGTATACAGTGTTAAGAGACATTAGAGAATAAACAGCCTTATCTGTAGACCCCACTAGAACTTAAGTGCCTTGCTGAAGGGCAAATCAATTGTGAGAAATGGTTAGAGAGCCAAGCCCCTGTCATTTACATCCCCACTGAGATTTATTCTGCAGGTCCAGACTGGAAATCAGCTTCCTTCCATTCAATAGCCCTCTTCTCTGACCTTCAGGCAGCTGCTGCTGTGCTCATGCTGCTGCACAGGAGCAGCACAGAGCTCTTTATTTTGTGCTGACTGTCATTGCACTGTACAACACTTTCTGCCCTGACTAGAAAGATGCTGAAGCTGTCTTTATACAAAAATCTTGGACTGCTGCTTTCCTGATATTTTTCCTTATCTGCACGTCAGCATGGATATTCAGTACATTCTCAGTATGTACTGTAATGTGAGATGAAAGCAGGGAATGTACACGGGTCCCAGCACAATGTAACCTGCCAATCAGCACATCCCACAAATAAGTTATTACATATGTATGTTCAAAATATTCCTTAGGTATTTAACTACACAAATTGTGGATATGCTTTTGTATGAATATATATTTTTAAACCTATTTATTTCTATTCAGGGTCATGTAAGGACAGGAGCCTTCCCTGCTTTGAGCAAAAGGTTAGGAAAAACCTTGGAGAGGTTGCGAGTCAGTCACATACCCAACAAAAACACATTTACACTCACACCTACAGACAATTTAGAGTTCCAAATTAAGAGTGTCATGTCTGATGTGTGGGAGAAAATCAGAGCACCCAGGGGAAGCCTGTACCAACACGCAGATTCCACACAGAAAGGAGTGGGAATTTGACTATAACACAGGACCTTTTTGGCCTCAGGAAACAGTACCTTCCACTGAGCCAATGCCACATATAGTGCTTCTTGATATTCCTAAAGTTTTTCAATTTTACAGTGAATAGCATTAATATTTTTGCATGTTTGAACAAAGTATATAGAATATTTCCTTGTTAATTTCTTTGTATCACAGATGCTGTTGTATTTTAAACATTTCATATTTAAGATTCCTTCTTCCATTCCCATTATATCCATATAAATTTTTGTTCTCTGCAATATTCTTTATATGGGAGTAAATATTAAGGCATTAAGGCGGATCTACCAGCAGGAGGCAGTGTGGTTAATAGTAAACCATGACGCTGACTTCAGCAAATGCTTATTTTTCAACCGTCTGATAAAAACAAAAAAACCCCACGAAATAAAAATGTCTAGGCCTCTACAGGGACATTAATTTCTACAATAAATAAGACATGAGATGAAGAGCGACAACCTGAGCTACAGTATGTCAATGTACTAGGTTGGTGCATTTCTTGACAGCGTCTGAGACAGTGGTGCTTAATTTAGCACAGATCTAAGTACACGGAAATACAAACCCACAGATGTTGACTCATTCTTTTTACATAACACTTCTAGTATCCAAACTGTGCTCACAGTAACACTGTGAGCTCACACTGTTCCTGCATAAAATGTCTTTTAGATTCTTAACTGACCAGCAGAGTACAGCTCAACACAACTGCATAGTGTGAAAATATCCTGACTCGCCTCCTAAATTCAGAACAGTTATTTACAGCTTTCCATGTAGAATTGGGTGGAAAACACTATAATGCAGTAATACGAGGCTTAAAAATAGTTTGGGTATTGTAATATTGTGGAATAGGTTAAATGTGCAAAATAAACAGCAAAAGACCGTGTTACACTCCTCTAGAGAAGATTAAATAGTATATGAAAACACCTATAGCCTCACCCAAAGTATCAACACATTATTGATATGAAGGAAGCAAAAAATTATTTTCTATGATAACAGTGATGTGGTATTGGATTGTACCACCTAGTTCTACATCCATGTTCCTGCACCGATCTGCCAAACACATGTACATTTTTAAAACAGACTCAAAACTGACGCAACGAGCAGTTAAAGAGTAAAATACCTGAATTTCTCCAGATAAGTGTAAATGTCCTCATTCTTCAGCAGCTCACACTTGATAAGGTTGTCTCGCAGGCCGAACTGCGGCATGGCCAGTATCTGAGCTTTGTTAGATGGGGTGTGGCTGGAGGAGCGCACCAGGTCATCCCGGTCCTCTCGGCTGGAGGTGCCCTGACTGAACACCGTGAGAGGAGAAATAACAGTTAGGCGTGGGGGTGAGTGGATACAGACCAAGATAGAAACAGAGTCATTTTGTCACACTGGTGTGATTTCAGAGGGAACAAATGATCATAAACAGTTAGGTACCTGAAGAGGAAAACCTAAACGACCTATGTACAGTAGCCAGTTCACATTCAGGATACTCCTAACGCCTAACTGCATCAAGCCATACCTCTCCTAAAAGCTAGAAATAAAATTATGGCATAACAGAGATATTACACTCCAGACAAACAGCCTAATGTACAGTAGGCACCACAGTGACAACAGGAACCGAAGCTATGCAGTGAAGCTCGATTTCCATGCCGTCAATATGGAATGAGGCTGAGGGGAGAGGGAGAAATGTAATATGCCTGGCACCTGTAATCTTCCTGGAATATGCTGTAACTAAACTCCACCTGAGAGTATAGGCATTCACTCCAAAATTGGCAGCAGTGGCTTCCAGGTTAAACAACTGAACTGAACAAATTTGCATTTTAGACCTGAACAACTTTAAATACATTAAACACTCAGCACCAAGCTGCTGTCAGGAAAGTACACAGTACTGGTGGAGGAAAGTACTCAAAAACACTGTAATTCTGCTTTTGTATGCACTCATACTTCACAAACTAACTACATAGAATATGTTTTTAGGTTTTACTCAGTGTAGTCTTCAAAATAGCTACTTTAATGTGTTTACTCGTGGTATCCTGTGAAGTTTTTGACCTCTAGCAACACTATGGAGCAATGTTTTTATGAGTGTGTCCCCATTTGGTTTGTTCGCAGCAAATGCAGCAAAGCACCAGCAAAAGGCAGGAAAGAAGAAGACAGCTAGCAAATCAACATGGACATAAACAATGCAGGTCTCAAAATTAAAAAACAAAAAAATCTACGAGGAAGGAAATGCATTCAACATGTTTGTTAAGCCTCAAGGTTAAAAACAACACATATTGGTGAATAACATTGAATATAAACAGATTCTTTGTTTACAAGAAAACTGTGTGCAGACATATGTGTCACTAGAATCGGAATTTGAATCATTAATAGGCCTATTTGAATTTGAATTGCTCAACTTGGAACTCCTTTTCACATACTGTAATGACTATTTTCTCTCAACAATATCAACGACCAATGGGAGCTAGATATTTCAAAAGTGTTTTCTCTATTCTATGTAAAAACTGTAGTTTTATGTCTTGCCGTTTCGGAGAAAAATTGCTTCGAGTTTTGCCCCTGATCCGTTGTCATGGTAACATTTTGGCCTGAGTGGGCTTCTGTTAATATTATCGTATCGTAAATGGATCAAGTTCATTTTTGAAATTTCCGCAAAAATTCCCTTCAGTTCTCTGGACATGATACTCCGAGCAGAACGCAGCATCAGTTTTCAGCCTGTCGAAGCGACCAAAGGCTCATCGCTGAAAGAAAACAGTCGTTACAGTAAATGAAAAGGAGTTCTGTGAGTCTGCACTAGATTGCTCTTCCTCAACGACCGGATGTGTGTCTCAGTAAACTGAAAGTGAATCGCGAGAACTGAATTTGAATTGTGAGAACTAAATGTGGAAGTATATAGAGAGTTGAATTTTCAGAGAGGATCAAATACAGTTTCAGAGCAACTGAATTCAATTTCTTACTATTACATTCAGTTTCAAGTTTATTGGAATTCAGTTCCAAACTAATAAATTCAATTTCAAATTGTGCTATTCAGATTCAGTTTTTAATGCAATTATTCAAGTTGAGCAATTCAAATTCTAATATAAATGATTCAAATTCAGTTTCTAGAGACACATATTTCTGCACCTGGAAAACTCCACAGGGCATTTAAGTGCGTCTACTTTTCAGATAACAGAAAATTCTGAGACTCTTTCTGCCACTATGTAAAAAGACAGTTGTGTAAAGAGTTTTGGTTTTGAGAGCTCCCACAAGTGAATTAATGAAAAGGCCTCACCTCTCTGGGCTGGACAATGCTTTGGACTTCTGTGTGCCACTGTCAGAACCTTTCTCCCTTTCTAAACTTCCCTTTTTGTCTGATGATTTCTCTGTTTGGGAAGGAAGGAAGATTAATAAAGTGTTTGTTTAGTTTACAATGATAAAACACAGAGCATAAAGGTAAATGGCGGCATTATGGTACAGTTCTAGACCATGTAAACCTGAGCTGCCTGCACTTTGAATCACAAGTTAATATTTTGTTTGCATGTAGCCAGTTAAGACTACGTGTCACTGTGTCTTGCTGGCTGGAAGATATAAAGGTAATGTTGACGTTCCCATCAACGTTACCTTAAAATCTGCCCTAGGTATTGACAGCCTGGGACAACTCGCTCTAATAAGAAAGAACCCAGCCCTGAGTAAACCCATATTTCAACTCCTTAATAACTGATATGGAGAATAAATTAAAGCTAATAATGACTAAGAATAAAAACAAACACGCAGAGTAACACACAAGTCATCATAAAAGTGCCAAGTCAGGGCTCAGTTGTTGTGGTCAATCAACTGAGGCCGTGTTTTGCAGTTGGTTACAGTTATTGCATCCTAAGTAGCTGGATTTAATGGGCGAGTGTGGAGTATGAGACAGCATGGCCCCTGTCTCCTGCAGCTTGGCAGGATACACAGCTGGCTCCTCTGAAAGGGAAAGCCATGTTCTTTGAGCAGGAAATTAAACTCTACAAAGTTATAGCAGGCTGCATTAAGACTGCACCTGACCAACAGCACTGCTTAATGACCCAAATGATGAGAGATATTTTCAAGAATAATTGTCATAATCACAATTGAGGCTTCAATATTTGTCATTTTTTACTAACGTGACCTTACTTGGCAAACTGAAAGCCAATTTGTCTCTTAAAATGGGATTACAATCCGTGATGCACCTGTTTTCTGACGCAACAACCCTGTGGCTCAAACACACTGACAATAACTGACGGGACATGAATATCAATAACAATGAATAACAGTGCTGCTGCTAATAACATTGTAAAATAGTTTTCAAAACAAGCTAACGGAGTTAAGGAAATAAAACATAGGGGTGATAAATCTGTGAAACAAAACAAATTGTGAAAATTAAAAAAAAATCCAATTCAAACAATCTAAATTAAAGTTAAAGTAAGTCTGAACTTAACTGACAAAGCTTTGCCAACAGTACAAAAGAATGATTTTGTCACAGCTATGTTTAACGTAGCACCAAATTCTGACTCAATTATAATAGCAAAAGCCTATTTCTTTAATCATCAGGCTATTACCACAGTTGACATACAACATTATTTTTGCTGCATCTTTGTTTTACAAAGGAAATGTTCTTGTCACTTTAACTTTACTAAGAAAATAGGTTGTGGCTTGTGTACCCGACTCTGACAAAAGGTCAACATGTCAGAAATGCGTTCGCTGCTCGTTTCTTTTTGTACATTTGGTAAAAATGAAACAAGGCTATGCAAAGTCAACTCTAAGCCCCATTTTAAAAGATTCCCAGAAGAAGTAATTGATGTTTTAAATCAAAACCAGTGACTTTGTTGTTTGAGTGAAAAGGAAGAGAAGATGGCCCTTTGTTTGACCGAGAAAACCGCCAGCAAACTGTGAAAAGCTTTTGGAAGTGTGCACGGGAACGCTACATTTGAGAAGGTGAAAATCTCTGTTCACACACAGAAAACCCACACGGCACTGTCAAATCCACTCAAGAGTTTTACAAGTTAACCTATGAAAAAAAGACATCATGAGTATTAATAACTCTAACTCTTGGATAGGAAGGACTCATGCTGATTGATAAACCATAATGCATTAGAGATGGGTTCATTACTATTTTATGGTTTGCATCAATAACATTAAAGTCTTCCTTCTAAACTGCTTTGAATACCAGGACTGAATACGTGGATTAAAAGCGATAAAAAAAACATGAGACTATACAACAATTTTTCTCAGTGAACTACACTGTATCTAGAAACAGTAGAATATTGAATATTTTACTGTATAATACTGAAATTCTCATTAAAAAGTAAAGTGAACTTGCAAAACGAGAATTAAAACAAATCTTGAGGATTGAACACACAAA
This sequence comes from Oplegnathus fasciatus, assembly GCA_003416845.1. Classification (NCBI taxonomy): domain Eukaryota; kingdom Metazoa; phylum Chordata; class Actinopteri; order Centrarchiformes; family Oplegnathidae; genus Oplegnathus; species Oplegnathus fasciatus. The sequence goes on along the minus strand of NTHP01000206.1, from coordinate 384,245 downwards.
TGGTAGTTATTATCAGAAAATGTTAGTCTCAGTTCAACAATACAGTAAACTAGTGACTACTCACTGCTGTTTGCACTCTGCTGAAGACAGTTATGCTACAAGACTATCATCTTAAAGCCGCCTACTACATTTTATACTTTCGTAATATTCTTAATCCCTCATTTAGGGCTGCAACTAACGATTATTGTCATTATTGATTAATCTGTTGATCATTTTTTCGATTCATCGATTAGTTTTCTGACATTTTATGGTCCATAACATGTCAGAAAATGGTAAAAAATGTTGATCACTGTTTCCCAAAGCCTAAGGTGACGTCCTCAAATGTCTTGTTTTGTCCACAACCCAAAGATATTCAGTTTACTCTAGTAGAGGACTAAAGAAACCAGAAAATATTCATATTTGAGAAGCCAAAAGCAGAGAATTTGGACATCTTTTCTTGAAAATGCCTCAAAACAATGAATTGATTAACAAAGTAGTTGACGATTAATTTTAATAGTTGACAACTAATTGAGTAATCAACTAATCGTTGCAGCTCTACACTCATTTAACACTTTGTTGAGTAAACCTAACCAACACCACATCTGGTTTTTTTTTTGCAACCAGCATCTGAATGAGACACTGACCCCATGAGGGTCCTGTGTGTGGCTCAGTTATTATATTACATTGCATATTTGACATTCCTGCACATGCTTTAGTATTCTTAACCAGCTAATGAGCTTAAGTAAACTTTGAACCACTGTGCAGAGGGTTGCATGAAGTCTGACTAAATGCAATTTCACAGTTCTACACCTCTTCATCTGCGGTCGATCACAGATGTCAAGTTGCTCTATCAGATCTCAGACTCTTCTCAGAAATTAATACAGCCAGCTTCTTAACTACAACTGCACAAAGTTCAACATTGCATAACTTCCTCTTATGATCTAAAGCTACACTGTTGGTAATAAACTGCAGAAGAACCATTTTATTGATTTCTTTTTATTCTCAACTGTAGATCTACAGATGCACATTTAAAAAAAAAAAATCTCTTCCTCTTGCCTTAATAAAACCCTTGGATAATTTGGCGCTGAATGACAGAGAGGCTTTTCTCACAGGTAAGTAAAGGTAAAGCAGACAGTAAGCACCTTTATCTCACTGAGAGGTGGTCGGAAGAAAGTTTACAGACAACTGATTTAAAGCTAACAGGCTAAGTGACCTCAAAGGATGAGCCACGAGTGAAGGTCTCTATCTGGAAACAGCCAACAGTGTCTCAATGCATGACACAACTCTGTGTCGCTAAAACACGTTATTGCCACACCGACCACAACAGGTGTGTCATTTACTGTCACATAGCGACCACTAACACTATGAACAGTATTTACCCAGGACTTACGTTAACGCTACGCGTCTATCAACCGTCTACGTGAGCTAACATTCACGTTAGCTTGATATTAAGGCAGCCACAGATAACATTAATAATACTACTAGGATTTAAAACTAACCAATATTCCGCCTGACGAATACTGGCCCTCTAGCTAATCAGGCTAAAGTTAGCTTCTTCGAAATAAGAATTGCTGCTGCTCGCTAGCATTAGCAAGGAAGCTAGTTAGCTAATTAGGGTGGGCTGAACGCTACAGAGTGCTGCAGTGGCGCTTCCTTCCACCACCTTAAAAAAAATCAACAAATAAAGGAATATTTTTCATACCAGAGTCTCTCATCACTTTAGACATCTCCCTGCACCGCTCGCACGCATTCTGTGCAGAAGAGCAATGTCCAGTGTGTTTCAGACCTGCCCATGCTACCGTTGGGGTAGGAGGAGTTTAGCCTCCCTGCTGCCTGCTGCAGACACAGGAGGCTGGACATGTACTATGCAGAGAATGCAACCGGAAATGCTTCATCACATCAGTAGTGCATCAGGAAGTAAAGCTCGTGCACTTCAAGAAGACAACTTAAAGTGTAATTCAGTGTATATATCCTCCGGCATATATCCTGTTAAAACACTCTGTTTGTTCCTTTACATTTGCATACGTTTTACATTATATGTTAATATATGACATGCATGTCTCTAATCCTTTAGCAGGGCTCTAATTTAACATGCAGAAACATAATGTTGTATGAAATCTGTATGAAATGGACCATCAAGACAAATTACTCAAACTTGCACGTTTACATACAAAGCATACAAATTGTACATTTCACAGCATGACTCTCAGAGATGCAATCTTGTTGCAGATTTTTTTATATATATCTGGTTGCCTATTCTGTATATACTGTTACTTTAAAACCCTCCATTGTTTGGCTCCTTATATATTTATATATATATTTGTTGTTGTTGTTGTTGTTGTTGTTTGTTTGTGTGTAAACTAGTAAACTCCTGTGCCAGCCCACCTGTATAGGCTGGCAGTTTTATAACTTATTACTCTGAAGATTTTATGTTGTTTTTAGTCATTTTGTTTAATTTTCTATGTTTGACCATACCCTGAAATTGGTTCATGGTATTGTATTTCATGTGCACCTGGCAAGCACCTTGTAATAGAAATAAAGTTACTTATTTATTGAGTTACTTACTTTCCAGGCAGTCATTTCCATGTGTGATAGCAGGAAAACCACAGGTGTTATTAATATTGTTAATAGTGTCTGCATTCTATTTAGTTCTGCCTGGCCCATTACTCTGTTGTTGTGTGTGCTGTCTCGCTGTCACAGCTTACTGCGACACTTAAATGGAATGGAGCCATAATTAATTATCAGGTTACACCTGTGTGTTTTCTGCTCTGACACATCAAACTGTCTGTCATAGAAAGGGCCTACTGTATGACTGGTGTCCTTACCCCACACCTGGCGTCCTGCCGTTTATGAGTAGATTTGTTACAACTCATACGTAGGTTGAGCCAAGTGCATTCAAAGGAAGTGGTACTTGCAAAACCGCCCAGTTTTATTACGCAACCCCTTTGATGTAGACTTCTATCTGTGTGAGGCTATTTATATGAAAAAAAGAGCAAACACTCAAAGAGATAAAGAAGAGCATCTCCTGTCATATACTGCACGAGTCCTGGTAGGCCTATTCCAATTGAGTGAAGTTTATTGGACATGAAGACGCTGGCTGTGAATTTCGACTAAGAGAAATAAGACGACAAACCTGTTTTCCGGTGCTGGCTGAGTTTAGTGAGTCTTGTGCCGAGGGGAGCAAGGGCCTGTTTGACAGCTCCCTGGCCTCTGGTGGCTTTGTGGTACTTGTCGATCCACTCAAATCTGGGTACCTGCGTGGGAGACTTGCAAACATCTGAAGAAAGACAGACAGAGAGAGCGAGGGAATTAGAATAAGTTATGACGATCACAATATTGTGTGAGTGAAGAATACAACAAGAGCCTGACCTGGACTTTGCATTTTCTGATTGTTTTCAGGCAAAAGTGGAGAAGCTAGAGCATCAGCAATGGTAAGATTCATGGTATAAACAAGAATGCTTATTTATCAACCCCACTCATGTTAAAGAAATGGTCATTTTCAAAGCATTGACATGTGGGTCTTACAGGTGCTGCAGTGCGCTGAGGAGATCCCACTTTTATCTGCTTACCTTTACCATTTCTCACACTCTTCTTTTTAACAACAGCAGGTGCCAGGTCATTTAATCTGTCCATCACTGGTATCCCTCACCAGGCTAAAAGCCTTTGTGGCTCATCTTAAGAGTACCACAAAGAATGTAACACAAACAACATATCAGTCCTCGTCCGTGTTCATGTGGGCTTTCCACTGTGAAAAATAGTGAGCCAGTGGCGAAAGTGACACATCCCTAACAAAGCAGACTGTCCGTTAACCTTTCAATGGCGCCCTCCATTCAGATGAACAGGATGCAGAGAGTAAAAAGTAGTTGAAGAGAGGTATTGGAGAGGAAGTCACACGTCCTTTTTAAATTGTTTTCATCATGTCCCTTTGCAAACGCTTGCTGTGACAGAGACAAGACAAGTCCAAACTCCACCCCTTCTCTCTGTCTCTCTGTAAACTCGCCCTTTTTTTGTCAGCCATGCGTCATGTACACCCAGTGACTGGCAGACGAAGTGACAACACCAGTTTGTAAGTCTAAAATTGGTGTAAGCTGTGAACCACATCCACCAACAGCCTCACAAATGTATTTGTGTTTTTATTTCTGGTTTTAAATTTACAAATTTTAAAAATAAAGGTATATTATGGTTTGTCACATAATGTAACCTCAAGGCAACCGAGGACTGGCTGAGCAGGTTTCCTCCAAACAGATGGCTAGAGGAGATTATTTGGGCTTCTTCACACATGGGTGCCTCCTACTTTGTTCAGAAAGATATGAACTACTAAACCCAATCAAAAAAATTAGTGGTCTACAAAAATATGTAAAGGGGCGAGGGTCCATGTTGGTGCTACTGTACTGTTTGACTGAATAGTAGTTTCCACGTGTTTCCCATTCATTCTCAAAAGGCTTTTTTGCTTCTTAAAATTTCCTCAATGAAAGCAATGACAGCTGGATGCCATGTAAACGGACCACGAGCGCGTGTCTCCGAGGGCTGACCTACCACTCCACGCCCTGTTGACCTCACTGAGGAAGAGCCGAGAGTGGGACCCAAAAGGAAGTCTGAGCTCTAACGCCTCTTCCTGGTAGCTCACTCTCACTCTGGTATCGCCACCTAGAATCAAACGAAAACACAGGGAAAAAAGCGGTGTTCAGTTTCACGTCGTGGATCAGTTATGTGGCATATAATGACTGAGCTGTAATGGAACTCACCCACGACCGCAAGTTCCTCGGGTGAGGAAACTAAAAAAGAGTGCAGCATGAGAAATGTGTAAGGGCACTTCAGAGAAATTACCATCATGCCATTATTTCACTAGAAACTATAATTATCTTGAGGAACACAGTATTATCTGGCACTCTCCTGTTTAACTGTCAGTGTGTTTGCATTGCGGCATAACATATGAAAGCAGCTCACCCTCCACAACAGCAAAGTCAAGGGAGATGGGTATGATGTCCTCCAGTGACACGTCATCAGCAGTAATGGCCATCCTTCGATGGGTATAAATAAAGATTCTACAAAATATTACAAACAGAAACATTTTCATTTTTGACTAGCAGTCTGAGTCAACAGTGTTTTTACATCAGAAGGCACCTGCAGGGGTTGACACAATAAAAAGACACCTGTAGTAAATACAATGCAAGCCAATACAACAGCCTTGCAGCTCTGCAGTAACTAGTACCGTTTTCATGTAATATATAATTTTGGTTACTGTGTCAGACATGTTGATGCAACTCTGTGGTCATTTACCATGCCAGTATGTGGTGTTGTCACCCCCTCTCCTTACACAATTATATTGTTCGCCTTTGAATGCAAGCATGTTGTTCAATCAGACACAGAAGCCGGGTTATAGCTCATTTTTACTCACGCATGTTCTTTTGCAGACTCCACCAATCCCAGCAGTCTGCTCTCTGTAATGTTATCAAGGAGGACATCACATTGGACAGCATGTTTACAGTTAAGGATCTGGTGGAAATATGTTCATGTGTTCCCACAGCGGCACCTTTGATATTTCTCCAGGAAATATCACCGTCTTCTCATTTCAACTAATATTTTGGGTACAATGGGCAACGTTGAAAGTTTTTTTTTACTCTAACAAGTGGGGTCATGCAACTAAATACATTTAGTTAGATACTCGTCCTTGAGTATCTCCATTTTATAGGCTACTATTTCCACATTTCACATGGAAATATTGCACTTTTTACTCCAGTACATTTATCTGACATATTAACTGTATCATCAGCTTATAAAATATGATACAGTTTTATGAAATAAACTACTCAGCAGTATGTAAAACAGTTAAGATTAGCTCCACCTCGAACACATGCAACATTAAAATGCTGCTCACATCCTGGTGGTCATTAATAATAATCAAATATTACATTATATTATATTACATTATATTATATTATATTATAACACTGGCAGGTGCAATTCTGCTGCATAAAAAGTAGGCTACTTTTTCTTTTAATACTGTAAGCACACCTTCCTGATAACACTTCTTCACTATGACATTATGAATGCAGGACTTATTGATACTTTGACTTGAGTGAAGGAATTTATACTTCTTCCACCACTGCCTAGGAACAAGAAAGCAGGAGCTGGTGAAACAAAGTTGCCACCTTGTGGATGAAAGGTCTTACTACAAACGTTAGACAATATCCTTGGGAAGTCACACCCGATTAAATCTACACCAGTGTGACAACTACGCGCGCTGGAAACGGATTGCCAGGTTTGAAATCACAGCCTAAGTGTGGTTATATGTATACAGAGAGATGTGAACCATGTGGCAGAGCCTCAGTGTCACAGGCCTCTCTCCGGGCTCTGGCATTCTTCAACGGAGTCGTGTTAGATCAATTTAGTCTGGATCCTGTAATCCTACATTTGAAGTGCTGATAATCCATCAACCAGCGCATGAACGTGTCAAAGGATACTATGATGCAGTTGTCTTCCCTTTCCAAAGTTTCTTGAATTGCGACGGATTGATCCATAGTGAAGAGCTACTTGTGTGACAAACTTCTGCCCCGCACTGCCACCACGAAAAATTACCCGGAGGAGTTTCGAGTAGCGCAGTTATTCCTCCCTCAAGCCAAAACCAAGTGCACAGCGAGGGGAGAGACGCTTCACGAGCACCGCGTAATCCGACATTATTATTTCCCTTTCGATCCAGATGTTCGTCTTCTTCCTCCGCTGCTGGCCCGACCCAGTCTGCCACGCACTGATTCAGAATCTGCCCCGTGCACCGCGGTGACGTCACATCTGAGCTGTCATCAGCTCAGTTTGGTTTGGATTAGGCCTCAGGAGGGAGATCCACAGAGGATTATGACCTACAATAGGGCTCCTGCAAAGTTACGCCGGAGCTTTCGAGGAGGTTTGACGAGCCATCGGGTCGATAGGTTGAAGTGGTCTTTTGTTGGAGGGGAAACCCACCTGTAATACATTTATTCAGCTTAAGAGGGGCACATTGCACTGCTGGGTCAGTTTAGTTGTTCAGTGAACTTTTTTGTTTGCAGCAGACCAAAAATAGAAGAACTGACATCATACTGAGATATTTCAGCCTTGACCTAGCTTTGACCTAGTTGTGGCATTGACCTAAAGAACAAGGGCCTCTGCTTGGAAGCACCATTGGCCTGTGCTCAGTAGGCCTACAGCCACAACCGATACTGGAGTTTTGAGGCCGAATCTAATATTGATATCTGATAATGATATATCAGCCAGTAGTAGTTAACAAAAAGCAGTTGTTTTTTTTAAAAATAACTGTGACAGAGATACTGAGCGGGACAATTTACCGAGCTAAGTCTACCAATATATCTGCAAGAAGCAAATATCGATAGATATATCAGCCTATTCATCAACAGTCATGCAGGGAGAAATGTAAAAGGGAGAGAATATCCAATATTTCTGCACTCCTAGTGGCCTCAAAGTTGTTGTTATTGCATTGTAAGACCAGCAGCTGTATTTGAGATCTGTTCACATCAGTTCTCTGCAGTGGTGGAAGAAGTATTCAGATCCTTTACTTAAATAAAAGTACCAATACAACAATGTAAAAATATTCCATAATAAGTAAAGTCCCCGCATTCAAATTCCTACTTAAGTAAAACTACAGAAGTATTATCAGCAAAATGAAAACTGAAAGTATCAAAAATAAAAGTACCTCAAGTACATTAGATTGTCAATACTGATGCATCAATACACATGTAATATTTAACTGTTGTAGCTGGTCTAGGTGGAGCTAGTTTTGACTGCTGTGTATACAGTTGGGAACCTTTGGAGGGCCCCTCAAAAGGACCACAAAATAAATCTGAGGGAAGATGATTAATGGGCAGGACGTAAGAAAAAAAAAACAATGTTATACACAAATTTGAATTTGTTGTTTTGGACCTTTCTCCAACCTTTGTTGTTTTTTGGGAACTTTTAGACACTTTTGGACCCCTGAGAAGTTTAGAAGGGAGAAAATGTCTCTTTGGTGGAACTGCTAACAACTCATAGACATCTGAAATGTGACAAGGGGTCCCAACTAGATACTGCTTTTTTATAAGGGCTCACAAGCCAAAAAATGTTGGGAACCACTGGTTTAATCAACAACAGTGTATTTGATAAGCTTATATTATGTTGTTTTTTACGTAAAATCTTAAAAGTAACCAGAAAGTATAGCTGTCAAATAAATGTATTGGACTAAAAAGTACAATATTCCCTTCTGAAATGTATAAGTATAGGTAAAAGAAGACAGAAATACTCAAGTAAAGTAACTCAAAATACTTACTTGAGTAGGAGTACTTGAGTAGGTCAGTTACTTTCCACCACTGTTCTCTGGAAGCTATAGATATTCTGGAAAATGTGAGGAATCACTTATAATCACTTAATTAAGTAAGCCGAAGGTTGAAGGAAAGTGGGCTACACCAAAAAAGTGATTCACAGTACTTTAAATTTCATAATAAAATATGATTTATCAAATTAAGATTCATCAGACATGTAGTTTATTTGATTTATTTCATTTTTAGGCAAAATCATTATATTTTATACAGTACACAAAACTAGAATACATTTCATTAAACATTTACATGACACCATTATACCTTAAAATATATACTTTGTAAACCACACAGTATAGACACCTACCTCACGAGTCACAAAAATATTAGACAAAAAGTAGCCAAAAGTATTAAATTGCACATTTCATCATGATTACATCTACAGAAATGCTTCAGCAAACCGTCACAACACCCTGTAACAGCTCAACATTTGAGTTTCATAAAGTGCATATAGAGTCATAGCTGCGTCATTCTCACAATGGCTTGAAGAGATGATAATCTAGGGACAGATTTTGGTAATGAAACATTTATAACCATGTCAGCAGAAATGTTGTGTTTAGGCTCACTCACCCATCTAAAACTGAAATTTGTCTACAATCAGTTTAAAGTTGGAAGGCAGGAACAAAACCTGTTTTTGGCTCTCTTTAAGAAGACAACACACAGTTTCAATTACAGTTATGGGCAAGGTCATGGCTAAAACAAATTACAAGGTGTTTAGCAATTTGAAAATCATTTTTTGAAGCTTCTCTGAGAAGAAAGTTTATTTTGATATATCATTTTGTTAATTACAAAGGTGATTTGCCCAGATGTGAAGACTATGTTGCTTTTTCTTGATTCCTGAAGTTGAGTAGTTTTTCATTTAGAAATACTGTTCAAAGCCATTTTTAATTGGTCTTGAACTACAAAACTTGGTTAGGAAGTTTCAATAAAATAAGAAAGAAAATTGCATAATTCCATACATATATACAGTACAATCACATATGAATATCAGTGAGATAAATGGGTGTAAATGAAGTAGTGTTAACCTCTGCACTGCTAAGCCTTTTCTTTTCCTGGATGGACTGGGAGTTACACAAAAGCTCTGGTTACCTAATGACCCATCACAGCAACTGAGCAAGCTCCTACTCACTCACTCACAGCAGCAAAGTGATGGCGAGCAGGCAAAGTAAGGAAGCAATCAATTCTGTGTGGAGGTGAGGACCTCTTGTGGCGAAAGAGGGCACATTCAGCGTGCCATTCAACCATAGGCAGGAGGTCATTGTGGCGTTGCAGCACTCCAGATGACATGGAGGTTGCGTGGAGGCCTTGCACGAGGTTTTGCCAGAGCAGTTGGTGGTGCAACCTGCTGTCCACTGCAACTTGGAATTTACGGTCTCCTTTTTCAGCTGTAAAGGCAATAGCAAGTGAGAAAGAACAGTGTGGGACATACAAGTGGGTTAGATATTTAAATGTTGTGCTAAACATTTCAATCAATCTTAAATTTAGGAATATGGTATTTAACGTTGCTAGAGCTGTATTATATCATCATTAGAGATATTGGCAACATTTGTGTTAAGCTGTTGAATTTGGAGCATCGTGTCATTATGTTTGGCAGTTCTCACCTGACAGTGTAGCTGTGAGGAGGAGCACGTTTCGAGTGTTGTAAAACTTTTGTAGCAATCTGAATCAGTAGAACATACACCTTTATGGCATTTGTTTCCCTGAAAAGAAAAACAACACAGAAGAAAGCATGATGCTAATCTCACACCACACCTGGCTCACAATGTTTCACAGTGTATATTATATTGTTCTACAGTTATTTTAACCACTGGGAATTGGTTAAAAGTCAACATTGTATGCAAATATATTTTTTAAAACAGACACTGAAAGCTGTTAGCAGTTAGTCACAAAAACTGTCCGAGACAAGGTGACCAAGAGGAGACAGAATGAACTGAATTTAGTGATATACACAACTCTCCACCTCCCTGCCCACACATGTGCATCCGTTCACATGTCAGCACACACTCACACATGCAGCCTTTTGTCCTTACATTGTTTGCTGTAGTTTGCGGACTCGTGGCAGTCATTGTAGCGACTGGTGTGGTTTTTGTTGTGGTTGTAGTTACTAAAATCATGTAAGGAAAAGTGTAAAATATTAAAGAATGACAGTCATGAGTCATAGAATAATATTTAATAATTTGTAAGGACACTGTGAGGATGTTAAAACAAATAAAACAATTATGAGAGTCATGAAATGTGGAGGTTAATGATGTGAAAGACGTCTGTTTACCTGTGGTGGTGGTTGTTGTCATCATCATGGATGCAAAACTGCCATTGAGGCAGCCGGTAGAGTTGCAGCAGTTCACAGAGCAGTTGGTCTGAGAGGCGTTGACGCAGCTATCAGCACAGGAGACACTGCAGCTAGCAGTGTAGTACATGTCCGTCTGTCTTATCAGCTGATACATTGAAGAATTACACATTATTGATACACTGAAGAAGGACACATTAGAAGATGAATAAGTTTTAATTGCCTTTGCCTTTTTTTCTATAAATGTCATTGACCCTAGTAATAAGATATAACACTTTACAGGGCAATTAAATTATGTAGACAGTAAAGTGTAAAGTATAAAAAAGGATTATTACCCTTTACTTTTAGTGGTTACTTACAGATACTACTCCATCTTTCGAATGTTCAGTTGCTTCTGTGCATTACTTTTACATACAGTACATATTTGCTGTATATTTTGCTGTATGCACATGTCAGTAAATACATAGCTTCTTATTCAATTTATGACATTTTATTATAATTTGTTGCAAGGACATTTGCCCCCCTACCTGACAATAGCAATCAGCAGCACACGGAGTGGCATTCTGACTGCTGTACATTGTGTAGCAGTCTGAGTAGTTACAGGTGAATGAGGGGCAGTATATCTGTGTTTGAGAGAGATGACAGGTGCATGGTGAGAGGATAAAGGAATGAAGAAGAAGGAGTGATAAGGGAAATAAATACAACAATACACTTCTCTCTAATAAGGTGGACTTACCATGCCCATTGTGGTGGTTCCATTCATGCCTCCTGCGGCAAAAAGATGAATGTCATGATCAAGGATAGGGAAAAACAGAGAAATACCAATAGTTTTCTTTTATTTTCACAGGAAAACAAAGCCTTTTTTATTTGGTGGAACAAAACATACCAGTGGTAGTGCTGGTTGCTGCAGTTCCAGAGGTGGTGGGGGGGGACATGGTGGTAGTGCTGGTTGCTGTGGTTCCAGAGGCGGTGGTGGGGGGCAGGGTGGTAGTGCTGGTTGCTGTGGTTCCAGAGGCGGTGGTGGGGGGCAGGGTGGTAGTGCTGGTTGCTG
>NTHP01000206.1:360106-372577 GCA_003416845.1 Oplegnathus fasciatus | reverse complement strand
CTTGTTGTGGCTGCGGGGGTGGTGGTGGGGACTGCAGTACTTGTTGTGGCTGCGGGGGTGGTGGTGGGAACTGCAGTGCTTGTTGTGGCTGCGGGGGTGGTGGTGGGGACTGCAGTGCTTGTTGTGGTTGCAGCGGTAGTGGTGGGGACTGCAGTGCTTGTTGTGGCTGCGGCAGTGGTGGTGGGAACTGCAGTGCTTGTCGTGGCTGCAGCGGTAGTGGTGGGGACTGCAGTGCTTGTTGTGGAGGGCATTGAAGTGGTAGTAGCAGCAGTAGTAGTAGCAGCAGTAGTAGTAGCAGTAGTAGTAGTAGCTAATACTGATGGCAGAAGTATTCCTAATAGGAGGAGACGCAGGATACCTCTGCAGTCTGGCATTTTAGGAAACATAATAGGAAAATATGTATTTTAGTGTGCAGGAACCAGAACATCTGAAATCAATTGCACTTACCTTACCTTAGCTTATAATGCACTTTTCATAATATCAGGGAAATTGCATTCGCCTTGGATTGGTTACCCTAAAAATAATCACTGTAATAATTCCTTAATCAACATGTGTCACTTTTGAGTGAACTGGAGGGCAAATGTTAAAAACCTTCTAGCCATGGATAGATTGCCATCAAACTTTGCACAGAAATTCATTATTCCCATAGGATTAATACTACAGACTTAATTCCCTGACCTTTCCTCTAGTGCCACCATGAGATTGACATTTTTGGTTTTTAGTCAAATGTCTCTTTAACTGTTTTAATATAACTGGGTTGCCATGAAACTTGATACAGATGTTCATGGTTCCCAGAGGATGAATCCTAATTACTTTGGGGGTCATCTGTCAAGGTTTTTTGACTTAATGGGTTGGCATCAAACCTTGTGAAAGAAATTGTGTTGCTCTTCAGTGAACTGGAAGGTTAATATTAGAAACTTTAGCTGCATTAGCATCATGGCTCTAGGGATGGAAATGTCAATCAGTCTGTCCACCAATGTGGTCCAGACTCAAATATCTCAACAACTATTGGATGAATTTCCACGGAATTTTGTGCAGACATTCGTGGTTTCTAGATGTTGCATCATGTAAAGTTCGGTGATCCCCTGACTTTGCCGCTAGCACCAGAGTAGAGATTTGTCCCACAACTTTATTTACTTCCAAAGTGCATGGAGAAAGGAAAAAAGTCTGAAGAGATCAAAATTCCAGCAACATTTGCAGTACGAAGAACCACTTCATTGTGAGACCAACACATTTCAGCTTGCAGCCTTCACCTTCTTCTCCTTGCACGACAATGAAGTTGACATTGTGGTTTTGATTAGATGTCTTGACAACTAGTGGATGGGTTGTCATGAATTTCTGGTACAGATATTTGTGTCCCCCTCAGGATGAACTCTAATAATTTTGGTGAATCCCTTAACTTTTCCATTAGGGACATTCTCAAAATTTTGATTTGACCAATACTTCGGTTTATGACCAAATACCTGCAAAACTAATGACATTCCCATCAGCCTCAGCTTGTCTTTGTACTGAGCGCTAATCAGCAAACGTTAGCATGCTAACATGCCAAACTAAGAGGAAACATGGTAAACATTATACCTGCTAAACATCAGCATGTTAACATTGTCATTGTGGGCATGTTAGCATGCTGACGTTAGCATTAAACCCAAAGCACCGGCTGTGTGGCCACAGCGTGGCTGTACACACTAGAGTCTTGTTCTCCACAGTGTAGCATGTGAAGAAAAATAAAATAATAAAATTCAAGCATCGGAGGTCTTGGCATCCACTCAAAAGTGAACATGCAAGAAGTGTGTGTTTGCTAGAGACACATAAACATGAACATGAAAATAAAGAGAACAACAAAGAAATACATCAAGCAGACAGAGTGTAAACTTATGTAAGCATGCACGTTGTATGTGTGTGTGGCCACATGTGCAGCATTGGTGCACAGTAACTATGCCAACATGCCTGTGTCATCTATTCATGAGAGAGCTGCAGTATGACATCTTTGCTTTTGGGACAGTGACAGTGGAGACCCAGAGTTTTAATGGTTCCACCTGCATGTATCTCTTGACAAACACCTGTTTTGTGACGCTGTTATTTAGTTTCATCAAGAATCCATCATCTAGACTGCATGGCACAAAATATACACAATTAATATGTGGTGCTTTGGATCGAAAACATCAACCAACAGGCATGTCACCAGGCAGAAGGAGGTTCCAGGTTTCAACCACACAGCAGCCATGTGGCCTGTCGAAGTGGCTTTGAACAAGACCTGCAGTGCATACATGCAAGTGGCTATATATAGGCTATATATAAGAAGACAGCTAAATAGCAACTATGAAAATATTCCTGTGCTTTGACAGACCTAATATTGTCATTCTGATTTCCCACATTGCAAAAATGTGTGTGTATTTTTGGGAAATTTGATGATGATGATGATGATGAAGATTTGTGATTTGGGGCTATATAAATCGACTTGACAGACCAGGTTGGTGGAAAGAACAGATTGACTCATTCTACAGTGTCTGAGTATGAACATGTACGTGACCTCTGACAGTGATTTTAAATTAGCAAACACGCACTCATACCTGTGTCTTTTATAAAAGTGGTAGAGGCCATTATCACATTGATAGAAAGGGAGGGAGCTCTTTGTCCAGCCTGTAATGAAGCCATATCTGTCAAATGGTCCTGGTAAAGGGAAGAGTAAAACATACAACATGAATGAAAGAGCTGCTGGATGTCCCGCTATTAATGTCCACAAAGTTCTACACAGACATAATGACAAATCACTGCTTGCAGAATAAACTGAGCAATGACAAACATAATTTGTGTGCTGACAAAAGATCTTTATGATGGATAGTAATGTGGGCACAATTCAAACTGTTTACCCACGCTGATAGGTCTCAGAATTACAGCCGTGCTCATTCATTGTAACCCACCTGGGCAGTTCTTTTGATCTGTGAGAGCTAAGTCATCTGTGGTCTCCTTTTTTTTTTACAACCCTCTAATTGTTCTGGTGAAACTGATCTCATAATTGTTTGGTTGAGTCACAAAACAAGAAATTGATAAATGTGAGATTTAAAGCTGCACTTCAACTTTTTTCATGTTTTTACACACAGTTTCTCACATGAGTGGCACATAGAAAAAAAGCCTCGGTCAGAACATTTTAAGTTTGAGCATGATAAGCAATTTTCAGCAATGGTCACCATAAGGTCATTCTTGCTAATATTAGTTCAGTGTAGTGACACACAATTATATCACAAGTCTCTCTGTTTGCAGTGGTTTATCAGTGAACACAATTAAAATGTGTTTGTTCCTAGATCAGTCCCCTTGAGAGAACCGCCAAGCGGCGTGGCTTGTTTTTTCCCCTCTCCCTTGGATCCCAGCACGGGCTCCTGAGGGCTCTACACCCTGGAAACTGAGTGACAACAGTGGCCATTTTGGCTTTCAGGTCAAAATGCAGAGTTTAATTGGAAAAGGGGAAGATTAGATTTCTTGGAGGATATTCAATTTGATGAGCAGTGCATCAGGAGATGTGTTCAGGTGCTAAATCCTCATGGTGTAAATCATGCCTTCCTGCTGGCCTTGTACATTTTCATCATGTTGTACTGATGAATCATGTGCAAAATTTAATTATAGGAAGGAACCCTCAACAGTATCACCTGCTGTGGATATTCAGCAATTTCAGAAAAGGCATTATCCTAGACTGTTTTCTATAAATTATTATTTATGTAATGTGAATATTTTGTGTTGGTGTGTTGAGGAGATGCCTTAAACAGAAAACCTGACAATGTTTTGTGAATCATTTTGTAATCAGCCAAAATAGGATCATTTTAAGGATATGACTCAAGTAATCATTTTTGAGACTGAAAAAGTTATCTGTATAGAGAAAAAACAAGATAAGCGATATTTGAAAAGACATTTTTGGATTGACTCTCAAATTGACTGATATATATTTTGATTATACAGATTCACTCAAATTTATCAAAATAATTGTAAGTGATTGACCTATTCATAATATAACATTAATAGTGCATACATAAAATAACGTTTGTAACAGAAAGGTCAAAACATAACAGACACCACAACATTCCCCTGCTGTATCATTCGCTGGCTACAATAGTACCACTGTTGTTGACCTGCATCACCCTATGATCTCCTGTGAATACATATCATAGCTCTATTTAGCTGAATTTGAATCATGCTCACAAACCGCATCACCTAAAATCAGTAATGTTTTTATGAAAGTCCACTCACCTGTGTGGTGCACTTCGTAGGGATTTTTTGTCAGCTGTGGTTGAAGTGAATGAGCTCTCTCTCTCTCTCTCTCTGGAGTTCCCTCACTCTATTGCTCTCTGTCACCTCCCCTCCTTCGCTTCCTTCCAACAGCACTATTAGCAACGTAATAAGTGGAAACTTTCACCTGCACAGCTATACTAATGTGAAAGGAGGAGACTAAAAGCCTGCTGTTGCTGGGTGGGTCTAAAGATGACCCAGAATTGATGTGGTAATGATTCCAGGAATCATTTGGGTATTTTCACAATAGGCAGCAGTTTTGAATCTGGTCAACCCAAGAGAGATCAAATAAACACTCTAATTCAGTGAAATCGTATTGACTTCTTTAAAAATTTTTTAAAGAGTATTTAGTAAAATTGTGCCACATTAACAGGCAAATAAATACTTTTAATGACCTTTTCTACCTTCTAGCTATCAAAATATCTTTTAATACCAGTTCACTATGTGTAGATATCACGTTACAAACATACAGTACATCACAGTGTTGTGTTGCTTTGATGACAGTTAACTAAAACTGTGCACCCAGCAATTAAAGATTTACTAAAATAACTCAGTGGATTAAGTCTATAGGAGTACAGGTGAGATTTCAGTGCCTTGTGGGGTGATTGTATAAGGAACCTCCTGGTTTCTGTTCAACACAATGTGAAATCAGACCCCCTCTCTCTTCCAGCCATAAAGCCCCCACAGACTACAATTACCTCTTTGTGGCCAAAAGCACGTAGAATTCTTGGGCACGACACAAAAGGCACTTGCACAATTCAGGTGACAGAAGTCCTTCCTTTCTTCATCGCAGCTGCATGAAACACGTGAAATTTTGTCTGCTGTTTATGGCTTATTCAGGGTGTTGTTACTAAAGATACACAAGAGTTTGAGAGTTATTTCTAAAATTCTGTAGGTGGTAAAATCAATTCTGGCTTTGAATTGTATTTACTGTATATTGTCTTATTATTCTAATTTATGGAGTTCTCTAAAGGCAGAATATAAGCTGTTTACGTATATATACATATGATAATAATAAATAATTATAATGAAGTAAAGAGTATGAATCCAAAAGAATCCAAAAGTCTGCATCATCTGGGAATCATTGTTGTTGCTAGTGGGGTGAAATGTATAGCAGGTGTAAAAATCCCTGCTGTGATATTTCATTAAAGGGTAGGTTGACAATTTTTTAACTGTGTCTTAAAACAATACTGATATGTTCATATGTACATTGAGAGAGTTCAAAGTAGCTGTAAATGTTCCTTTTGTCCACACTGGTCGTCAAGAGATCACTTCATAATGTAATTTCAGTGTAAGAAGTGGGGGACAAAATCCACAGTCTTTGTTCTGTGCAAAAATGGACTCTAAACTTGAAGCTGATGTGAGATTTCAGCAGTCTGAGTTATACAAAACAACTGGATATCTTCCAAAGTTACAGCCTTTTAGCACAAAGTTCCCTCTTTGTGTCTCCTGGACAGTGTTTCCTAGCTGAGCTGCAGTGGAGGGATAATACAGCAAGCATCAACAAAGCATGGGCACCAAGTGGGCTATGTTTTTCTTGGTCTTTTGACTTGTGTCCATATTGTCCTTGGATTTATCCAGGTATGACAGCGTCCTGGTTGTTTGCAGTGAAGGTGATCCATTTCTCCCATTTTCTGGAGAGGTCTTCCTCTTATTCCTCATGGAAAATGTCAGTTTTTCTATCACATATACATCCCTTACTATGTCAATCCATTGTTTAAGACTGACAAATGTCTCTTCTCCCAAAATATGGTAATCTTTTCACATGAGCAGAATGTTTGGCATTTATGTGCCCACACAATCTCCAACACTGCTGTTGGGTATGAACATGTTTACTTTAACAATAACTCTTTCAGTGTATTGACATGAAAATGGCTTGCCAGCAAAAATTCTTTTTTGAATTCCTAGCTATACATGTGCAACTTTCATCAAATAGATAGATAGTCTTTATTGTCCCAGGGGGAGATTTGTTTTTACAGCCTGCACATGTACATGTCTTACATGGAAAACACACACAGATACACACAACATACATGCACAGCCATACATACTGTATATCCTCACAGTTACATGCATAGAGTTGGTTATTTATAGTGTTCAACATGGTATTTTATTTAGGGCTATGCTATGGGAAAGGTCTGTGGCAAATGGGACAAATTTCCTGCAAAGTTGGGTCCTCTTCCCCAGATATCAAAGAACTACTGTACTCTACACTCTGGTAAGACAATGCCCAGTATGTTTGTGTAGGCCAGAATAAGGTACAATTCCATGTAAATATCATTTGCATTCCAAAATATCCTTTACTAAGATACTATTGTCTGATAGCCAACATGTTGCAAGCTTATAGTCAAATGAGTGGCCTGAGACATCACTGTTATTGTCTGAAGCTGAGAATTTCGTATCATTGTTTGATTGTTTGTTTGCTGTTTTGCTGTTTTCTCTGTCTCTCTGAATGCAGACAACAGATAATATGCAGCACACCTGAACAGATGTAGATGTTGTCTGTAGGCTCATGTTTCACCTGAATGCCCAGCTTTACTTTGAAACCAAAGACTCTTGTACTGTATAATCAATAGAATAATCAACTAGGAAGAAATGCTGCCCCTTTTCACACTTGATTTCCTAAGAGTGAGATATATATGATGCAGCGGTTTAGGCTGAACAAATATCTCTTTAAATAATCCTGTTTCTGGACCAGCATCTACCAAGGGAAAAGTGATATACGCTAGCAGAGCTTTCTAATGGCGTCCAAAAATGTGAATGAAATGGTTTGCATTTCCTGGAAAGTTTGTCTCTACTGAACAAAGGGGACACTCAACACAGAGGCAACAGGGACCCTTTAGTGTAAATACGGTGCAGACCAAACATAGTAGGACAGATCAAACATAGCGGGACACATTTTTCGGAGTCATGCTCCAGCATAGTGGAATAGAAATGAAACAATTAGTACAAGGTTGAATGCCCAACTTTCAGCTCTAATTTGTTAACGTGTTAAAATCAACATCTGATGAACACTGAACAAATTGCAGCTCCTTTTTTATACATACAGTAGCAAAATTATGTTGGACAAATTCAAATAAAAGTAATAATTTTCAATATTTGGCTGTAAATCTTTTGTAATGACTAGTTGAAGTCTACAAGTCACTTCTTCACTCGTGACGCTCCGCCTGGCTTGCACTGCAGCCATCCACACTTCCCACTGTTTAACCAGAAAAAAACTCCTTGGTTCAAGGCTGGATTACCAGTCTGGCAAAACCGGCAACTACTCTGAGGCTCCAGACTATTAGAGGGTCCCAAAGCTGCAGGATCGTTGTGTGGCAATTAGTTTGGGGTAATTTGATTTTGTTTAATTAGGACTGTATGCACCACTAAATCAAAACATAAAAGTTCCCATGTTGTAAAAAGGCCTCAAGGTAAAATCTAGTTTAAAATACCCTATTGTTTCAGTCTATCTTGTGCTCAGTGCTTAATTAAGGTACCACAAGCTAATTACAACTTACTACACAATGAACAGGAAGTGGTCAGTAGGGGCCCCTTAGAGAATTAACCAGCCCTTCGGTTGCCTTGTCTGTATGTTTAGAATCATTATCCAGCTGCATTGTGCTAAAACTGTTGCTATGTTTAAAAAGGGGTTTTGATTTCTACAATGCTGAACCATTACAGTTGTAAAACACACTTTCTCCCGGACCCACCACTGATTCAGTGTTTGGTATATCACACTTACTGAACTTTATTTTAAAATCTAGTGAAGATCTCAGAGTTTCCAAAGACACCAAATATGTCATGCTGAATTTTAGGGAAATTTATATAAAATGACACGCAAAAATAGTTGAAAACGTACTGTATATATGCTGTTGTCACACTATGCAGATGTAAATAAAGTATGTTGTAAATTAAATGGGAAATAAAGTGTTTCATCAAGTGTTAGGGTTGGATAAAGCTGAGACTCAACACATTAACCTCATTGTTTAATTTCAGAACAAACATGGTTTTTGTGGGTGTCCATTCTAAAAAAATAAAAGCAACATTTTTGGCCTAACATTTGTTTATTCCTTCTTCAGCTCTGACAATTCAACGTGTCAAAACACAGACAGAACAGATGGATGCTGACACTCCAGCATGGGGTAACAGTAGCACTGCATGTGGAGGCTTATTCACATTGTTTATAGATAAGGCTCAGTAGACCAAATTAAGCAGCCAGGATGCAACTGGACTGGGTAACTGCATGACTAAGAAGATTAGACAAGATTTACCTACCCAGCAGTCGTCAGCAGCACTGTTCACACAGACTTGGTGCATAGCAACAGGTCAGTCAGCCCTGTGCACCACATTAGCATTCAACATCGATTGGATTGAACAGAAATAAGAGCTACCATTTCCTCATGACCCTACATGGGATTGCTTCCTCCCACCCAACAGTTGAGCTTCTGGCAAAGGTCAGTGTCCAGCTCTGTCTGTACATTTTCCAATAGTAAGCCTCCATCCATGTTTCTGTTTTGCGTTTGTTTGTGTACGAGGTCATAGCATGGCAGCAATCACCTACAGATGGCATAGCCTACTTTCTTTAGCAGCCTTCACCTGATTCTTTGGACTCATTAGACCACAGTTTGGTGACACTATGGTCATCAATACACTGTAATGTAGAGATCCAATATCATTTCAGCTGAATTACTTCACCCCTTTATGAGCTGTAATAGATAAAACACATTAACAGTAATTCTTTCCCCAGTCAGAATACCACAATGTGAGGTGAACATGCTTCAACATGGCGGCATACATCCTGTGGTCTGTGTTTACATGGACATTCAAAGGGATACTGTGCACCTGCAGGTTCCTTTGGGTGAGTGTACGCTCTGTCAATTTTGCCCATTGTGTTGAAATTTGGATATCACATCAATGTTTTGATAAGGGTTGATTTTTCTATGGTGAATAATAAGCCATGTTTATTTGCATTGCAGATATGCCCATACAATGCAATCAAATTCTTGCCAAGGGAACAACACATTACAGGGGACACAAGCCGACAGTTGAGACAACTTGTGGGTAGGGATCTCATAAAATCTACAATGAAATTGCTCATTAAAATCTTTACTTTAAATTGAAAAGACTATTTAGCTGGTTTGAATCTATTCAGAGAGGCCGGTGTGTATGAAAGATGACCTTCCAGTATCCCTCAAAATGAACTGTTATCACATCTATCAGGGTTAAATGTAAACCAACAACAATCTGTATTGTCTTATCTAGTTTCTGGGGCCAAAGGTCCATCTGCATCCTACTGCAAATCTCCTCAGCACATGTGTAAGCAGGGATATGATGCGATGACCTCACTTGACTTTATTTGTCAGGTTCTGAAAGTAAAGGGATTGCAGCCATACCAGGGAGCCCTGACCGTACAACTGCCCTTCATAAAAGGCTAACCAAAACTGAGAAAGAGATACTGTCACTCAAGACCAGGATCGCCTGTGAGAGAGCATCTTGGGAAAGGAGGTTTGCGGAGCTGCAAAGGAAACAGGAAGAGTTACATAATCAGGTGTGTATGTGAAGGTGTGCGTGTGGGGTTGAAGTTGTGTTTATGACTTAATTAATGATAACTTGTCCCCGTTTCCTTAGCTGACCTCTCAGGCTGGAGAGTTGGTGAAAGTGGGCAGTTGTGATGACCGGGGAGAGTCAGGAGTGGACAATGGAGAAGTATTTGAGAAGTGTTCAAGTAAATGATAGTAATACACACTGAGTTCATTCTCAAGTTTTTTTGCATGCATGCTTTTGAATTCAATAATGATGTCAGCCGCTCTTCTCTGACCAACAGGTGGTCTCTCAAGAATGGTTTACCAACACCGAGGGTCTGAGGTGTCATCAAGAGGCGACTCTTATGCAAGCAGTTCGTCAGGCAGCCAGTTATCCTCATCGTCGGCACTGAGCTCAAGACCTGCCTCCTCCTCATCTTCAGCCACCAGGTACAGCCAGTGGTGGAAGAAGTACTCAGATATTTTACTCAAGTAACAAGACAAGAAATAGTCCCAGCACATGACCCCCTGTAAAACAACATTTTTTACTTGTTTTTTGTGCGGATTATACGAAGGAGATATTGTGCAAATTAGTGAGCTTTATAGTTGCTGGTAGGTGGATTTTGCCACCTTTGGACCGTCACAGGTTAGCTGTTTCCCCGTTCCCTCTCTGTGCTAAGCTAAGCTAACATGCGGCTGGCTGTAGCTTCATATTTGCTGTAAAAGTGAAAAGTGGAAAGTGAAAGTGGTATCAATCTTCAGATGTAACATCTTGTAATCACACCATGTACATCATGTAAACGAATAAGCTCATTTCCCCAAATGTCAAACTACACTGCAATCTGTTTACAGATTTAGTAAACATTACTCATTTTTAATTTTATGTAACTCCAAAAGTTAGGTATGTTTAATAAAATAACTACTTAGAATAAAAAACGTCCTCCTTACGGATGTAATATCCATGATGTTTTTAAAGCTGTCAAATTAAAGTACTATACAACTGACCATAGTCATCTCTATCTGACCGACTGAAACCTCTCTTCCTCCAGCGTGAGATCATGGAGGCCGTCTCAAGGGCCTCACCGGGTTTTTGTACCCCACTCCCCCATGGACCTGGAGCTGGGTCACCGGGTCAGGATCATGCTGCCATCCGGACGGATCAGCACAGGAACTATTCGTTTCCTGGGCCACCTGCAGGGGGAGGCAGATCTCCACCTTGGGGTGGAGCTGCAGACACCCGATCATGGATTACATGACGGCAGCCACAGGGGACGCAGCTACTTTGAATGGTAACTTATCCCATTTCCTTACTGTGTGAACAACATGTAGTTTCTTAATGGTGTCTCAGGGTGTGCAACCTGACATTCAGTGCTATACTGAGATTTATTGTGTCCACCACTGTGTCACTCAGTAGTGTTTTACTGGGATCATTTCACTACTTTTTTGAAAAGGCAATTCAGATGCTTTCTAAAAACCATTTTGAATGTGTTTTGGAGCTTATTGACTAAAAGATGCATTGATACATTGCAGATTTACACTGTACATTTAAATGAACTTGTCATGTCCTAGCAGGATCATCTGTTATTAAACTGTGACTCCCAAAGCCTGGGTTAAATGCATAATATTACGTTAAAGTGTCTCTGTGAATGCAAGCATCACACTGAGGTACTTAGGTATTTAACAGCCAAACAATGCCTCCAGACATACTTGAGCAACTCCTGCGCACTTAGTGGCTGAGCTGAATATGCAAATCTCAGACTGAGGTAAACTTGGCAGGCACAAATTACAGCCTTTAACAAGTGAGGCGTGAACTTGAACTGTGAGATGCCTGCAGCAATGACAGATCTGACTCATTGTTGTTGGAAACTGGGCTTAAATCTAGCCTTTTTTTTCTAGCTCTGTCCTCTGGAGTTTAGCCCATTACTCAAGGAAGATTACGTGTCCATCATTTTAATATATTGTTATTTCTGTTTCTGTCCTTTCCAGCAAGCCTGGCTATGGCGCCTTTGTACCATTCCACAAATTACTGATGGCCTGGGAATGACAGAAATACAGACAATCGTGTGGAGCTGCCCATCTGGATGCATGGAAAGAGGGCCAACTGAATGCAGGACAGTAGTTAGAGCCATGGATTTGAAACTTAATTATAATGACATAAATATAAATATCAAAGTACATACATATAAGTTATGTATGTCATGTATGTCTTGTCTTGTCTGTTATTCACAATAAAAATACCAGGTAATACTTTATAATATAGCCTGCAATTTAGAGTTTAATTTTGGTGTGTGAATCAGGTACTAATAAAATATTTCCTGGTTACTACTGGTACTTAAATGAAGGGACAGAGAAAGATGATAAGACTATGGGGAACAAGGGTGTTATCAACACTGGTGTTCTACATAACTTCTAAAGTAATACATGACTGCCATAAGTAAAGGGCAAATATATTTGTTTTTATATTGCTGTACTCAACCCAAAGACCATAAGCTGGTTGGCTAAATTGCCTATGCAATGGGCTTGTGTTTAACCTGTTGAGTCCCTATACATACAGTAACTAAAGTCCCCCATTATTCCAAGTTTTGAGCTTCCTAAAGCCCCTTTTGTTACCTTTCTGTACTCCCGCAGTTTTGGTAGCATATAACTGTGAAATACGTTACACTAATTACTTTATAGTAACGTTGCAGAA
>NTHP01000206.1:329412-349672 GCA_003416845.1 Oplegnathus fasciatus | reverse complement strand
AAGTAAAGCTGAAAGCTTGAGACTGAAACAATGCCTCTGTCATTTTTTGGAGTAGCCTTACTTTTTTATATGTGTTGAATATCAGTGGATCTATTCTCCTCCTTTTTTTTAAAAAAACCCCCAACATTATTAAATAAATAAATAAATCACATCGGGGACATGACGCCCCCTTGTGGTTTGGGGGCAAAAGTAACAACAAGTCTGATTTTTGTTTGATATGTAAAAGTGAATCAAAGACACAAATACCACCATCTCCGATACTGCTACTTGCTTGTTTGCTATTAGAACAAAACCCAACTGCATATACAACTAGCATTAAAATAAAATCATTTAGTCATATACGTCTCTTTAACATGTATAAATGGTGACAGAATTCAAATATTGTTTGTTACTGGTTTGTTTGAGGCAGTAGTGGAAATTAACTAAATATGTTTACTCATGTATTTAAGTATAATTTTGAGGTACTTGTACTTTACTTGAGTGTTGTCAATTTGTGCTACTTTATATACTTTATCCCACCACATTTCAGAGGGAAATATTGTACTTTTTACTCCACTGAATTTATTTGACAGCTTCAGTTACTACTTACGTACTTTGCAAAACGTATGATCAACAGATAAAATATGGTGTATTTTTATAGCTCACACTACAATATACAAAATAGTTCAAACAAGCCACATCTCTTTAAGCTACAACCTTACAATTCTGCTCACAAATTAATACAATATTATGATATGAACTCTCTGAAAGGGGCCATTTTGCAGTTTTACTTTTCATACTTGAAGTATATTATGCTGATGAATAATACTTCTGTACTTTTACACGAGTACACTTTTGATTGCAGGACTTTTACTTATAATGGAGCATTTTTACACTGTGGTATTACAAGTTTTACTTAAGTAAAGTATCTGAGTACTTACCACTGGTTTGAGGCCCAAAGCCTTTACAGCTAAACATAAAGAAGCCTATTAAAATGAACTTATTCTATTTGGTCTACATTATTTTATTCAGTGTAAATAAGACATCAATAAAAAGTCAAATGTTCTTTGCTAGATAGTATTCTTTATATAAATTATGAAATCTGTAGATACCTAAAATCAAAATTAGTACCTGTAGATGGGGGGAAAGCTTAAGATGCGCTACTGTTTTATCACCTTGAAACTTCATGACTTTTCTTAATTTTATTAGATTTGTTTTTCAGAAGTCCGCCACACAAAATGATGCATTACATCTGTAAAACATGGTTAAATCCAATGGATTTTTATGTGATGAGTCTGTGATACTTTTTGAAGCAGCACTAGTTTGTTTGTTCATTAGAGGTCAAACAGAAGTTAGACTTAAAGGTGTAGTCTACGATTCTGGAGAAAGCTTGTTGATATTTGAACTCAACAACCAAACAAATACACCTCTCCCTTCAGTGCTCCTTCGAATTTGCACGAGTAACACACAGCATTAGTTTGTCCTGTGCACAAGCATGAGTTGTGACATATTATACCGAAGTGTTTAGTGGAAACATGGCTAAAGCGTCGATATTTGACGATCTGGGTTGGTGGCTCTATCCGAGTCGCTCTGTTTGTTTCCCGTTTACAGAGCCAGGGCTGTGTATGAACACCAGACTTTTTTTTCAGCGCTCACACAGAATGGAAAGCTAGCGGACCGTGAGGAGATATTCACTGAATTTGACAAAAAGGGTATTGGATTAGAATCGTAGACTACACCTTTAAGTCACTATGTAGGATATACTGTACATACTGTACATTTCTTTGTCTGTTCTATAAATTACTTTTTGGCAAACAAAGAAATACATACATACATACAAAATGTTCATACATAAAACATATAGAACATTTTATATTATTATTATTACTATCTTCTTATTTGGTGTAATAACAATGCTTTCGGTCATTTCTGTATTTTGTCACCTTCATCAAATGTGTAAGCCCAGTTTGTACCAAAGTAAAGGGTTACAACTTCAATACTTTTCTACATACTGGGGTTCTGATAAGATCAGAAGAAAAGATGAAAAGAAATTACAGGGGGGAAAAAAAGGTTGATTTTGCAATTCAAATGATTACTTTTACACATATGGCAGTGGGGTCTGTGGGACCACAAATAATGAGGAAATAAAGCCAATTTCAACGCCACACAAAGGTTAATACAAACACATTACAACCCAAACTGGATTGGTATATGCAAGATCATTCTGTACATACTGATTATATAGTGTATTACTGTAATAAGAACCACACACATTGCTACTATTGTTTACATGCAGCAGCACATGTCTGGTTGTACTATAATTGGCCACTAGATGTCACCCATGCTCCATATTATCTCGCTGTATGTCTCTCACCCAGGAGGTTATGGAAGATGTTGGCCTGCAAATGGCTGTGGCTTTAGTAGGGTGGTTAAGTTGTGAAGTTCTTTGTAGTGTATGTGTGTGTGTGTGTGTGTGTGTGTGTGCTTTTGTAAACAACCCTTTGTGTACAGGGTTAATGGCACGGTCGAGTTGGGATCACATTGCGTGCAGCTGGTTAATGGCATATACAGAGTTGAGTTCCGGAGAGTGGAGAAAGTAATCAGGGCCAGTTGCCAGGCGGTTGCCTCCTCTGAGGGCCCACACCACTGGTCCCAGGTGTCTGCAAGGCCTGATATTACTGCAGGGCAATGAGCTGCAGCCAGCGACGATGAGTTGGGGGTGAACAAACACACATACACACACACACACACACACACACACACACACACATTCAAGCTCAGACCGAAAGACAGAAAGATACAGAAAACACACGCACATAAATTCACACCTTTGTACAAGTGAGTTATCCATGACTTTATATGGAGGAGAGTTTCCAAGTGCATTATGAAGAAACATTAGTTGCATCACACTCGGCATGGAGGACAGTTGTATAGTATTTTATTGAATTCAACCTGTAAACGCTCCATTTAGCCTACAGTGGGCTATGGTTGAGTGCATTGTTTGTCATTTATGGCTAGATTATATTGGAAGGCATTGTTGGCATCCAGAAAGCTATTGTTCGGTAATCCAAATCTTGAACCTTGCTGAGAATCCAAGTGCCCAAGATTGGATGAGATTAGTGCAGGTTGGGTATTGTGAACATCAAACGCTTACTTCCTTAGCATCTTGGGGGGAGGCATTACCCTGCTCAAAGGCATATCTTTTTCCTCCAGGCAGGTGTAGTTTGGCAAGGCTTGTTAAACCTGAGACAGTTGATCAAATATTCAGCCAGGCTCATTGTGCTGCTGGGAGCTTTTGGATGTGGTTGGGATAGTGCCGTGCTGATAAAACCAGCTTTGTAGTGCCTCAGTGCCAGGCTCCCTTTGCTATTCCTTTCGTTGACTGCCCGGGTCAGCCGTCTGTCAGAAAAATTAATTTTTGTATGATTTCTTTAAAAAGAACCAAAGGAAAGAAAAGGCAGCCTTTAACTGGAGTAATCCATCTTGCACCAATGGTGTCAGAGTGATTCACGATTTCCAATTTAGCCATGGTTTGAATCTAAAGTAAATCAGGCAGGACGACTCCACCCTTTGTTCAGCTGGACGACAAACCCTCAGTGACAAGAGCTTTCAAATGAACATATCCCCCACATTCATCTTGTTCATTTATTACTTCAGACACCCCACTGCTTGTCCTACATAGATCAGCAAGCAAAGACCTCCTGACATTGTGTGTGAGTGTAGAGGAGGTAAGGCATTAAAACTGGCTAGGTGGCTATAGCATTGATGGAAGATTGGACAAAAGAGCAGTAGAATGGAGAGGGTCCAGGTTTTGAGTCTGTGTTTAATTAGATTTGCTTTGATTAGTGACAACTGAATTCCCTGAGCAGGGTGTGAGCACAGAATTGCAATGTAGTGACGACTCCAGCCTGCTGTTCATGGACATCCACACACAGAGATGCACACTGGAAGCATTTGTATTTATCTAGACATCACGTACACTAATTTGTTTTGGTTTTGGTTTGTCAACCCTTTTACTGGCCAGCAATTAATTAACAAGGTGTATGTCTTGGCTCTTTAAAACATTCATTCATTCTATTGTACATATGCAGACATCTCTGTCATACTGCTAAATGAAGGGGACTTTACAAAGCTAAATTAATAGGATATGTATAAAGCTGCTATAATCAGTATCTTTATTTTAACAATGGATAAAATAACTATGTGTAATGTGAAAGGTGTCGCTCATAATGACAAACCCACAGATAATTATCACCCAAATCTGCAATTCCATTCAGATCTCTTTAACTAATTGTTTTGGTTTTATGGCCTGCAATTTTACTGTTGTGGTTCAACGTCGATTTCTGACGCAGCAGGCAGTCATTTAAAATGAAAAAGCTCTACGAAACCCTTTGTATGCTACCTGGCAGCACCAAGCAGCAGTCTGTGGCAAGCGGCAATCTGTTAATGCAAGCACGTCCATTGGTACATGCGGGAAGGGCGGGAAACATGGATACAATTCCCTTCATTGTATCCATGTTTCCCGCCCTTGTGCCTTTTCCTTGCATCTTAGTCCGGGGGAAACACATTTTATGTCCTTTCCCGAACATGCGTCAGTCCGATCAGCTGCAGCATCCAATCACTAATAGATTTTCAATAAAGGGATGTGTCAATCCGATAAATGACTTCCGCCAAGGTGGGTCTCGTGTCCTCGCTCATGCTTCCTCAGGGATCCCTCCTTGCTCCTCTGAGCAGAAATAAGAGCATTGGAGCGCCGTTCATGATGGCTGACTGGAACGATTTCTGGGTCAAGTGAGGATAGAGGAACGATCACACAAGGGAATTGGCCTTTACCCCATTTGTGTATTGTCCTCTATTCTATTTAACGATTGGTTCAACCACATTTATAAAAAACCCTTATTTTCTTTTATCTTTGTGGCATCTGGGCATGCAGATAGTTTTGTTTTTGTTTGCACAAATGAGTTACTCAGTCTTTTTGTGTGTGTTCTTTGTGAGAAAATATAGTATTTTTGTACCTTGATTGAAATGAGCCTTTAACTGTCCAACAGCCACGCAAACACTTGCCTCTTTGCTCGAAATAAATGTGTTCCAGCCAGCCATAGATCATTTAAAGATCATTGTGTGTAGGTGCACTGGGTCCCAGTGCAGCTCCAGCCCTTGCAGGTGTAACCTCAGCATGAAGCCCCGGCCTCGTCCAAGAGCACCAACAATGTTCTGATTAATTGTTCCTGTCAGACCAGGTCATTTAGGGCTACCTGTTATTCTGCATATTACTCATATCTGCCCCAACAAAGGCGCACTCTCACAGCAATGCACGAGGACGTACAGGTACACAGAAGTGCGTACATTACAAGTACACATGGGCACACACAGACCCACACACATGGTCGCTGGCACACACAAAGACACACAAACAAAACCGCTTCCAATGCCCAGCCTCATGTGTGATAGCAATTCATGCTCAGGCAGTCAGGCAACGCTCCAAGGTATTCATTACTATTGATGTCAGAATCCACAACAAGAAGTGATGGCTGAACCTCCTGCAGTCTGTACTGTTTAAAGCCGAGCTCCTCTCCCCCAGCTGTTGCTCTCTGTCTTCACTTGGGAGGGGAGACTGTGATGATTAATGCACTCTCTGCTGGGATCTCGGGGAAAGAACCTGGAGTTTCTGCTGAAGTGCTTCGCTCATATTGTGGTGATTCAGTCACACAATATCCGCACTGTGGAGCAACGCTGAAAAATAACTTCAAATTTGAAAATTGAAAATCACGACGGTCTCGTATTCTGCCATGTGTGCTACTGTGCTGCTCGAGATAGATTAGGCCGATGCCTGTTTGCTCAGAGTATTGTCTGGAGTGAGCTGCTGTTTTTCAGTTTCAGCTACCACTTCAAGCCTCTGTGCTTGTACCAGCCTTTATCAATAAAGAAGGTCATAGCCTGTAGGAGCTACTCATAAATAAATACTCTGTATCATCATTATTGGTTCATCATGGTGGCAGATTATGTATACGGCAAAATAAATAATGGTGTTTGTAGGAATGTTAATAGAGAAGACTTTTCCATTCTACTGAGTACAAAAGGTAAAATCGTTCTTTAGTGTGACAGCTGTTCTCCCTTGATGACTTTGATGTCTGTTCCCCTCAGGACTCCTGTTCTTTGCTGACGGTGCTCAGCGTTGGCGTCTAACCTGTATACTGATAACACAAACTTGATTCGGCTTGGTGGTGCTTCTGAATGCTGGAGATACCGCTCATCATGGTGAGTGCAGCTGTTCAGCGATTCCCTCACTCAGTGCTCCTCTCACGAGAGCCTGGAGGGTTGGTAGCTTTGTTGTTAATTAAATAACGCTTTAATAGGTTCTGATAACTTCGGATTTCTTTCACTCTCATAATATGCAGTAAGATACATAATCATTTCTGGATTTGAAGTACTAGAAAAGCAATGCATGATCATTAAAGGGGCACTCCAGCAATTTAGTTTTACACTTCCATAACGTTTGGGGACTTACAAGAGACATATTTAAAAAAAGAGATGGTCAAAATCAACGGAGCAGAGGCCGAGATATCTTGACTTTTAGTCCCCTAGCATGGGTCAAGTTTCAAAAACACTGGATCCTACATTCCCCATAATGCAACCAATAGCATCATTTAATTTGACCCACCCCGCCTGGTAAAGGCCCATGTCTTCCAAACTCCATGCCACCAGTGTGTAACACAGGCTTTGTTAGAGAATTTGTAGTGTGCAGGCCAATGCCGAGATAACCCTGATATCATCAGGGTTATTTTGTTTTGCTGTTTTAACAGGCGACATAGCACTCCTCATAATGAGTAAACTGTCCTTTATGTATGAAATCAGTGGAGTGAAAAACCCAAGCAGACGCAACGCAATTCACAATTTTATAAATTAAATCACCAAGTTGTGAGTAATAATCATACATTATCAAATTATCTTACTTTTACTCAACACTAATAAAACCATTTATATGTGCTGCCCTCTAGTGGCCCAAACCGTTTACAACATGTAATTAGAGACAAGACTTGAATAGCTGTAAGATCTTAAAATTTGGATTTATTTTGAGGCGTGGTACTCACAAAAAGATTCAAGATTTCAAGACAGACATTTAAACTGTCATGCACTAAAGCCAACATCTGCCCCAAGTGCCTGCAGATGAGTGACAGATTAAAGAATAAACCCGAATAAAAGAGGCACTTCCATACAGGGCATGAGGAGTCAGTTATTGGTTTGGAGTATAAAAGCGATGGAAATCATACATTATGGCGTATGGAGTATGAAAGCGATGGAAATCATACATTATGGCCTTCACAGTCACCCGATGTCAACCCAACTGAACACCTATGTGAGACTTTAGAGCAACATGCTAGACAGCACTCTCCACCACCTTCATCAAAACATTAAATGCAGGAACATCTTTTGGATGACTGTTGGTTCTGCATGACTACAGCACTTTTGGTTTTCCCTTCAATGTGTCACCCATCTGCTGGCACTTTAAATTCCCCTGCAGATCCACATGTGACGTATAAGTGAGGGACTGGAATAAATGCTTGAATTATGTTTACATAATATACTCCTTCCCTGACCCGTTCAATATGCTCCTGTTCCACTTATAAATGTGACTCAACATTTTGATTATAGCAAGACAAACACTGAAGAGGAAAATCCACCCTTAGTGGTAAAAGGCTCAAGTGTGCTTAAGAGGTTTTGGAAAAATAAATAACAGCCATCAATTTCAACTCGGGGGTGGGGAGGGGGGTGGGAGGAGTTCTTTCTCTTTTTTTGTGCCAGTTTATACCCACAGGGTCATGGTGGGGTGTTGACAGCTCTTGTGCTCCACTCTGTATGTGTGGGCATTAGTTTGCTGTCAGTAGCGCTACCATGGGGCGACTGTTGCCATTAGCTGTTAGATTTCTGATTCACACCCAGTGGGAGTGGGCTCCCAGGAGCCAAGCTGCCAACTGGCGGGGATAATGTACGGTAGGCCTGGTGCCCCTTTTTTGTCCTTTCTGACTGAACTCTATCTGCATCTATGCTTTCTGTCCGGCCTTTGTATCTTTGACCATTGACCAAAAGAAACCAGGGCTGCAATAATGGTTATTTTCATTATCGATTAATCTGCTGATTATTTTCTGAATTTATTATTGATTAGTCGTTAAACTAGAAAAGCAGCAAATTCTCACATTTTAGAGGCTGGAACCTGTAGATATTTGATTTGTTATTATTATTCTCATGTCATCCTTATTAGAATGTAACCTTCTCTTCTACCAGTTGGTGCGACTGCTGCCATAGTCTGGCATCGCTTCTACTGCTTGCAAATGTCCAGTTTAATTCCCAGAGATGCACAATATATGTGTGAAGGACAGCTTGGCATTGAGCAGGGCAGGGGTGGATATGAGTCAGACTTCCTGGATGGAAGGACAGGAATCTATAAACAAGGCTGAAGTGTTGAATTTGACCATACAGAATATGGAGAATGTGGAAGTTGTACTGTTAAATGAGGGAGTATTATCCCTCTTGTCATGATTAATGAAGTTCTTTGGATGTGACAACTGACTCTGTAATAGCTCCATTAGGAACGCCCCCAAAAGATTGATACAGTACCTCACCCACCCTGTGGACCACTATCATATTTTTTACTATGTGTGCTTTGGGGGCCATACTGTGTGATTTTGATGAGCTCTAAATCACTTACATCTTCCACTGAGGAAAAGGCTTAAACCACTAAGAGAGAATGATGCTTCTTTTTTTTCTCTCTCGCTGGGTTATTTTCCAACAGTTTAAAGAGCTTTTAACCCCACACCAGGCTTTGTTTTCCTCTCCTCAGTGATGTGTAAAAATGTAATTCTTCCTTATCATGACCCAAACATGCAGCCATTCATCCAGCGGCTGCCAGTTTTTATTTGCTCGGCTTCAGTTCGCTTGTCAGCCTCATGCCATGAATACCTGAAATGGAATTTTGAGTGGTTAAACACAGGTAGTAATTCACAGTTTTTTTTTTCTCTAATGAAAATGATTACCATACAATACTATGCACATTATGTTGTTTTTAGCTCCAGGGCTTAATAGGGTGATCATTTCTTGTCATTTCATTGCCAAGAACTTTAATAGAATTTCTGGATAATTGCAAAAATGCTAATGGAAATCAGAGCTTTTGGAATGTAAAATTGCAGAAAACAAAGGCTACGAAGGCGGATGAATCACCAATAGTAATATTATTGCTAATACCAATGAGCATACAAAGAGAATTGTACATTAGTGTGTTTCTACGCAAGAGGTATTTATGACCCAGAAGACAGAGAGAGTAAATCACAAGAACATCAAGATATTAGTGAGAAAACAAATAAAAAATGGACTGATATGATGCTCAGTAAAGCGGAGTCAACAATAAACAACCATGCAGGCGGTCCAGATTCGCGAGGTGTAAGCAGTCTCAATCTCCTGTATAGTGGGACCGTGAGGGGGAAATAGGGAACGTTTCAATTACAGTATACATGGAAAGGGCATCTCTGCAGCAGGATTGATATGTCATTCTAACAATGTCCAATTAAAAGGGAGAATGCTTCCATTATTCTTTTATTAGAATACTCGTGCCTGAAACTGCATCGAAAAGACATGCACACTCCCGGTTAAAGGTGAGAGTCCATCAGGCGTGAAATGAGTACAGCACACATGAAATAATTCATATTTCCCCATGGCCGCCATAATTTAGTTTTGCAATTATATTGAGTGTGCGTATATGTGTGTGTTTGTGTTTGTGTTTGCCAGTGAAACATGCCAAATAGTACTTTTATGACTGGCTCTATTTTTATGAAGTGATTTCTTATTTATTTTTGTTTCTAAATATCTATGAACTGGGAATAACATTAAGCTTTAAAGGTTCTGTATGTAACTTTCGGACTACTGGACTATTGGACTAAACGACGCCATGACCAGTGTTAATAAGTGACGCCAAGGGGCCCTGACCAATTGTCCATATGTGACGAGTTGGGAGTGAGAACGTGTTGCGTTGGATTTTCCGGGAAAAAAACATCCCGAGTCCTTTATATAGAAATCAGTTTACAGGCTGTTACAGGCAACTGAGAAAGTCGGGGAAGGTCTCATTTTTTAAGTTATGCTACAATCTGTTCACACATTGGCAACAAAAAGTGATTAAAAAACAGTTAATACATGTAAATTGTTACATACAGAACCTTTAAGCATTACAGCTCAGACAAGTGAGCTTAAGTGTTTATTGTTGCGAGAAATAGTCACCCGTCCAGAGTTAACAGCTCTACTAATACACAAGATATGTACAAGATTTCAACAACATCCATTTTTGTAGGTCAGTAATCTAACACCACATAATGTCATAGCTAATTAAATGTTGTTAGGACATCATCATGCTTTACAAACGATTGTCACTTGCAAATTGCAGAAAGATTTGGGAGTCCTACATCGTCTCACACGCTCATGCATGGGCTGCAAATATGGTATTTGTTTTTATAAGTGAAATGTGTCAGAAGGCGATCGTAACACTTGTAACAGTGTGAACTCTTCCCAGTATTCACCTGAAAATATTTCATAGAGCTGCAATGATAAGCTGATTAATCGCATTATGCATAATCATTTTGAGTCTTGTTTTTTTTTAAAGAACACACGCCAAAAATTCTTTGGTTCCAGGTTCTCCAAAATCCCACATTTTCTGCTTTTCTCTGTTTTATATCATTCTAAACTGAATATCTTTGGGTTTTAGTGGCTGGACAAAACAAGACCTCTGAAGGTGTCACCTCAGACTCTGGGAAACTGAAACGGACATTTTTCACAGTTGTCACAGATTAATCGATCGAATCGATCGATTTACAAATGACAAATCTTTTACATTTTCCAACTTCAAAACGTAAAATATAAAACATCAAACAAACACACACAGCAGCTACTGCATGAAAAAGAAAAAAAACACCCTGCAGTTGTACCACCCACTGTAAATGCTGGTGCTGCATCTCTGCAAATGGATGTTATTGGTTGAGTCTGGTATCTTGCGCGTCAGCGACGCTGTGTGTCCTTGTTGACTAATAGTCGAATGTGCTGTTTTTCTATTCACAAGGAGAGAAAAAGGGGGCACTGGTTTATATGAAAATGAACTTTGCTTGAGTATCTGCTGTATAACTGGCATGCCATGAAAGGAACACTTATGCAAAGAGAAATGGCCCGCAGGGTCTTTACCATGACCCAGTTCAAACTTTGCGGGAGGCAGGAAAGCTCTTCATCGCCTCTCTTCTTCTCGAATACAGTGGAAATGATGGAATACATTAATGCCAATAGAGGCCTATGACCTGACACATAAATCAATGGCAATGAATATGTGGCTGACAAATCTAAAAGAGATGGGCAGAGCATTCTGTTAGTTCCCCAGTGACAGTGGGGGGGGGGACTAACTAAGTGGGGAATAGCTCAAGTGCTTAACAATACGGTAAAAAATACAGGCTGATTGAATCCGTGCACTCCCACTCCACCAGCCACCTCCTCCAGCTACTACATTGGACCTAATTATCCCGTGTAAGCGGCAGCCTGGGGATAAGCCGCAACTGAATACTCAAAACTGTCTATTATACCTCACAATTTAAACCTGCGTAACACTAGTTATCAGCATTTTTTCCTGCTTCAAGCTCCCCGTCCCTTTTCTGAAGAGCATAATTGCCTTGATATGCTCATCACGTACAGCATGAAATGTTGATTCCACCTTAATTATCTTCCCCAGGGGTCATCGCAGTGACTTCTGCAAAGTAAATAAAACAGCGCTGCATCCACACAGGCG
Source organism: Oplegnathus fasciatus (assembly GCA_003416845.1). NCBI lineage: Eukaryota > Metazoa > Chordata > Actinopteri > Centrarchiformes > Oplegnathidae > Oplegnathus > Oplegnathus fasciatus. The sequence goes on along the minus strand of NTHP01000206.1, from coordinate 337,884 downwards.
AGCCTCGCAGTGTTAGTTACCCGCCGCGCTATTTTTAAGCCAAGCTGAAAATGAATGCCTCGTTCGCCGTAATTAAACAAGCCACCTTGACACATTTCAACAATTAACTTTTAATCACTTGGATCTCCCTAAATCAAAATCTCATGGTTGACGTTTATAACTCAGTCTTCTCTGTGGCTGCAGCGAAGGGTCAGTCTCATCAAATGAAATTTGAAATAAATCATGTGAGGTAATTGAGAGCGTGAGAGGGGCCGGTCTCATCTGGGGACCAAATATGTGGTCTGAGCAGAGCGTGATTGGCTGCTGGGAAGTCAGGTATAACTTTACCAACTGAAAGCCATTAAGTGCCTGTCTGAGGTGTTATTTTACTTCCAAGGTTGTCAGAACTTTAAGAAATTATCTTCATGTGAGTTTCCTTGTGTAATTTCGGTGATATTTGAGTAATTTCCTCCCTAATACAAGGACTGCTGTGCGTGATTTCATCAAACAAACCAGGTGCTTCCCACAAACCCTCTCATCACCTGTTTCACTCCTCGAACTGAATCCCCTTAACAAAATCTGCAATGTCATGATGCCTTTAGTGAGTGATGAAAGCAAAGAGAAAACATAGTTCATATTGACATTCCCATCTGCATACGTCTCAGTCATTCTTTTCACTCTGGAGCAAATTAAACTTGAAGTCAGACTCAGGACATTTTTCTACACTGAAGCCCAATTACACTTCACTTACTGTAGACAGCCCAGCACACTGCACTCCACATTTCAAAGGAAGTCTCTGCAGGCTGTGTCATAACTTAAGCGTTTTAGCAAATTTAAGATGATTCACTTCTCACTTTCTCTTTGTTTTGACTTCCAAGAGCAATGGCAGACAAATACAATGATATCAACTTTATTTCTCAGAAAGCTGCTGTGTCTCAGAGTGGATGAGTCACTCCGTTGACTCAATAGCAAATGTGAGGAAATCTGTTTAGATTTGTTTATAGAAAGATGAAGGTCCACACACAGTGCATGCCTATAGACTGTCACTTTTGTTTATACTGTAAAATTTACAGTATAAGTTAAAATAGACTGACTTACTCATTACTATTATGACCAATTATTTGTGAGTTTTACTTCAAGTTAGAGCCAATGGCGGTAAAGAAATCAATGGCATGATTTGTTATTACTGTTTATCTATGAGGTGCTTTTGAATTCCCAAATTGAACTAAGAGATAAAGACAAAGGAAGCAAAAGCAAAGGAAAAATGGTGGTGAAAGACTGAAATTTTGTAGATTAAGACACAACTGTAGCTTAAATTTTGTCATTACATTTGTAATAAGCATGCACGCCACGTGGGAAGTAACTGAGTACATGTACTCAAGTACTGTACTTAAAGCAATACTTTTCGAAATACACATTTCACCAAAAGTTAAATGATTGATATCCCTTTAATGTCTGTACAATTAATTTGAAGCTACATCCCGCAGACGTTAGCTTAGCTTACCATAAAGACTGGAAACAGCTGGCCTGGCTCTGTCCAAAAGTAACTAAATCTGCAAAACAGCACCTTTAAAGCTCAACAATGAAGACGTTATACTCTGCTGGTTGCCTGGCAACCTTACGTTGACAACAAGACTTCAGGAATCACCTGGTCAAGAGATAGTCCAGCACATTACATAAAACTGCAACTGGTTGCTTTTACACACCGGTTTTTGTGCTATGCTAAGCTAACCAGCTGCTGGCTTTAGCCTTATATTTACTATAGTGGTTTTTCTCATCTAACTCTTAGCAAGAAAGCAAAATGTTGAACTCTTGACTTATACAATTGTGCTTTGTTATTATTTACATTTAATGTTACTTTACTTCACTACTTCATTACTTTCCAGTGGGAAATATTGTACTCTTTACCTCACTACATTTATTTGAAAGCTGTAGTTACTAGTTGCTTTGCAGATTCAGATTTTAGACACAAGAAATGTTATGAATTTATAGAATATGATGCATTGTTATAGATAAAACCACTCAACAGTATATAAAGTAGTTAAAATCAACTTAGCACACCAGCTACAACATTAAAATGTTGCTAACATATTATAGGTAAATAATAATAACCCAATAATATGCTATATATAATGTATAACCTCCTGAAAGGGGCCATTGTGAACAACAAATACCTTTATTCTTGACATTTTAAGTATGTGTTGCTAATACATGAATTGTTACTGAAGTAAAGAATCTGAGTACTTCTCACACCACTGCACTACTTCAGAAACACACATTAGGAAGGAAACACTGTGGAGACATAAGAAGCAAGGAGACTAACCCCACCTGCTGACTGGTGCTACTTCCCAAGTGAGGAGGGAGAGCAGGGGGCAAATATGGCCCCGAGACAGAGGGTCTGTCACAGTGTAGCCAATGCCAGGCTGATTTCACGGTTGATGTCCCCTAGAGAAGAGAAAGATGTGCCGTTGCTGCCTGCAAGTATATTCTCTACCAACAGGGGTCACTCTGTGTTTAGCAAAAAAGATCGGCAGCTGATGGGAAAAATAGTAACAAGAGGGAGAAAAGGGTAATCAGGATGCAGCATGAATAAAGGTGAGCTTGGAGGGAAAATTACACTGGTGAGAGTGGGTGGTCAAGGGGGAAATGACACAGGAGATGAGTGTGGACATTTTGGGGAGAACAGATTGATCCAGGCAAATTAACCAAACCACAGTCAGATGGACAGGTGTAGAAAACCAAAAAGACAGATCGCCAGACAGACAGCAGGGGCAAAGGGAAGGATGATGGAAATGGAAAAAAAATGAGATTGAAAAAGGGAGGTGAGGGAGAGACTCCAGTGGGCTGGATACCATTTGGCACTAACTCCTCCACTGTTTTTGCTTCTTGAAAACTGGTCAGTGAACAGACTGGAAAGTTCCAAAAATCCCACTAGCTCAGTGATGGCTATGGTGCTATGATCCTCAGGGAGTGAAAAGGATGGATTAGTCCATTTTTATTGCTTGGCGAACGCACCCAACAGCCCTGTCTGCTCATCAATCATTCATAGTATACTCCTATTCCCCAGTAAGCTGCCCTCTCGTCCTCTCTTTTCTCCTTCCAAATTCTCTCTTTCCCTTTCCCATTCTTCTTTCGTTCTGTCTGTTCTCCATTGTCAGTGCTCGGAGCCTCGGAGCATGAGTTGAGATACATTAAAGATGAATGGGCACGGATCTTCCCATAGGATCCTTTCTTAAGTTTTTTGGTGTTGAGTCTGTTTCATTCTCTCTTCACTTCTCTGTATTGGTTAGCCTTAATGTGAAGTGAGAGTTGAGGAGTGTTTTCAAGGTAACCCTCCTCCCCAACAATTAGCAGGAGCTTAACAGGCATCCAGCCAAAAGATTTTACTCACAATTTAACAGCCAGGAAAACTCCTCGTTAGAGGATTGCACTTTCGTGTAACTGCTTACAACACTGCTTCAGGTAGCGTGGAGAATAGAATGGAGTAGATGGGGTTTAGACTCACCTGGGATAGAAACCCCCAGCTCTCCACAGAGTTGTGGCCTTGTGAAAAAGCCTTCACCATACCTTATATATAGTTGAAGTCCAAATATTTGAGATTTTTATGAGGCACTTAAGCTCACTTGGCCAGCAGAAGGCCTCCATGTGATGTGGGTTAATATCTACAACATTTGCACAGCCTAGCTGAATATAGCTAATCAGACCTATGTGTGCTCAGATGCCTCCTTTTAAAACAGGATTTTGTTCGGCACCAAATACAATTAGGATTGTTGTATGTTCACAGATTAATTTCTCTGAAGCAAATGAGTAATGAGAAGCCAGCCCATCTGAAATATGATTTTATAAAACACTCCTTGCTGTTGCCCTGTGGACAGCATCATTGTGCCTCCCTTTTATTTCCATTCAACATTATTTTTAGCTTGGTCAAAAAACAAATTAGTTTCTTCTCCACTCAGAGATCAGGAAAGTAATTTCACTGTTCCCCCCTATTTATTTGAGGAGCAAATGAATTTTCCATGCAAGCCACCCTGCTCTCTCTTTTCTAACAGATGCTTGAGTGTCTGTGTTGCATCCTGGGTGATTAACCCTGGATTTCGTTCGACTAAATTTGGATGCTCCAGATTCTCGTCAGTGCCGTCGTGGGATCTAAGTGCTCGCATGCAACGCTGAGGTGCTTCCTTATCTATTTTTGATGTCTGCCAACCGCAAGAAATGATATGATAATGATATGGAACATAGCAAGCCACCACCATGAACAGTGTCACAGCCCATTATTTAATGCAGTGACACTCATGCTGTCTCTTAAAAACCTCCTCCATTTTTACCTCCTCCACACAAACAACAATGTTTTTCTCTAAATGTTTCTAAATTATGACTCCTGTAAATTATTTTAGGAGTGTCTACTCTCTGCTTTGGGAACACCTCTCAAAATCAAACACTGCACACTCATAAAAGTAGGATGTGCTTGTTTTCATGATGTGAGGAGTCCTCAAAAGAAGTGTGTGTGTGTGTGTGTGTGTGTGTGTGTGTGTGTGTGTGACTGGATTGGCTAGAGCTCCCTTGTGCACAGTTAAGCTACAAGAGCTCCCCATGTCAATATTAGTGTTTCCATTCACATTCAACTGTGACTCAGTTTGGTACTTCTGAGGATGGATGGTTAATCTTGCCTTATGTCACTCTTAACATCCTTGGCAACTGGCCGGATTTATAGACTAATGATTGTTTCTCTGGACTGGGACCAGCAATTAATTCAACGCAGTGTTTGTGGAGTGAATCAGTTACTTCTGGTATTTTTTTCCCCCAAGTAGCGATAGCATTTACCTCACCTTGTGCTTACAGCTTCCTTAACTTCAGTAGTCTGGTTAGTTCAGCTTACTGTTAATACACAAAACATAATATCAAAGAAGGAAGCAAAGGAATGCAACTGTAGCTGTTTTGATTTAAATTAAAAGGCCTATGTCCTTTTCATCAAATGAATCTGTGGCATGAAGATTGGACAGGCAAAAATAAGAAAAGCAAGCTTGTAACATGAAAGTTATAGATTTGAATCCCCCACATTAGCTGGAAGAATCTGGGTGGAGAAATGATTAATATTTTATTCACTGTTTTTTAATTTATAGATCTACAGCATATCTGTATCTTTTATTAATTTATCGCACATCTTTTGCCTAATACTTTCTCTCAATTGTGTATTTATTATTTCAAGCTGCACTGATCAATATTTCTATATTAACATTGGAGCAAATTGCTGTGTGTAATGTGAAAAGGGTGGCTCATAGTAACAAACCGACAGAGATTTATCTCTACAGAACTATTTTTCTCAGGAGTTGTTGGAGACCCAAACAGAGCCAAAAGGCGAGTGGATATGAGATTAGATTAGAATATTAGACTTACATTTGTAAGGTGGCCAGAAACACGACTCCAAATAAATGCTAATGTTGCTGTGTGTCTCCTGGAGGTGTAAGGGAGCAACCATTTGCTAACATGTTAGCCACAACAACTTTATGTGGTGGTAATATGTCAGTGTTGTGTTTAAAGATTGTTCAGCTGCCATCAAATGGCCCCCCAAAAATGTCATCTTTATTTTTCAAAATTATTTTTTCTTCTTTTTTCTTCTTATTCTTTTCATCCCATTGAAATGCACTGCTTCTAAGAAATATGAATGATAATGCTGAAATTGAACGATCAATGACGTGCCCTTCAGCAAAGCACTTGAACTCCCAACCTTTCCGTTGGAGTTAGGCAAGACACTCTGTGCAGTAGTAGCTGTCTGAATGGTTGCTTCTCCAAATTGTTGCTTTGAATAGGAATGTTTTCTCCACCAGCTAATTAAGGGTTAAAAAAATATGCTCAGGACTTTTGTGTTTGCGCTCCACATCCAGTGCAGACAAATGATGTGTGTGTCTTGCTAATCTGAGGTTTTATGGAGTCGCCTTTGGAGATAAATCGAGATAGAGCACATGCCACATCAAAGCATCAAAGCAGACTGAGATGCAGATGGACTTTGTGTCCCTTCATTACACATGCACTAAACCTCTTGGCTGTGATTTCGCTTGCCACTGGTGAAGGGATCCGTGGCCACTTAACCAGCTGTAGCCTGAGCCCGTTGTGACAAATGGCCACACACATTTATTTCTCTCAATCAATATTACAGGCTATACCTCCATCACTAAACGCTCTTTATAGAAGCTCATTTCCTGTGTCAGATAATTCTTCCCCCTTTTGTTCACCGTCTGTCTGTCGTTCTGTCTCGATTCCTCTTCCACCTTGTCTCTCACTTGCTCCTCTGTCTTACACACACACACACACACCTATACACGCACACTTACACATGGACCCACACGTAGACATAAGTTCATGTGTAAGGATGGGATCTGGGTGCCATGACAACAGGGCACATCAAAATCCAATTAAATGGAACTTCCTCCCACTTCACCAGACCGACAAATAACTTCCTCCTACCCTCTTCTCCCCTTTGCATGAAAATAACTTTGGAATGTTTAAGTTATTCACATCTGCACTCATGTAAAGTTGATAAGATTAATACATCAAATCAAACTGGTGGAGGAAAAGGGGGGTTTCAAATTTCTTCTGAATGAACAAGTGGTAACCTGCAGCACAAATGCAATTTCTCTGGACACGGCACTACACTGCATGACATGAGCACAGAGTGATAATGGTCCAATAACTGCATAATAAGAATGCTCATGCATGCATAATACTCGTGCATTAAATTTCATACTTGATGCATTTAAAATGAGTGAAAAAAACTCACATTGAGGAATGATATTTAAATAGGCTCCATGTCTTTATGCCTTTAAGAGTGATATAGTACTCTGAATCATTAGTTACCCATCTCCTGACACGTGCCACATTGGATGATACATGTTCAATGGGATGATCTATATGCAGAAAGACGGCAACATGATCTACTGCACTTGTAAGATGACGCACGCTGACACACGGTAGCAAAGCTAACTTCCTGGGTTTGTGTAGCTTTGCAGCGAAGCATGCATCTGCAGATCCCCATCTGCTGCCGGGTTTCCACAGTGTGTTAAACGGAGGGGGCATCATCAATCACTGCCACCCCCACATGGGCACTGCCAAGCCCCCAGAGAGAGATGCAAGAGCCGGGCAAGACAGAGAACCAGGCACCCTGCCTCCAGTGAGGAGCAGCTTACATATTACGCATCCGAGAGGCTGGCCTGGTAATGTCCCTCAAGGGCTGCCTTCATGCTGTGCTCAGTGGCTGCTGGGGGACAGGCTGCCGCTGCAAGACTAAACCCATGAGACTGAACATCACATTATCGCCGTGGCGAGCCTTGGGAGGCCTGCTTCTGCAGATTGAGAGGCCAGGCCCACCACCACAATTAAAAATAAAATGATTAACAATTACCCTGCTAGAGAGAAATAAACAAGCGGTTGGCTGAGACAACTTTTCCAGTGCTGTAGACCCATTTGTGTAATGGGGGAGCATGTATATTCTGTTCAAGATAGTGAAGTGCACTCCATGTGCTGATGAGTGTTCATAGCCCACGGGGCTCAGCAGGGTTTGTGCCTCCTACACCATGCCGCCCAAACCCACGCACTTCACTCGTCTGAGCGGAGAGAGGAGAGAGAGCGAGGTCATCTGTTTAGTTTGTAGCATACTGTTGGCCTCAGCACCACTCATGCTCCTCTGTTGTGGACAGATTTGACAATCCTACAATTTGCTAAATTAATAGAATTCTCAAAATGCCACGTCCGATTGTTGTTCATGGGTCACCGTTACATTCTGGATCTGTTCCTGGATTTTTCCTGTGCCTCACATATGTTTGCAGTGTATTGGCTGCAATGACACTTGTCGAATGCTGACTCAGAGTGACTTTTATAAATTGTAAAATAAATCAAAAGACACGGGAGAAAACACACTTGATAAAATCCTCTGACAATTGAATGATAAATTTGCTGGCCTGTACCCGAGTGTGCTCCGGATTGCCTGGAGGTTATTGCTGTGTACTTTATCCGCTGCTGGTCATTCATCACCTGGGCACAGAATCAGCCACAGTCTCTCACTCACATATGCAGAGAGAGAGAGAGAGAGAGAGAGAGCAAATGCAAGCCACACTGCTACAAGGTGTATTTCTGTGTGTAAAAGTTAAGATAACAATTCAGTCTCCTCTTTTCTTAATAATACATTTTAAGACAAAAATCATGACATTTTCTTAACTCTTCACTTTGTTTTCATAGAAACAAAGATGAAGCTGAATATATTTGCTTCAAAAAGTACAGCTAAAAACTATTTTTCTTGTAAGAAAACTGAGATTAAAATAATTTGGCTCAAACTAAAATACTGTTTATGCTAATCTGGTTTGTTAAAGGGTCAAATCTCCTAAATGAAAAGAAAAACATAACTCATTTACCTCTAGTGGTTTCTAGTCAGGCAGAAAGATTTCTACCTCCACACCAATACAATGGGAGTTAATTGAATATCATTGGTGGTGGTTGAGGCAA
>NTHP01000206.1:302650-327766 GCA_003416845.1 Oplegnathus fasciatus | reverse complement strand
TGCAATCACCCCCTGCACTATACAATGTCCATTTTATTTAGCGTCCGAATTCTTGCCACAACACAAGAAAAAACATTAAACCTACAAGCGATGAAGCTGAACGATGATTAATAAGTGTCTGAAATCTCAATTTACTGCTCACTATTGAAAGTCTATTATACTGGGAGTAGTGAATAAGTAGATGAGGGAGTGACTCCAGACACAGCCCTTGTTAACCACCACCAAAGGGACTATTTCTTCGGTAGAAAGCAGTTGTTGGAGACAGAAATCAGAAATCTCAGAGATGGATATCTCAGGAACGATCAAATCTAGAGCAAATATTAATGATGTGAAATGTCTGGGTTGTAAAATATGGTGATATGATACAGGCCTACACTCAAGCAGCAAAGACATATATGTGAAAACAATATGATGGCACAATCCAGTGTTGCTATTTAACAAAAGACACTCTCATTCCACATCTATGACATAGTTTAAATTGTGCATCTGCACAGGATACAAATGTGAGACATAAACATACAGAATAATTTGGAGCTGCAGTAAAGTGTGCCTGTAGAGAGCCTACAGTATGCAGCACAATGTCACTCTGCTTCTCCAAAACCTATAGCTGCATCTTAATATTATGGTGAGAGTTGTGAGCGATGACAGTCAGTTGAATGATTGTCATATCTGATGCTGATGCCAAGTCACATGAGCGTACATACAGTATTTCAGACAATGTCTTGCTTGTTTTCTTATGAATATATTCCAAGTGTCTCTCCATCAGTTACCCCGGTGTAGCAACAGTGTGATGCTCGACGCCCTTTGCCTGGAAAATTCCCAAACAGTGTGGAAGTCTCCTAGATTTAAAGTATGCATATTCATAAGCCATAATCATGTCTGAGGCTGTGTAAAACTTCATTACATATTCATACACAGGGACTTTTCTTATATACACAAGTTAAACTACTTTATGGTAACTCTACAGTTTGACAGTATACTGAATTAATATGGATAAGGGGAAGTGAATATGAGAAAACTGGAGTTCCTGTGGTTCAAGGTCAATGCGCACTTGAAACCTGTGTATTTAAATTAAATGACTAATTAGAATCAAAATACTTGAAGTGAAAACCTAAATGTGTTTGAGACAAGAGCAAGCTTGGATTAAACATGGTAACCTTGTAAAAGCTCCTTACACCTTATTAGTATGAGCTTAGCAAATGCTGTAGTTGTTTACTTGGCCGAGAAGTTTAAGTGTGAAACAAATGCTGGCGCAGACCGGGGTGCTGTAGATAGTCAGAGTGGAAAAAAGAAAAAGAAAAAAAGAGACCAAAGATATAATAAACACACGGCTAATAGATACTACAGAAAGAAGAAAGTGACAAAGCCCCGACTGTCATTTAGAAATAGTGGACATCTTGGCAAACGTCTTACTTCAGCTCACAGGGAGTGCGTATTCTTTTGAGCTGCTGCCGTTTATTTCTCATCCATCTGTCAAGAGAGAGTTGCAGCATGTCGGCAGTGCACTCACCGCCTTTGTCTTGTAAATTCAACTTCTGACATCCACGAGACTGCGGAGGGTTGTCGCTCGACAGAAATAGACTTCTGTTTTTGTTTTTTGCTCTTTTTTTCCCTGTTTCCTAACAACAAAGCACCTCTGTATCAAAACCGCAATGGGTGTACCTTGAAGTAGGAGCCATATATAGAAATCTTGTAAATCAGGCATGAATTAACACTGCGGTGGCTGTTGACTTGGAACATTTCAAACACCTTCAGAAAAATGATGATGTTGGCGATGACAGAGGAAAGGATTTATTATGAAGGAGTCAAGCAAGCCAAGAATGCCCTTTGTACTAATGGAGCACAGGAATATTGTGGTAGTACCTGGGATGAATTAATGGAAACAAATGCATTTTTCATTATGTGTGCAGCAATTAACGCCCCTGTGATTCTGGTATTGCTTTTGAGCTGAAAATGACTCCCCTTCAAACTAAACTTGTATGTATTTTGGAGCAAAAATGAAAAGTTTTTCAAAATCAATACGTAATAGCCTGAGATTTAAAAATACTGTGCCGGTACACTGAACAGTCTGATGTGGGATCAATAGAGAAATGCATCTGGTTCACAGCAGGAGAGATGGAGGATGGATCAATAATAAGCAAATTTCCAGGAATTGCAAGAGGTATCGACTACTTAATTAGCCATTTCTCTCAAAAGGTGCATCAAAGACTCATGATAAAGAAACGCTAATGGGCCTTTGTGAGAAACTTTGACTGCAACGTGCAGATGAGTTAGCGCTTTTTGAAGGACAGAGAAGAGAAGCCATGCATGGAACATCAAAGTCATGATGTATTATCCTTTAAAGTAGACCAAACTACCTTATTTAGGCCTGGAGAAGTATGATTTTATCTATAATGCATCATGTCCATGCTGTAAATTTGACTCATACTCTCAAGAAATACAAGTATAGTGATATTCTATATGTTTGTAATTGCCTACAAATACAATAAAAGGACCAAAACCCGCAATGAATTGATCCTAACAACTATTGTCCGTTCAACCAAAGTTTATTATATGCAGCTGTATATGTATATTTATAATAACTTATATATAGATTATTCCTCTGTGCCATAAACCTTCATTGTTGTCCAAAAACTATTAAAAACACACAACTGAACCACACTGTTGCACTGGGTGACGTGTTCCTTCATTACGATGCACATGGGCACTGTAGTTTATTTTATACACATACACCGTCCTGGTGCCATGAATGCTCACTACAGCAGTGATTTCCAATCTGAGGATTGTGTGATGAATTTGATAATTACTGGGTCATCTCATCACAGAATTATATTATTTTTTTCATACTTTTCTCTATTCCTTGCTCCAGGTCTCTGGAAATTATTCCAATGAAAATGACTTTTTGTTTCTGCTCGTAATTCTTGGACATGCAACCCGCGACAAGTGGTCACAAGGAGAGATTGCTTCATATGAAAGGGTCACAAGCAAAAACGTTGGCAACCACTGAACTGGAGCACCAAATGTGTATTAATCCACCACTGAAAATAGTCCCCAACAAATGCACCATTTACTCCTGTTTCAGTAATGTTTGTTAAAAACTACAATACCCAGCTGTTTTAGGAAATTACCGGGGCTGAGAGCTACAGGCAGGTTAGGCAAGTCACAAAGTATTGAGAGCTGGACTAACACTTTTTGGTCTTTTCATGGGATTTATTGACAATAAGAAAAATATAAAATATCACCAGCCTTTTAAATGCTAAATATGCTATTAACATATGTCTTCATTTTACTCTGCAATCTGCTAAAATATGTGATTCTGTCCTTGAGGGTGACTTTTGCAACTGATGAGATCAAATTTAAAGCCCAGACATGGGTGTATGTGTAATTGCCTAATGATAGCAATGGATGTTGATATAACAAACTGGCACTTAAGGATTGAAAATATCTGAAAGATATAGTAACTGTATAGTAAAATACAGTAAATATTAGGATTTGGGGTTTATTTAGCTTGTTTTCTCCTTTTCAAGACAGCCACCCAGACTTTGATGGCAGTGGCTCGCTCCTCTAGGCGAGGTGCATATTCACTCAGAGGGGTTTTAATACAGAACAAACACAGAGAGATGATAAGAAGGTAGAAACAGCTGTGCACAAAGGCCCGCAGATCCAGCTTTACTGGGTAGCCTGCAACAAACATGAAGACAAAAACAGATGAATCATGAGAAACAGAAAAAAAGAAAACCAAGAAGAAAAATCTGATGGGTGCTTTTGTGAGAAAACACAGAGAAAAAAAATGCTTACACACTGAGGCTGAGTGACGCTTATGGGCATTCGAGTTTTTCTTGTGATGACTCCTCTCATGATTTATGTAGGTAGAGGCGTCTCCTCTGACCTTGAGAGCTGCTTCACTTTGTGCTGATGTTCAGGTTAACTGGGGATTGTGGGAATTGGAGGTCCCTCGGAGGGATCTTTTTTTCTTGACCTCACACAGATTTTCGGTGTGTGCTGCTATCATGATCAATATCCACCTCAGTTCATGTGGGTTTTTCAGAGATATAAGGTACTCATGATAGATTGAGGTTTTGATATTGCTTTGAACCCACCATGCCTGGAAAATTCATTTTTGATATTTCGCCAGTGTGCAGAACATTGAGTTTATAACAACTCAACTTTGCTATCAAAATATGAAACTAAAATGTAAAATGAACCATTTTCTGGAAACTGATATTTTGATGATTCCATGATATTAAAACCTTTTCCTTTTCATCAACATTAGCAGTAAATCATTGGAAGTTCAAAAATAATAACATTTTCTCTCTATGAGGTCTCCTTTCTCTACATATTAATTATAATTTAACCCTAATGGACATTCATCGTTTTCCTCATCATCCAACATCTCTTTTCTGTCATTTCAAAGATTAATGATGATCAACTGAAGCTGACTTTCATAAATTCTCGTCAGCACCCTGAGGGGGATGTTCAAAGCTACTAAATCAGTGTATTCTGCCAAAGATTTTAAATATTCAGATGAGTCCCTGAGGCTTCAATGCAATAAAAGCTTATTTACCAGGGCATGGCAAACACACCTTGCATCTTAATACACTGACAGAGTGAGAAGATGAATAGCGTGGTTACATCTGTATCATGTTCACGGTAGATCAATCTGTCACTCTGCTGCGGTTGGTTATTCAATATTGTCCTTGGCCTTAAACTCCACCAAGTGAGATTTATGCTGTCAGCGCGAGCTTGGGGAAGAACAGACAAAATCAAGACTCAAAGTACTGTGGAGGCATTTGATTTCCCTGATTTGAATTCATCACTTCACTGATGGAATTTGCATCCAGGCATCTTTCTCCTATTTCTTCTCAGAAGTCACCCATGACAAATTCCATAATTGGTGAACCCACTGTGCTGACGAATACAAATCATGTCATCGCACAAAAAAAAAGTTAAATCCCGCGCAATCACTTTGTTCACTGTCATCAGCACTATAGACTGTTTAGTGGATCTGCAAAAAGAATAATTAACATGAAAACAATCCTCTGTGAGAAAATCAGAGAGGATGTGGATTGTGGCAACAAAGAAAATACTATTTCCTCAGAGACCGAACATGAAAAGGAAACATATATGAAGTCAGCAATGACTCACACAACACGCTCAGTTGGTTCAATTTTCACTGTCGGATGAAAATTTCCAGTGCTGTCACAGTCTTAAGTACCTCCAAATTAACCCTATTTAATTTGAAGTAACATGTAAAAATCAGAACAGGGTGCATTTATTCCTCTGGGGCTCTTCTTTGTGCAGTAACAACATTCTAGTCCTGACAAATGAAATGTTTATAAATGTCCCCCTTGTTCCACCCCTAATGGCACATAAATAAATGCTAAGAAGGTCTAATCATCTCCGAGGCCTGTGTTATGTAAAACACACAGCCAAGGCTAAACATTGCCTGAGTCACATTTCCATTGTTTGTTCAAAGATACGGGGGTTTATTTCTTCGAAAAGTCTGTTGCTGAGAAGTGTTTTCATCAGCTGCTTCTTCCAAACAGTGTGCAACAAGTCAAGGCCCCTCAAAAGTCAAAATTTCATACAGTTATTAGAGGCCATGACATCGACACTGAAGATTGGGGTTGCCATTGCGACTTGAAAAAGTCAGTGGAAGATGGCAACCTCGCTGAAGTAAACAGAACACCGACAGGGCAAGAAACATGAACTTTCAAAACCCTCTGTTGTAAACCAAAACAGATTACAGATTGACTTCTTGTTTCAATTTACCGTACTTGCTGTAGTTGTGCGCACACACAGTTTTCTTGTGCATAGAGGGATTATTAGCGACATTATGGGTGAACTAACTTTCGAGTTTACCTAAAAATTAAGATAATCTGGCTAAACTGTTATCTTGTTTACAACCTTGTTTCTTGCCCCATTGGACTTCATTATTGTGATACCTTCACAATGTTTCTCTAAAACATGTGTTTTAATTGACTAACTTCAGCCATACTGTATTTACCATGCCCATAATGTTCCCCTAACCTTAACCAAGTGCTTTGAGTTGCCTAAACATAACTATAATAATCTCAATCATGCATTTATTACCAGGAGTGTATATTGAGACTGGAAATGAAAAATATAAAGGGGGAAAAATGTAATGTGGCAGATACTTTCATTCCTTCAAAATGTATTTATTATGTATTTAATGCAGATAGTTTCCAAGGAATATTTATAAAAATGCAGCAACGTGGTGAGGCTATGACGGTTATGAACACTAAGTTGTCACTCAAAAGCTACGCCTTAGATATCTATGGCAGGACTTCTGTTAACCCGTTGCGACACGTCTAAATCCGGCTTAACTGCGGCGTGTTTCATCTATGTCTATGTCTGTGCTAATGGTGCTCGGCTCAGGCAGGAACATGAAGTAATTTGCGTCACCCATGTGAGCTGATTGTCAGCTCTACAGTACGTGCCAGCTACACACTCATTCACACAACAAACCAGCCTATAAGCTTTGCTGCCTCCATGTTTCTGCTGCTGCCAGCTGCTTTTCACCAACCAGTGACTGGAGCTGCATTGCGAGCTCACCACCCCAGCCACATTTTAGCCGTTTAATTAACTGCACTAGTTAACCTTTTGACTTCCAGTATACAGTATGTACGAAGAGCAGCTTATCATGTGCACATGAACAATACTCCTTGGCTTTGTTTACTCTGTTCCCCTTGAGGGTTTTGTTTTGCGTCATACTCAGCCACTATGGCAAATTCAGCTGCAACTTCTGTATGACGAGAATGTTTCTGACTGAACTAAAGTTAAACTAACTAAAATTACAGTGTGGTCATTCGCTCATGCTGGCCTCTGAGCATCAGTCAGCAGATGCTGCCGGATGACACAAAGCGGTGAAAGCTCCCTAGTTAATGAGGTCTCAAAGGGTTCATAACCCCCAAACTGCTTCTTTTCCATGTGTTTCTCTCAGTGTTGTTTTTTCTTCACACACACACATAAAACGCACACACATGTATGCTTGCTACCCACACAAATTCTTCTATGTGTGCTGCTGATGGCTGCAGGCAATAGAGGTCACGGAGTGGGTTATGTTGTGGGTCAAAGGTGGGTGCCAGATGAGCATCTTGGGAAGGCTTATTGTTCATTGAATTCTTATTTTAAATTGGCGTTTGCAGAGGACAACAGACCAACATCCTGTTTACTCCTGGTTTGCTTCCCCCTGTAGTAGGTGAGCAGTGACATGACTGACTTCTCAGATTTCCATTCACATGTATTGATATTTTTATCGCATTAAAGAATTCCCTCTCTAGGAGCCTGCTTTCAATTCAGCAAATCTAACACCATCAAGCTCTTGCTGATGTGGTTCAAAGAGGAGCCAGCAATATAGCCCTTGGGTTCTGTCATTTCCCAGCCAGAAGCGAACACAAAGAAAAAAAAGTACGGTAATACATTTTGGTTATAATTACAGCATGTGCGTTTTAAAGTCCAGATCCCCAATTCCCAGATTAGTTACTGAAATAAAATGAAAAGAGCTCTAATTGACTAGGCTGCTTGTGATTAAAGGAGACAAATAATCGCCCAACCCTGAGCAGCAACCGAAAATAAATGGGGACCTTCAACGCTCTGTGCATTCCTCCTCGGTGCGGCCGAGGCCATCCCATGTTCACTTCAAATGCGCGGTAGGCATTGCTGCATTTGTCAAGCAAATGAGCATTTTAGATTTACAGAGCCGTAATGTGACATAATCAAGTTATAATTTATCAATTAGAATAATTAGGAGGCAGATCCAATTTAATTAAAGTGTTGAAAAGACTCAGAGGAAGCCAGCCACACATAAATGAGCCCGTGTGGGTTTTTTTTCTGGTCGTGGCTTCAGACGCTCCGGCGAGTTTACTGTCATTCTCATTCGCTCGCCACCTAATTGATTTAGGTTCTTGGTGTGAAGGAATGGAGCACATAGTGTTTTTATCGCTCCTTCGTACAGACCAAACCTGTAAAAAAGGAAAGTAAAAAGTAAAATGTAATGCCTTGTGGCATTATGACTTAGAGTTTGGCTGTGCGTCAGTGGACACTAATGAATTGGCACTGTCAGCAGTGTGAACTCTAGACCCGACAGTGGGGATGTGCTTAGTGGTCGTGCTGAAGCATGTCAGCAGGCTAGGCCCAGTGAGCTTGTAAGACAGAAATGAGAGAATGAGAGAGAGAGGAGGGGGCACAGAGAGAGAGAGGGAGAGAAAACCACAGACAGCAAAGGCCTCATCAGCCGTGTTCGATAAAATCAGGTGGCTCTACTTCTGGTCTTAAGGATGTAGGATTCCTCTCCATCTGCCCAAGTTATCGCTGTGTCACACACTCACACTAGAGATTACCTTTCATAATTTGGTGTGGTATCAGGCGCGTAAAATGCTCTCCTGCGCAGTCATTTAAAGCGAAAGGGTTTATTTTCTCTCTTTAAATCACCCTTCCTTTCTCACCTCTTTCCTCCGTCCCTCGCCCCTTTCCCGCCTCCCTTAATCCCCTCCTCTCTCGTCATTCTACCACTCCCCCTTCCCCCTTCTTCCTACCCTTGTCCTTTTTGCCTCATACTTGAGGGCAAACGGCTCACGAAAGTAACTTGACGCCTCCCACAATGACAAACGGTCATTAAAAAGGCCAACCTGTCAGGCAGACAGCGCGGCAGAAGGCATTGCAGAGACAGATGAAGGAAAAATATACTCAAGGTAAAGGAGACAAACGATCGGGGTGAGTGAAACAGGACGGGACGAAGATGGGAGGAGATGAAGACTCCTCGGAGGAAAGAGACTGAAGGTTCTTGACTCCCTGTCCCAGTGTGAAGCCTCACTATATTTTCAGTCAGTTTATTTTAATCACTTCATATCAGCGAGTTTGCACGCACCCACTTTATATTTGAAAAGTTTCGAGTTGAGCGTGCCGGTCCTCTGTGAATTTCATGTTGCTGGAATGTCACTATAAATAACCATTTCAAAGTGTTCATCTAAGCCTATAAATAAGCAAATGAATAATTTAACTTAGTATGTCAATCCATCCATCCAACCACGTGATCCCCACTAGACCACAAAATTCAGTCGTGTAAAATGTAGAATACCACCAATCAAATTCATGTATTTTACCTGTAGAACGCTGTCAATAACAGAGGCAGAAATATATCATGATATAGTCTTTATGACGTCAGTGTTGAAATCAGGGCTGAACAGTCGAGCAGCTTATTGATGTGTCTGTAATAAAACTGCATTGTTATGATGCTGTAGATTAAAACAGTGTAGACTGTTATAGAAGTACAATGCTGGCTTCAGTTGAACATACTGTTACTAGTAGCAACCGCTACTCGCACAGTTTCCCAACCGTTTAACTGACATTGTATCATTGTATCATCTGGGGGCTTCTTGATCTTTTACTGGTGATATTTTGTTTCTTCCTTGCATGAAGCACAATGTATTGAACAGGCTGGGCCCGAAATCACTCCCCATTAACTGTATCGTGAACTGGCAGAAAGAACTGGAGTTCTTGATGAGTTATGGATTCAGTCAGAGGCTGAGCTGCCACACAAACACACACAGGCACGCAACAACCATACACACCGTTTTGCCGCTAGCTAGCTTATAGCTAACGCCGGTTGGTACATTAGCTGCCCAGTGGTCCGCAAGGTAAATTTGCGTAGTTGCTCATTTGCTTCAGTTTCTGGAATTGCTTCCAGTTAAAATGCATGTATATAATTATCTTAATAGAACACTTTTTTCAGTTAGTTTACAGAAAATTATTGTAGTTCACCATTTTGTACTAACAGGAAATGGAACAAGACGTGCACAGATGGACGTTGATGAAACTGCTATTTTAGAAAGCTGCTGCCAATTAAACTAAACAGAGACAAAGAAAATGCTGTTTCCTCAGATGTAATACATTAGTTTTGGCTTTCAGAGATGTTCCCGGAGCTGTCTCACCACTTTCAACAATTTGTTGTATTTTTTCCAGCTGTGAACAGCTCCTCTGTGTCCTTTGTGCATTGTAATGTGGAACGATAGTGTCCATCAATAGTGCGCTCAAAAAATCAAGCCCATTTAGAACTGACATCTCTGAGTACACTTAAATATGTCACTTTCCCAGTGTGAACCCAGTACACCTTCAAGAATTAGTATCTAGTATAGATTTGGGGCACAGCTAAAGAGTGAAGATTGTCCTATTTGGAGAATTGAAGTCCATTATGTCATTTGAAGAAATATTTTCTTCTTTACAGCTTGAAAGTCTTACAGTATAGTTGTGTTGCTTGGAATGAGATAAATATAAGATGACAGGTGCATGTATGCAATCAGTTGTTTCAATGTTGATGTTCTACCCTTTTCCAAAGAGAGGCTGAGATTTATTCCTCAGTTCTAGCAGCAGCCGAATTTCTCCCTCCAGCAAACTTCAGCTGCAAAAGAAAAAGAAACAAAAACAAACTTCCCATCTTTAAATATTAATTTTTTTTAAAACTTCAAATTGACACCATTTTTCTCCTTGAAAACTTTCAAGGTTTCTTTTACTGCAAATTCCTATCTCAACTTTGGAACTGCTGTACAGCTAGCTATAGTGGAGGGAGGAGACCTTCACATTGCACCCAAGTCACACAATGCATGTGGGGCCTCGCCATATGAATTCAATTTTCATTACCCCCCTGTAATAAATGCGGTGTGAATCCTGGGAGGCCATGGCAGCAAAAAATAAATCTGATACATGAATAAACGATGTCCCCGGGGAAGGCAGGCTCCTCCTTTGTGAGGAAGATTGACTCCTCCAAGATGGGACACATCAGCCACAAGGAACGGAAACAGAAATAGAAACTGCCGACAGAAAGGCGCTTGCTCACAGACTTTCTGTTCAGCCCCCAAACCAATCTCAAAGCTGTATATAATAATAATACATATTCTATGCAGTGTGACTGCAAGCCATCAAATTCTCCCAGAGGTCAGCACTTTTGTAATTTCCACACTATGAGAATGTAATTAAACTTTGACGCAGAAACTTAGTCACTGCACTGCACTGTCGGTTCATTCTCCATGTCTTCAGTCTAGCCAAATCATTTTTTGTGATGCACGTGCGGGGTGATGTTGGTGTATACACATTTCTGACTTTGTCAGGTTCCTACAGTAGAAAGTGGAGGATGTGCTGCTGAATTATATTTTCACCCCACTTCTGTTGCAACATTTTGTGACTACAGTGCTACTTGTGCTTTTGAGGTGTGTTTGTGCACTCCAGCAGCCCCAGAAAACATAAACTCCTCTTTATTTGCCAGTATTTCTTCGATGCTATTTCTTATTGACAGACTAGCAATATTTTTTTGTTTACCT
This sequence comes from Oplegnathus fasciatus, assembly GCA_003416845.1. Lineage (NCBI taxonomy): Eukaryota > Metazoa > Chordata > Actinopteri > Centrarchiformes > Oplegnathidae > Oplegnathus > Oplegnathus fasciatus. The sequence goes on along the minus strand of NTHP01000206.1, from coordinate 316,430 downwards.
TGACAGCTCCGGCTGTTGTTCTACCACCGTCACAGGTGGCGGTGTGACGTAGGCTGCCAGGTGGACATGTTGTCAAAGTTGGCAAGGCATGTTTTCGTCGTTAGACACAGTGGACAATAAACTAGGTCTACGAGGTATCTCCCATCTGTAATGCTGTCCTGAAAATGCTGCCTAGCAACAACATAGGTCTTCATCTTGTCACATCTGGCAAGAAAGGTAGATTACTACCTGACAGTAACATTTCTAAGAAAAGATACAGAGCTACAGCTGAAACTGTTAAGGTAAATAAAGAGTTATTAGTGATCACACTGCCATCATCTGATCAGTCTGTGCTGGTAGTGCAACCTCAGTAACAATCACAGAGCATTTCGATAGTATTTCATGAATTCACAAATCTCTGCGGGAACAACACACTTCATTTACAAATGCTACTGTGGTGACTCTCACTGAGGGCTATTAGCTCGACCACTGAATTCCACCTCCTGCAACCCCCCAATCTGGCGTCACAGCAGATGGGTGGAGGTCTGTGATCTGTTGAGGCAATTTTGTGCATGGCTGCCATGGCCTGTCCTGGTGTGACATCTCCTGCTGCTAGTCGGGCTGTACCCTGACCTTCACACTGGGCTGGTGTACAGCTGTCTGGCTGGGAAATGCAACACACACACTTACACCCCTGACACACACACACACACACACACACACACACACACACACACACATACGCATAACACACTTGCAATCCCTGGGGAAGAACAAAAAGTTTAGTTGCGAGAGAGATTTTGGTGTTTTGTGTTACTGCACTGGCCAACTACAGTAGACAACTAGCTGGCAGGCAAAAGGGCAGTGTGCTCTGTTGAACAAAATGTCAAATGTGGCTCTAAAAACTGGTGCTTAGTCGGCCGCAGATTTGATTCACACAGATGAGATGGAGATTGGGAAAAGATTATATGCGTGTGAAATGATTTTGACTGCGGAAAATGTCAAATGCAGAGGAAAGAGGAGGATACACAAAAAACACACACATTCATTGCACACATGCGCTCCAACATACGACCCCCACCCGCTGCACTTCCTATTTGTCGGGTTGGAGCAGGAGGACACATAACGTAAACCCAAAGAGACACTTGCTCCGTGGGGAGAGATCTCCTCTCATTACGAGCAGGATTGACACTGGGCCTGGCCCTGTCCAGAGGGAGGTCTAAGCCAATAAGAGAGTAATTGAAAGAGGCGCTTGACTTCCCGTCTGTAACAGCTTACAGACCAGGGCTGATGCGCCTCCAGGAGCATGGCGTTTAGAAAACAGATGGGCAAAGACAAACAACATGAAAGTTGGCTCAGAATTGCAGGGGGGAGAGAAAACAATTCTGAGAGAGAAGGCATTTTCACCTCCTACTAGATTATCACGTTTGTCTCCACATATCAGTCTGTGTGATGCCTTATCTCAAACCGATGCTGATTTCCCAAGCAGATACAGGATTAACATCTTGTCACATTTGCCACATGTACTGTACTCGTACAAAAAAGTGACTGAGCTGCATGAAGCTTAAAGTAATACCAAGAAGAAACGCGCCAACTGAAGAGTGTTTCATAGCTCTCCAAAAATCCCCAGAGCGGCTGTGGTCCTAAGTGTCAACTGCTGGAGCCAGAATGTGGAGAGTTAGAGGCTGTGCCATAGCATCTTGTCTCGCTGAGGTGTGTGTGTTGAGTCCCGGCGGCTAGACTTGTTACGGAGATGACAGCGTGTTTTGTTTCACTACACAACCCTTGCGCTGACAGTCTGGAAGCCTGGAGCCAAACAAACAGAGGCAGCAGCGATGCCAGGTATCTCAAGATCTCTCTCTCTCTCTCTCTCTCTCTCTCTCTCTCTCACACACACACTCACAAATCCACACATGCATGCAGTACATACAAGTAGTAAAGGAGACACACACACACAGCGCACACACTACAGGGTGGAGAAAACACATACACATAAGCAAGCAAACACATTTTGATGTTGTACAAAACATCTGCATCACTGCAGTACTTTGGCTGGTGGAAGCTGAAAAATGATGCAATTCCTCCTCCTTTTACACCGCAAGTGGATGATTATTTTACCTCTAAATGTTATGATTAAAAATCTGTAGTGGTCATTTATAACATTCAATAGTCTCTGCAGTCAATAAAATCTTCTGGCAGTGAGTATTACTTTCTAAATACAGTCCTTAACTCAGAGTGGATTAGTAGATGCGGGTTATGCATCATTTACCGTACTGTACGAACCTGTGGGACATCAATAATTCAAGCATGCACTTGAACCCCAGGTGGAGGAACAAGGTAGGCCTTGAAATATTCCTGGAGAAACTGCAGTACTTCTCAGATTGACGCAACACTCAACATGATCAAGAGACCGAGCTGGCAGAGTGAACACACTTTACTAAAGAACAGAATGTTATTCTAAGACTTGTAGAGTTTTACCCAGAAGCTGCTCACACTGCAGTCCTTGGCTATTGCAGTAATCCAGTTCTTTTGAGCCTTAGCATTCACAGGAAGGGAGGTAGCAAGCTAAAGGTTAGACAAGGTGGGCTTGCGAGTGAGAGGCTTCAGTTTGAATCCCCGAACTGGTGGCGGAAACAAACAAACAAACTAGTAAATTCCATAACAAAGTCTTTAACCCGCCAAATACTGATTGAAAATGAATGATGTTGCGTATGATACAGTGTAAATGAGAAGCAAGACACTGCTGAAAAATACAGTTTGTAATCAGCTGATGTTACCTAGATTATTGGAAGTTTTTCTGAGGATGATGTGTGAACTGTTCAAGGGTGTAAATTTGACCCTTTTGCCATCCAATGCAACTAACAGCTCGAAGCAGAACGTCTTGTTTGGAAGCTCCACGTATCATGCAAAACTTTTAAACGTGGTCTAATGAGAATACACATTAATATGGGTGTGTGAGTCGTTATGTGGCACCCCACCCAAGAGCCGCTCAACAGTCCCAATCAGCGATGCATGATGAAACAGCTTCCCATCCCTTTCCCTCGATCTCATTCCTTTGACCAAGTCTTTCCTCCTCTCTGACTATCATCTAAGCCGCTGGAGAGAATGGAGGATGAAATATTGATAGTGTGGCAGTAATGAAGTCTTAATAAGAGGGATCCAGTCCAAACAATGAAAGAGAGGGTCATACGGGGCAGAGGAAGGTGTGACGCCCAGTGTGCCACATCAGAGCCATCCCTCTTGTTATTTTATAAGGTCAACTCAATTATGTGGCCACCACAGGTAATTTATTCAATTGGCAAACTTAATAAACACTGGAGGGGATGCTCCCGCCAGCTCCAAGTGTGGACTTTGTCACTTGCAATTTCAATTATGGCCCTGACTCGCGGGTACAAGTCTCTGAAAACAGACAACAGGTAATGATCTATTGCTTAAGAGAGGCTGCCAAAGTGAAAGAGAAAGACAGACAAAGCTCGTAGGGGAGTTGGGAAATGGGAGGGGCCTTATTTAGCAACTTCTATTTCTACATTCACACTGAAAACAAAGGGAAGAACAAAAGAAAAGTACCTCTTGAATTACTGGGGGAGCTGGCACACTTGTTTTCTGTGCTCTGTGTTGGAATAAAAGATTTGTCTGCGAATAATTTATTCCAGTACTCCCTTTGCCATTTCCCTCTCCTTCCCCCAGTGATGCACAGAGGCTTTTTGTGGTAGAATTCCAAATGATAAATACTGCACATTTATAAAAAGTTGAGAGGGGATATTTAGAACACGGGAAGATACTGCATAAGGCCTTATGCTTTATTCACGTCCCTGTGGGAGCCACAGTATCCAGGGATACGTTATGTAAAACTGGTCAAAGCCATGCTAATGTGAGTTTGAATGCATGACTTCATCATGTGTGTACCACAGGTATTGCGTTGCAGCACAGGTTGCTCAGGCTCATATGTCACCCGGAGCAAAGGCCCCTGACTGAAATCAATAAATAATTCTAAAATTATAGCCCATATCGCAGCGTAATATTAATCATTACATTTATGGAAAAAAAAATGGCTTCATATTAAAGACTCTCAAGCAGGCTGTGTGGGAACAAGAGAAAGAAGAAGTGGTTTTGTAAATGTGATTAACTATGATGAGCAATTAAAATTTGTGCTTTAACATTTTTGTATTGCTCTATCCTTGAACGGTCTTGCTATTTTGGAGTGTAATGTTACATTGGATAATGCTTGTGGGAATGGACTTGTCACCAAAGGGGATGCTGTTGAAGTGATGCATGTGGGTGTACATTTGGTGTATTGCTGTCTTCGCCTGAAGCAAGAGATGAGAGTATCGGAATAAAGAGATGTCTCAGAACATTTTATTTTTTTGGTTCAACACTGATACATGCACCACCAGAAAAAGGAATAACGAAGCTTCATGCAGAGAAACCTACCTCACATGCTATATACATGACGACACACCTGACATGACATTGTAGCTACTAATTTATAATGATCTGAGTGACTGATGATTTGATTTGAGTTTCCGTCTTCTCTCTGATCTGATCTCTTTTTTTCATTTTAGGGAGCAAACTGTTGCACCTTGTAGCACGGTATAAGTCCATTGGAGTCCTTGGAAAGCTCTGATCTGGTAGAGAAGCTGGACAGACAAAATAAATGACTCATTGAAGGTTTATGAGGCATCCTTGACGTCCATAGCCGTGGCAAACCAAGTATCCTGCCTAGATGAGAAGTCACTCTATAAGATGCAGGAGGGTCTGTGCCCCGGAAGCCACAAATGCTAAAAACATAATAGTCTGTTAAACCAGCAGTGAAAAGAAATGGAGGGAGGACAAGATTAGATTAGATGTCAGACACTGCCAATAGAGATTTGTGTGACATGCCTCGATATGACTCCATTGTCCTCTAGTGAAATACGCAATGGAGACATGAGGATCTTTTTATGAATGGTGGGTGCAAAAATGAAAATGCAGTTTTTCATATCACAGCGGATTATGTTACAACACTAAGTGGAGTGCTTGTAGTAGTCATCAATTTTTTTGGCACAGCGGCACCCTAATGGATGTAGAAGTGAGGATTCGACAAGGTCACTGGTTTGAATTTTGGCTGGAAAAAATCTGGGTATGGGAGTATAATAACAAGCGCTCTCAGCCCCCTTGACAACTGCTTTTAAGTGTCCTTGCTAAACAAGTGCCCTTGATCAAAAGAATAGCCCCAACTGCTTCAATTAAGCTACTAAGCAATAAAAAATTGTAGTAGGCCGGCAGTTGTAAGGTGAAACTCTTCCGACCTGACACCGCTCCTCCCAGGTCAGTGCTGTAAATATTTAAGTCAGGGTTGACAATACACCACACAATGCTATGATGAAGAAAGTCAGGAAAGTCTGTTCACAGTCCAGTACAGCCTGTTGTGGTGCTGTCCATGGTGCTGAAGTCATGGAGCTGAAATGAGTGGGTCAATACAGACACTTTCTCAATGTGTGTTCTTGTGTGGACTTGTGTTCTAGTGAAATCATCAATGACAGCCCAAGTACTGTCTCAATTTAAAGTCAGCAGTAAGTTCCACATTTCACATCAGCCAGTGGTGATGGCGGAAGATATGAGCCAGACTTAAGGCCTGGCTCACACCATGATTTAAAATGGTGTAATTTCATGGCAAAATCAAATCATCCCAATGGAATCAGCGCAGTCAGAGGATCCACTCAAGGAGGCGAAATGAATCCACTTTGAATTCCAACTTCGGTGAACTTTGACACACAAATTCGCACCGTTGACCAATAGCAAGCCGCCTAGACAGTGCTGACCCTTAGAGGGAAGGAGAGGCATACAGTCCAAAATAGAGGAAGCTATTATAGTTTATTAGCTATGTTGCACTATTCACTTTTATTTAACCTCCTCTGTCAGAGTTCAAACTGTTCTACAAAAGAGTAACGGTTTGCAGACAGTTATGAGACAGTAGTCGATGGTACAAGCATGTCTTTTGAATAAACTGTGCTTTCCCTGTGCGCATGTGTTTTCTGTCTCCATCACTAGCAGCCATGACTGTTTCTCATTGTTTGAGTAGACTACACAAGGCAGCCTGAGGAACACCAAGTTTCACTGCTGCATCTGATTTCAATGTGCACGCCACATCAGCCTCATGTAGCCAGCCAGAAGCAGACGGGTTACTGCGAGGCAAAGTATCATGGGAGTAAAATAGAAAAAATAGAATTACTGTAGTTTTAATTTTTCCCCCCATATGCTGTCATGTATGAAAAGGCCCAAAATGAACTCTGTAAGTGGACTGCTTGATTACTATAAGCGAATCATTTAAACAGCATTTGTAGAGGAATGATTCTGTCCCAAGCTTTTTGATCCATATAAGCCGCTGATCACTGTAATCATGATCAATATAAGCCATTTCCACTGTATTGTAAATAAAAATTACAGTAAAGCTAATGAGTGTATCTGCTGACTGTGCCTCACAGCCAATGGCTAAAAGTTTAGAAAAAAGCACATTTGTTGTTGTTCAACATTTTCATGTTGACGAATTAAAAAAAATAAAAATACATCGATAGAGATTTTAGAAAGGTGTGGAATAAAAGTATGGCTTTTAAAAAATATTATGAATTGCGAATTAATCATTATAAAAATTTTGACGGGTCCAAAATGAATGTTTTGTTTATCTCTGTGTAAGAAGTCTGACGCTTGGTTTCCGTTTCTAACAAGACTCGTGAGCCAGTAGTATATATATATATATATATGGGCTGAATGTTATCAATATCACCTTTAAGTCACAAAACAGGCGTAGGCTGTCATGTTGAGACCCTGACCTAGAAAGAAGGCTGTTGTCCCAACTGCAAATTGAGCATTCTCCAGTTCTTGAGAGTTTGGACTGATTGAAGGACGGGAGTTGCATGGTCTGTATTGAGAAAGCCTTCATGATGTTACTGAATCACTCATCTCTTTGTGCGTCCTTGTGTAGAAGACCGTGGCAGGTTTGACCGTGGAGGTACTCAAGCCTATAGAGATGGATGGAGGGCAATGCCACTGCTCATAGAACTAAGGTTACAATGCCCCACCTTTGTTATAGCTTGATTTGTACATTATATATTATATAGTCTATATATATGAAATGAGGTCCTCATAGTTAACAAAAAGCTCACATGGGTAACATCTTAGATATGCAGTGATTTGCCTTTTAAATGGAAAAGACTGTACATGGTAATTTCAGTGAGATTTGAAACTTTGCTCATCTAACATTGATGTTACCTGCCACACCTTTAGACTTTTCATCTGGTGGCACCACTTCAAATATTCATGACTCTGGTCCTTTGTCACAAGCATCAGGAAATCCCTGGTGATTCCTCTCGCTTTTTGTTCTGTGTGCAGAGACTATTCATGTCCCTTGGTATTTATGAATGACTGCATAGTTTTTGTTGCTCAACTCTCTGCCGTAATTTTCCTGTCTTTCATACTGACACCAGAAGCTACAGCATAATGAGGACTTGGACATCTGTAAAAGCAGCTAGTAAATGATGACTTGTTCAGTATGTGTAATTCAACATTACCTGTATTGCTATCCAGCTCTGATGCTGGTTTAGGAGTACTTGCGACACAACAGGGGTTACACTCAGCAGCAGAATGTGAGGTGTTTGCCTGAAATCACATGTTATACACTGCATTTTTCATTCATTAATGATAGCCGATATCATATACATTACTTCATTATTAAGAACATGTTAAGAAATTATTCATGTGTTGTAACAGTTTAAAGATTTCATTATTAATTATTGAATGTTTAGGTGAAATAATTTAAAAATAAGCAGTGTAGTTTATTCTAATAGCTAATTAAGTATTCAGAATGATTAAACAATGAAATGTGAAAAAATAAATAAGCATTATGAGGGCCTTTTGCAGTTGGAATAACTGGAATAATAAGTTTGCATTTACATCATGCCATTCATTCAGCAATGAAAGTTCACTTCAAACCCCTAAAAATGTATTTTCTTCAGTATTGGCACCACTGGATCTTTGACATCTCTTTCCCAGAGGTATCATCACACACAATCACATCTCTATACTGCTGTGATTGCCTGCCCAAGCTAGATATTTGACAGTTATTAACCAGGCTGTATATTCTTGTCAATAGACTGTGTTGTCTATTTGAGGACTGGTGTCTGACCTGTACAATAGAGGATGTGTCACTTGGCAGTATATTCCCTTAAATGCTTTAGGGGGCCATACAGAGGATGTGCCTGGATGACAAATATAATATTTCAACTTATAGAAAGTCTGGTGTCTGACTTTATATGTAATGCAATCATTGTGCTTAGCTTAACAGTATATGGTTGCCGTTAGTAACACGTTTAGAGCCCAAATACTAGATATACACACTGTACATACTGCCATTCATTCTCTGATGAATGTCCTTTCATTAATCCAACCTTTTAAATAAAATGACTCCATCTTAAATTATTATTACTGCGCAAGTTCCTGGTGATTATTATTATGAAGTGTTACCAGACGCGTAATAGATTGATCATACATTTTTCCTTACTCAATCGAAGAAGCCCAGTACCTCATGGTGAATGGAAGCGCACTCATCATGTGCCAAACCTCCACAGTCTGCTTAAAAAAAGGTAGTAATTTGTAACCACAGTGGTAATTGTAGGTAACATCAGTGATTTTATATTCCATCCTAAATTGAGCGCTGGTGTGTCAGAATTCAATCAACCTCTCAATTCCTCCCTCAATCATTCTGTTTAAGGACTTTTAACCAGATAATTGCAGCCTCATCTACCATAATGTGCTTTTTTTACGCTATTGTCATCTCATCAGTTAAGTGCTGCAGCCAATTTATACGAAGGTTAGCGTGTCACTTGGGCTGCGCAAACAATATTCACCCTTTAATGGGGAGAGTGAATGACATTTTGCTCTCATTTCATGATGTGTGTTTGCGTTGTGATAATTTTGCAAATGAGCAGTTTTTGCTTCCGATTGCCATTGTGGGAAAGCCCCATTGTCGACTCTGTAGCTACGGACAGCTTGTCGTATCACTACCGTATAACAGCAAGAGTGATACAAACGTAGAGCAGGCTTGGTTTCAGTGAGCTGTGGTTTCTTTGCCAAATTGATGCAACATAGAATCAGTTATGTGCTCTCTGCTTCCTGACAGCTTCTTTGCTCTGTGCTTCCATTTCGCAGGTGGGCTCCCGTACTGCATGGGCTGTGTTTATTTTATATGAACTCACCACTGACCTTGCTGACCACAAATCATGTTGAAAGAGGAGTGAGAGAGTAGAATAAACCTCCATCATGGGAGAGGAAAGTACCTTTTAAGATCCGTCAAAGCCTTTGCTAATAGGGGTGATCCATCCAGGGCTTTCAAAATGTCACATCCCAGCCTCGTTCATTTGCATAACCTCTAAAGCATCCCAGAGAGCGTGCGGTGCATTGATTTAGCCAGTGGCTTGGGAGATGCTTCCCTTGTTGACACAGTCGTCTAAGCGAGTGTGACTGTGGCACTCCTTAATCCACTAAACTGTGTGGCGAGCAAGTACTCTGCCGCAGTTTTACAACCCCATCATGAGTCATTCCCACACACTCAGGCTTCCTAATCTGCTGACTACTCTTGGGTAAATATCATTATTTGATCTTTGATAAATCATGAATATGTCTAGCAGCAGCTCGCTGAAATGTTCAGTGAGCTTATAGTCTGAACTATGAACGGCTCTGTGAGACTTTGAGATCCTAACTCAGCAACTTTAAAGTCCATTAATGGATGATTTCCAAAAACAGGAGAGCCGCTATAAGTGCATTAAACATTATGACTGTTTAAAAAATATATTACACCAGGGGAGAGAGATTAAAAATGAAAGTACTTAACACGTACTATATTCCACAGCATTTTCTCTATTTGTGCTGGTGTAAGGGGATACAGTGTACAAACAGACTAGTACAGAAAGTATGTATGTATGTATTTCATTGGAGAGCAAAGTCAATTATGGCCTGATTTTGGGTTGCCTCCTCATATGCCTGGTCTATGAAAGGCTAAAAGACATTTGATCTTCACAGAAAAGAAACCATATCCGAGACCATATGTCTTGAAATCTGATTCAAATCTTATCTCTAAAAACGCAACTCAACCTGATTGTATTTCAAGTGATTCATTGCCAGTCCTCAGTGTGTATTGCATAAGGAATGTAGAAGACCAGAGAATGACAAACATGAAGGAGAGGGAGCTTGACAATATTGTTGCCTTGACAAACATGCTTGCTGTTAGGAATTCTTTCTGCCTCACAGCTCTGAAATGCATCATACAATCAGCCAGAATAAGAAATTCCATGTTGCTAGTTTGTTGCAGCACCCAGGAGTCTTGGACAATAATGTGATCTTACCGTGTGACAGTCTGCGTTGTTACTAAGACAACCAATGGCAGAAAAGTGTGTAAACACACAAATCTGATCTGATTGCTTGTAAATTACCAGATGGAGAGTCATCCTTAAAGGACCAGTGTGTAGGATTTTGAGAGATCTAGTAGCAGAAATGGAATATAACATTCATAATTATGTTTTCATTAGTGTATAATCACCTGAAACTAAGAATCGCTGTGTTTTCGTTAGCTTAGAATGAGCCCTTCATATCTACATAGAGAGTGGGTCCCCTTCCACAGGGCCTGCCATGTTGCACCGTTTGTACAGTAGCCCAGAATGGACAAACCAAACACTGGCTCTAGAGAGGGCCTTTCGTGTTTTTACGTTGAAGTGGCAGCCACTGTAGGTTCTCCTACACACTTGGAAAGGGGGGGTGGGGGGTATTCCGTTGGTTTGGGTTAGGATTTGGTGCTTAGGTTGGGTTACATGTCATAGAGATGAATGGCTGGGGTTAGGGTAAATTTGGGTTAAGGTTAAGCGTAGCAGAAGACGACTGGTTGGGGTTAAGCGAATGCATATTTGAGACCCCTTTTACAGTACAGGGTTTTGGGTTTGAGTTCATGAGTCAGCTAGTAACACTACAACAACAGCTGGAGACAGCATTTCCAATCAACTCACGGAGCTAACGTTAGCTTAGTTAGCTAACTAGCTACACTTAATTACACAAAGGAAGCATTAATCTAGGCTAGCCAGTTAAAATCTGCCAGTGACATTGGTCATTTTATTGGACAGAATTGACAGTTGTCTAGAAATGAGAGGCTTGCTTTTGTCTACTTCTGTCTGAAATCAATGACTGATTGTTTCAAAAAATGACTAAGAATATTGATGGTAAATCTGCCTTCTTTATTACTGAAAACTGCGTATGTGCCATACAAGAACGGGCTTAGCAAACAGTCAATTGTGTTATCCCAAAAAAAAACAAAAACAGATGGAGCAGGATAATTAAACTAGAAAATTTACTAAGTAGCTGACAGATACAATATAGCTCTTATACTTTTCCTTCTTGAGACACAATGTGAGGGTTCATAGCAGCCTGACAGTCAGTAAGATAAAACCACCTGAAGGTAAGGCTGTGACCCATTGAAATGGATATGTGAAACTGGAGAAACACAACAAACAGGTAGCCCTCCCTGCCCAGAGGAGCCACACCAAAGAGAATCTCATTAAGGAATATTTTTTCATCGTTCCAGGTCTTCCAACACCATCAAGATATTGTTTCTGGCAGAGACATGGATGACCGTATGGATTGTCGACACATTCTGCTACAACTCTGAAAGGCATTTTAAAGCATTGAATTTGTTCCAAATCATCATCTCATATTATCATATTAAAACCCTTCACTCTTGAGTGCCTCAGAGCATCAATACCAAACCGGCAAACCTCAGCAGTGAAGAAGCTTTAATTCTCTTCTTTTGTTGGCAGGTCAGTCGGCAACGTGATTAGAGTTTCAGGATATGTGCTGTTTTAAAATGTATATTTTTCACGATGAACATCAAACACAATGGAGGGTACGGTGAGATAATGGAGCGGCTAAGTGCAGCATAGAGAAGCGAGAGAAATGATGGCAAGTGAACTGGAGTTAATTTGTACAGTCTCAGACAGGGGACCATCAAGGCATCATTTATCACCACCTCCATCTCCCAAGTTATTAATCCCTTAAGGCATTGTTTCCACAGATAGAGATCATGACGACACAAGAGTCTGGTAAAAGGAAATTAGAAAAGACACAGTGATGGAAAGTTCAGTAACTAGATCTGACCCACTGGCGCCAGATCACTGCTGTATGAAAAACTGATAACTGCATTTCTGCTGCACATATGATACACCTGACCTCAAAGTAAAGATTTCTGTATATATGTGTATATATATGGTGGCACCTGTTATTAAAAACTTACTGACAGAAATACTACTTTTTTGCAGAAAGGTTAATCTTTTAGCATTTGACCCTTTTTCTTGATAAGATCTTGCAGCAGATATATGAATAGTGCTGAAACAATTAGTTGATTAATCAATTTGTCAATGACAGAAAATGAACAGGCCAATCATTTTGATAATAAATGAATCATTTAAAGCTTCTTTCATCAATATTTTTATATCAAAGGTTCCCTAGAGTTTTCTTGTAAACAAACAAAAGTTGTTTACATTCAGTGTTGCTCACCGAAATGCACTGCATTGTATTTAGTTTTCATAAATGTTTTAGTGGATTTATTTTTTAGCTAAAAATACATTTTCAGGTTATGTAAAAATTGCATGGTTGCTCATTAATTTGTTCCTCCATTCCCATATTCTCTGTGTTTCATTTTTGTCATCTACAACTTGGCTGTCAAACACTCTTGAGTTATCTCGGCACAGCAAACTACAATTAATACTTTTGACAATAACCCAACCACACAATGCACTCTGTACAAGCTCAGACTGCCAAACAATAAACCATTAGCATGCATGATTGTGATGTATTATACAGAGAATAAAATAGCACTGTACTTCATATGCTGGGGGCACTGAATCGATTGGGAGTTGCAACATCAGCTGGAGTGTGTGTGTGTGTGAGAGAGAGAGAGAGAGAGAGAAAGAGAGGAGAATGATTCATTGGGGAAAGGGCTGGGGGGAGGTTTAGGAATGATGATGAAAATCGATAAAGAATAATAAATGAGAAACAACTGGGCAAATTATAGTGGTTATTAGGATGTGGAAAAAGACTGGCTTTGTCCTTTCATTTCACGCGGGAGTACAGCGGGAGACAAAAGTATGGAAAACACCGTAATGTGGTAATGCTGGATTGCATTTGCCGTACTGTGGGTTGTTCTTGGCTTCTTTTTATACAATAGAGGGTGGCTGTAGCCTCAAGGTTAGCGAAGCAAGACTGTGAGCAGAAGGTCACCAGATTGAACTTCTCTGGGTGCAGGAAGGGAGCGAATAATCTCCTGCCCCCAACTACTAATTAGGTGCCCTTGAGCAAGGTCTTCAACCCCCAACTGCTCAAGTGCATCTACTCAGGGGTGCACTGTATGGAGCATCTCCCAAGTGTACGTGTGTGATGTGTGAATAGCAGTGCTCAGTCTTTTCAGGGTAAATAGATTTTAAGAAAACAACAATGGCATCACAATACCGGCTGTATGTGTACAGCACTGGTTAGTAGAAATGCAATCACAGGCACAAACAATGCTTGGAAATTAAAAAACAGGCGCTGCTTTTGGTTTTCTCTATCTTGGAAAAAACATACAGAAGCTGTCTGCAGATTAATTAAAAACTTATACTGTATTGATTAGAATATGCCTGTGGAAGAATACTGACAAATAACAGCTGGTGCCTTTCAAGGAAATGCTCACACTTTGACAAAAACAAACTCAGTTATTTAACAGACAGGTGAAAACAGAGATAGCTAAAAA
>NTHP01000206.1:289639-301566 GCA_003416845.1 Oplegnathus fasciatus | reverse complement strand
GTTGGCACTGGCATATGGCAAACATAGCAAACAGTGGCTTATGTAAACAACGAGCATCTACAACCAGACCAACCTTAGCATTCATTTGGCGTTGTGTTTTTGTCCACCTGATGAATGTAATTTCAATATTCTCTCTACTTTTAGCTCCGCTTTGATCTCCACCAACTTGCTCCATAAGATTAAAGGTGTTATTGATAACATTTTTATGTAGACGAATAATTTACAAAAAATAATACATCTACAGAGCTTTTAGAAAGGTGCTGAATAAAAGTATGGCTTTTACTAAAAAACAAATATTAGGATTTTGAATTAATCATTTAAAAAATTTTGACGGGTCCAAAATGAATGTTTTGTTTATCTCTGTGTAAGATATCTCGTGGTTGAGATCTGCCATCATGTCTGCGGCCAGGATCTCTTGGCCGTCTGGTGCTGGGTAGGCAACATACTGGAAAAGAGGCTGATGAGAGCGTTGAGAGAGAACCAAAATAGTAAAGTTGTGGGCTGTAAAACCAAAACAAGGAGCTGCAAAGACGCTCGTTCGTCGCCAATAACAACACTTTCGCTTTACATGTCATCTGGCTAAAATCAAAATATTGATTAGTGTTCTGTTGTCAATCCTTAAACAAAACTTTCAGAAACGAAGTATGGTAGACTAAGTAATCCAGTGTGGAAAATGAAACAAGCCTGAATCAATACCGATGAGTGAAACTGGCACTCACCCAGTCCAAGGCCAGGCAGAACTCATATGATTTAACAACACTCATTTAATTTAGCACAATTACAGCAGCTGTGGCAATAGGCACAGCATGGCTGGCCAACCACCAATACTGCATATTACTCAGATGATCAGCTCAGTTTTTATTGTTGTGTATTGTATTACTCTGACTTGAGGCCGTGCATTTCAAGAAACCCACATTCTTAAGGGATCCTGGGCTGTGGCTTTACCATAATAGAATGACCAGGTGCTTTGATGAAATTTCAGAAACCGTGCACAGCTGGCTGCAGTGGATGGAGTGGTCGGAGGGGTGGGGGTGTGTGGCTGAGGTGGCAGGGCTGAAGCAGGGGGACTCCGAGCTGAGAGCACACCTCAGAGAGCTCCATCTGTTCCCTTCGTCAAGTCCTGATGGGCAGGAATCCCCGTGCCAGGATCCTGCTGGCTGCCCCTCCTACTGGAAATGCACACACACACACACACACACGCACACACACGTATGGCATACACAGCGACACAAGCACAGACAAACATAAACACAGACGTACAGTACACACACACACAAACACTCTACTGCTGTAATTGAAAATTGCACTCATGATGCGGCTTGTCAGAGAATGTAAGAACTCATTTTTCTCCGGCTCCATCCTCCTCTTGTCCTTGACCTCTTGACCTCAGCACCAGCAGTGCTTCAGTGGCTGCGTACTGGAGGCAACGTTCAGCCTTTCAACAGACAAGGGAACAACCGTCTGCTTTTGATGCAGCTTTACCACGGTGCTCAATGCTAATTCACCCACACGAGCAAGGTTGAGACTATTCAAAGATGACACGCGAAACTCTGTTTGTCATCTCTTGTGGAGGGAACAGTGTTTCAGTCTCATCTTTAGTGGCTAAGAGGATTTGTCTCAGCGAGGTGCCTCTGCTGCGAGTTTTAAATCACTGTTGACAACAGAGTTTCTCCCTGGATTAGATCTCTAGTTTCATTACGATGGCCCCGATAGCATCTCCCGCAGAATTGATAGAAGGTGGCTTATTATTTTACACTAAAATGTTTCCTTCCTCGCCAGACTGAAATTAATTTCAAGTTAAAAGAGACTTGTGTTGCCTCAATGTAGGACAGAGCCACATATTCCCTTTTGAAGCTAAGTGATAAAATGCTCCTTTTGAACTTGCCTGTCAATCAGTATAACTTCTCTGTAGATTTGATCTCTTGCATTTCAAAAGCGCAAGCTGTGTGGGTGGATACCTTTGTGTTTATAGCTGCATGTGTGAAATGGGAAGATACACGTACAGTACTGACTGCTCGACAGTGTTACCGCATGGTATTATTAATTTAAGAGCTATGAGGACAGTGGAGAATTCTTCTGCTTTGTGTAGGCTCACTCGTCTAATCTGTTGTTGTTTGTATAAGTAGTATGGATGTCGAATGGAACAAATGTGTGTGTGGGTGCCACAGTGTGTGTAGATTTTTTTATGTGATTATGGCATTCTGATTGCAAAAGTTTTTGTTTTCTGTTTGTAGAGAAAATGTGACAGCGTCTCTTCTGATAGTAGCACTGGGGGCCACCGACGCAGAAAGTTTTCTAATCCTATACATTGCGGCTTTAATGTACAGCATTTGCATGCATTTCTTTGTGTGTGTAAATGCAGCACAAATGATGTTCCAACAATCTAGAGCTGAAGCAATTGATGGGTTATTTGAGTGATGTAAACAAAAAATGTATCTGCAACAATGTTGATAATCGATTTGTTGTCATTTCTTTGTCTCGTGTGACAGTAAACTGAATATTTGTGGGTTTTGGACTGTCAGTCAGACAGAACAAGAAATTTGATGGCAACCCCTTGGGCTTCAGGAAATAGTGACAGGCATTTTTTGGACATTTCATAGACCAAACAATTAATCAGTTATTTGAGAAAATAATCAGCAGATTGCAGTGGAAATGCAACCATTCATTGTATCACACAGACTGTAGAACATGATCAGCAAAACGCTAACTGTGAACATTCTCATGTGGTTAAAGGAAATCCACATTTTCACTTTTCTTTTTTGGTAAAAAGAAATACGGTAATATGCATGGCAGAGTGCTGCTAGATGTTAAGACTGTTGGGTAGCAGCTCGTTACCCTGCCAGTCTGTTCAGATCAGAGCCGAGGCTGCTTGTGCTACTTTATTTGCGTGTGATGAAACTCCATGCTAAATTGTCAAAGACATTACCTGGCTGGTCGACAGAAGTTTCATTCAGCTAGATACTCGAGGTAAGATGACGTCACAAGCCCGACTCTGGATGCTCAGCAATTGTTGTTGTAGTTTTAACATCATTTACGTTAGCTCTCACAAACAACATGTGGGAAATGCCCCTAAGGGGATATAAAGTAAAAGAGTAAAAGCTTTTTTTTTCCTAAGTGGTGAGGGAGGGCGAACTATGTGATGTACACAAGAAACTACAGTATCACTTCTGCCCTAGAAACATGCGGGAACTTGTGCTCATGTCGTCTTAGGAGCTCTATAGTTTTCAGCTTAAAGTTTAGGAAACTGAAACCGCTTAATTAAGGTCAGGGAAAGATGGTTTACAGACTCAAAATGTGTTTGGTTAGCATAGCATTAGACAGGGTGCAGAAGTTGCATACTTCGTAGGAGGATGTGTTTTGTATATGCACATGTAATGCAATAAAACATGGCTAAAAGTACATTCATTTAAAAGTGACCTCTCAGTTTAATGGGTACGTGCTCTGTATAACAGGGTAGGCTACTGGGTGAAAGGTCTATAGTGCAACTGTCTGAGGAACTCAGGGGCTGTAAAGACTTAATAAAGGCAGTGGTCCACCCCTGTAACCATTTTGTAATTCACAGATTCAAATCTCATTTGCGGTCTGTAATAGCAGGGATGTCCTGTCATAACACAAGTGTGACAGGGAACTGCCTGCCTCGGTTGGACCAACTCATGCTTGATAGTGCATTATCATTAGTGGGGAGCCGCAGATTAATATTTCATTAGGACTGTGGCTTTCCAGGGGCTTCCAGGCATACCAAGTGATATGTTATTCCCTGCTTCACACCGATTACTCTCTCGCAGGCAGGGCTGGGATACAAGAGCCCTTATTATGATGGACAGAGCAGTGGAGCAAGGTGTTCAGGAAAAAAAAAGAGATATCCCTATTTAACGGTGAGTAAGCATGGCCGGCCAAAGCGGCGTATCATCACTTTTCAGGGCATGGCCATAACAAACCATTATTGGGCTGCTGTGGGTGGTGGGGAGGAGCACCAATCTTTACAGGGACGCTTGTCATGGACAGCGGGGATGGCTAACTCCCTTTGGATTAAAATCTGTGGAAAAACAACAGCCTAGAAAGACTCTCCAAGACTGAATATTGTGAAGTTGAGTGCAAATGGTAAGGGAAAATAAGAACAATCTTACTTAGGCAACTCAAAGTCGCTCAACTACTTCTAAACCTATTAGGTATCAGAGTGTTATGGGAAAATATAAATGTTTTACACTGCTGCTACACTGGAAAAGTGTTTAAGCACAGGGAGAGGGAGTTTAAACTCTAGCGCTTTCCTTGCTAAGCTGCTTGCTACGCCTCTTTGTGCATTACTGCCCGCAACTGTGGATCAATAGAATTGTGTGGAACCGATGGAAGGACATATACTATATTGCGTCCCCCACGTGCTTGTGCGTCTTCGTACGTGCGCACAATAAAAACAAAAGGGGGACCCACTCATTAAAAACATTGCTCCATATCGCTACTAGTGGCCAGAAGCTCCACAGGTAACCTTTAACCAGTCTTGTCTGGCTTGAAGATCTGTCTACAATAGCAATATGCTTGTTGCTTTAATGTGTTTTTATCCTCAGTAATTTTAATAGTCTGTCAGGACTGGATGTTTGCAGTCTTGTATACAGTATGCAGTACCTTTCAAACTTATTTCAGTTATCTTCAATCTATCAAAATAATAGTTTATTGTGACAGAGAAGTACAAATTTTGCAAAAATAATATGTGAAAGTCAACCTGGTTAAATTTATGAGAAGCCAAGATAAGAGCTCAAAACATGTTTAAAATGAGATTACAAATAAAAAACATGGCAATCTATGTCATGCTTTTACCTCAGCAGAGACATTTATCTGACACTTTCTTATGTTAAAAAACAAATATGACATCAAGCTTTTATTATTGTAAATACATTTACAGATCTATTTTCAACTGTGATTTCTCATAATTAGCTTTTCAATTCCTTGGCATATGGTTTGACATTTTACCTCCATATAGAACTGCAACACATACATGTACGTCTCTGCACGGTATTTCAGTGATAGTTTGACAGATGCGTACACAGGCTACAAGAGGGAAAACAGAATCACTTCCCTTGATCTTGTGGTTGTTTGTACTGTACGTTGGGCAGCATCGGATTTCACAGAGAAAACTGTTTGATAAAACTTAAGCAAATGCTCGCCTCTGCAAAGTGCCTGTATTATTTTTGACATTCTCTAGAAACTGGGAGTCTTCAAAGATGGCATGTTTAAACCTCGAACTGTTTGAAATATCAAAGCGGTAGTATGGCAACTTTCTAAATGTCACCGTGGGGGATCTTCCTCTCTTTTGATGCTCATTTCATGAGGAACAGTAATGACAGGTCTGAAGGTATTTCAGCACCCCTATCAATGCCGAAGCGCTGCTCTTGTGACATTCCTCCTCCTGTTTGAATACTCACTTTTGAGGATATGAACATGAATCGTTATTTCATTCCCTAAACCTGCACATTTTTCATCTTTTGAATGATGTAAATTCTTGGCTTACAGAGTAATTGCAGTTGTCATTTTCCTGGATTTCCAAGGCCCCTATCTGAGGTGTCTATTACAGTCTAAAGCATTATGCATATAAAGCAGGAGGGTTTCATTCATACCTAAAGGAAACACTGTCTTATAACCTAATTTATTAGGAAGATATTGGTGTAAAGGAAGTCAATGAGGAATCGAGTCCTTTCAATCTCTTTATTACTACAAGTATTGCTGCATGCTCCAAGGCTGCTACCGACAGACTAATGATAGTTATATACAAGCCGATGGGCTGAACAGCAGGGTTTTTATGTAGAATTGTGAGCTGCACTAATGGCTGCATTGACCAAACAGGGTGTATGCAGACACAAGGCAATCCATCCCTGAATAATGCCTCCATTTTATAATTTGGGGCAGAGACAACATGATTGTTGCTCTATTTGATGGTTATCCTGCTCACAGAACACTTTTGGTGTGTTTGTACACTGGCTCGCTCTCATTTATCAGTGTCTCCTCCATTCATTTCTATTCTATACAGTGCTGATCCAGTCCACCTCACAGAATGTCTAATGGGCTTTAATTAAGTTGATCAAACCTCCCTCCTCTCTTCTTCTCCCCTTTCCTGGCATCCGTTTGGGACGAGAAGGGCTGCAGATAAAAATATGGAGCTGATTGCTATGCACACAATGTGCACAATGACTTCATGACGAGCTAATCAGCTCATCAATGGTGTTAATGAGCTGTTGCTGTGGTAATTTATATCAACCCCTGTTTCCCATTCAGAAAGGAGGAAAATTTCACCTTCAGGGCCCTAAAGTTTCCACTTACGAACATGTGCGTTCATTGATTGACGAACAAAAGGAACACAAACTGTTTTAAAATAATCATACACTTAAAGGTATAACGAGTAGGATTTTCCTAAAAAAACAATGTATAGACTCATACAAAAATAACCCCTCTTAATCTTCACTTATGACCCACTAGAAGTGTGTGGTGGTGTCTGTATCTGCAGAGACCCTGCACTCTGCCTGTATTTTCCTATTTTGCTGTGTTCGGGACGTTTCTGGGCATCAACCTTTGGGCAGTGGTGTGTAGCCCCCAGCCAATAACAGCGCGCATGGTGTGAGATGGGGAAACGTAGCAACCAGTTGCCAGATTGTAAGCATGTGGGACCACCAGAAGCACGTTGAGCCGGGAAGGAGGGGCCAACTTTGAATGCTGCAACCAAGAAATCCTACTTGTTATACCTTTAAGTTTACACTGAGTCCTTATTGTCTTATCATATACAAAGGAGGTTGAAGATTTGCATTTGTATTTGGATGCTGAACATAAATCTAAGTGGGAGGTTTTAAATGTTTGGTCTACTGACAAACAGCCAAAGTTACGGGTGGAAATAACATGAAAAAGAAGGCTCAAAGAAAGACAAAATAAGAATAACAAAGTACAACTGAATGTTAACAGAGTGCTCTGCCCATGGATGACATGTTCCCCCGGTTAAAAGACCTGCCTGTAAAAACATGATTCATACTGTATATGAAAGGCCTGATGATATGACATGAAACTACACAGTGCAGCTTTGGGGATTTACATCTTTATAGTCACAGAAGAATGAGAAGAAATGTTACAGTAATATAAAGACTTTCATTTAGACAGGTGATGGTCTCACAAAATATTTTAGCAAAATAAATTAAGATAAGGCAAAGGCACCTATTAAAGAACGGGAGGCGAGTGATTAAATTGTCTGACAACACCAAAGTGATTGTTACAGAATAGATGTGTTTAGACAAAATGAACCATAGCTATTTGAATCAAAACATATAATTTGCCACTGACATCAAGTTAATAGAGGTTATTTTTGCTGTTTGTTTTTGAATGACATTTAGTTTCCTTTATTCCTAAAACAGAATAACGTCTGGCAAACTGCAGAGAGTTTCAATGGCCTGTAAATTGACTTTGGAATGCTTGTTTAAAAGTTTTAGGTACAAATGTGGCAGAAATTGCTCTTTATAACCTACTTTTGCAAATGTGACATGCTCACAAGTCATATTTAAATGCTCATGATTCTTGAACGTTGTAACATTTTGCCATTTTAAAGCGAAATCATCAATCTTCTCCTGATGGCAAGTATTAGATTCTTTTTTAGATTGTGTCTTCCAATAACATCACATATGTTTATGGCCTCAGATATATACGTTAACAAGAGACTTTCAAAAAGTAGTCCAGTGTGAAATGTGTTTTTTCTTATTGAGTGACATCTGCATGCAATCTTAGTCTAGAATGGCACTGACTTGTCACAATGTCCTCTTATTATAAATCATGCGTTGCTTGTCAGTATCGTCCTCTGTCAGGAAGGTGAAGGTTCCTGTCTGAATAACAACTATCATGCAAGGGATTTCTTTTTGATATCATTTTACTTATTCATGTAATAGTAGAGTTGTTTTTATTTGCACATTGAGTCGAGTTTACTCTACAGCTTAAGCTGTGCTGCGTCATTGGAAACACTACATAGGAACAAAGACAAAATCGGTATAAATACAGTAATTAGATAATAACAGTTAATGCACTCCTAACAGATTGTTATGAGCATTGCCCACCCCCCTACTATTTGGTCTTTTCCATCCAGTTGGCTAAATAGCTTCCAGTGTTGCCTAACACTTCAACTAACTCAATCCATATAAAGAGTAGAACTGGCAATGGCAAACATTTTACTGCAAGATAGCAAACCAGGCATTGCAGGATTTATGCTTTGCCTGGTTCCAGTTTAAACCAGAATATACAGTAGATGAACACAGATCCTTTTAAGTTAATTTGGGGTAATTCGCTTTCTTGTGGAGATTTATGAGAAGACTGATACCACTCTGTCACAATTCAGGAGCCAGGATAAACTAATGCTGTGCGTTACTCACGCGAGTTTGAAGGAGCACTGAAGGGAAGGGTGTATTTGTTTGGCTGTTAAGTTCAAATATCAACAAGCTTTCTCCAGAATCATAGACTACACCTTTAAGACACTATACTGTAGTCTAGCATATAACCCCCGAAAATCTGCAAATTGACATTTTTACACTACCAGCTTTCGTAAGGATTAAACACTTTGCTTTACATTCTTCTAGAAGAATTTTGAAGGGAAATTGATGCATTTATTGGCTAATATTGGTTTTAGTATAGGGTAAAGTTAGTGACAATGTCTTCCTCCATATCTTGGGTTTTTATGATGTGGTTAAGTGCCAGTGTCAACAGTCCTCAGGGATACAGTGTCAGCAATGTCCCTGAATCATCAGATTAGACATTTGAGTGGGAGTAGTTCACATGTGCTGTTGTCCACAGTGTACCTGGGAACAACTGAATGCACTTACGTTATTGCTGTCCATTTGGTACCACTGGCCCTTCTGTCCATTATTGTTCACAGAAGGACAGCTACTGATTTCATATCTGGTAAACTGACAGCTGTGGGCAAGCACCCACATGTGCATTCACAGTGTGCGCACACTGACTGAGACTCAGAGTAAATTTACCTCAACTCGGAGTCTTCTCCTGTACGCGTCATTAACCCTGTCATTAACAAATCAATCCCGCTGCAAACATCTCAAGTAATGTTACCCATTATTGGTCATCAGAAGCTGTCCAGACAGACAAGAACTGTTGTTATTGCTGTTTAAGTACCCTTTGCACACTGTCCTCTGTGGTTTTGTGGCATTTGCTCCAGCATGCAGTGTATGGTCAATGCCAATCTGACCTGTTTTGGACTTTGTGTGCAACGCTGTAGACGTTTGAGAAAGAGCAAAACACTTCAGTCAGCAGGCCAGGGCAGCTAGCTGAGAGCAGAGCTGTGCTGTTGCCTTGGCTGGCCTACTGTGTCTTCCCCTCAGTTTGACATTCAGCATTGTTTCCCCGATGCTCCCGACCCTTCGACCCCTTCACATCCTTCTCCCAGACCGCCGGTGACTCATTCTGACCTTGAGTTGTGGGCTCAGCAGACCTCCAGAGGAAGAACTGGGAAGTATCCTCCTCCTCCTCCAACATCAATATTTTATCTTCCAGGTGGGCACATCCAGAGAGTGTGTGTGGGCCTTCTTAACTTCATTTTATTTATTTATGCTTTTCCATACATCAAGGAAAGGACAGCACAGATTTTGTTAGCCAATTCAGATTTGTTTGGCCAACTCTGTACTTGGTTTTCTCACTGTCTAAGTTTTCTTTACTTTCTTAATTTTTCACAGTTAAATGAGTCAATCACCCCTGTGGGTAAAAGTGCTAAAATGTACCACACAGTTGGACCGTACAATGCACCTTCAATCTGTCTCCAAATTACAGTATAATTACAGTTCATGTTTAAGAAAAAAATCAAAGGGCATTGCACATTATTTCTCAAACAGGGGGAACTAGTTTGAGAAATACACCTTGCTGGTTAAGTTATACCTACATATTGCCAGATTAATTGATTAATTAACTTTTTTATGGTCTTATAAAACAGGCAGGAGAGGTGATATGTGGTGGGTTTCTCAAGCGACATTTTCCTAAGTTAACACAAGCCCTTTCTACTTATTATCCTGAAAACAGTCAAATTCCCAGGACACTTTTGTAACACTTTCTGTGTTACCCTCTGCATGGTTGATGTTATGGCTTCAAGAGGGTCCTCTGAAGTCCCAAGCTCCTCAGAGCTGATGCAGTGTAGAGTTGGAACCATCAGGAAACAAAGGACCGAGGGAGCATAAGCTCCCATTTTCCAGAGCAAGTTAAAAGCAGCACGGCTCCTTCTAATGCTCAGAGGCCTATTTTAGATATAGGGAGCTTTTAATGTCTAATGCACACTGCTGAGCTCACTGACAATGTCGACGGTAAAAGAAGGACTTCAAAAAAAGCAACAAACATGGAATTCTCCACACTTTTAGAAAGAGGGATGAGCTGCCTGAGTGAAGGAGGTGCAAATGATGTAATTTGAGTGAAAGTACGAAAAAATTTACATATTACTGTTGCTGGTTTTCACAGAAATACTGTTGAAATTAATAGTGTATATTCTCATTTGACAAATTGGGTTGCTGTGCTAGGAAAACATTCATCTATTTTCTATACCCGCTTATCCTGTTGAGGGTCGCAGGGGGGCTGGAGCCTATCTCAGCATGCACTGGGTATGAGTGTGTGTGTGCATGAAGCATTGTAAAGTGCTTTGTTCTGCTCTCAGATTAAAAGCACTATATGAGTTCTATAGAAAATATATTCAGAGAATTTGCATTTTTGTGCATTTTATGCCTTTATTAGATGGCGATAATGGGGAGATAACAGGAAACTATGAAACCCCAAAATGTTCTACATTAATAAATAAAAAAGACATTACAAAATAAATAATCATATTAATAAATTGTGTAAAATATATAAAATGAACCAACAATTTGTTAAATAATTGAAGAAATTATTACTCAACTGAACTAACTCAACTAACTCATTCATTTTCATAATAACTGAATTTTGTTATAATGATATTGATATATTTGATATAATTTTAATTAATTCAAAATGCCCTTTTTCAAAAGTCTGTCTTAATTTCTTTATGGCATTTTTCCCGATAACGCATTTTATGTCAAGTTTTATTTCATAATGTCACTTTCCAGTAATAACAGTAGTAACAGTAATAGTTCTTTAATGTAATATTTAAAATTTATTTACCCTAGTTTCTATTCTTTTTTCTTACTGCACTGTAAAAAGGCTGCCATAATATCATTTTGTTTATAATTTTGCAAATAGATAAAGACTTAATTAATAAAAAAGACACAATGACAACAAACACTACAGAGATTAAGTAAGATTAACTAGTACTTTTGTAATTCAGGCACATAAGTTACTGAATGTCATGTAACACCATGAAACAGTTGTAAACAAACACTTTAACGTAGATCAGGACTACTTAACACAATAACACATAGCTGATTGATAAATATCCTTTTCAGCCTCTTACTGATATATTACTTTAATAAAATGTTCAGCTTTTCTTTTCTTAAAGCAACTCTAAGGAACTTTCCTTTCGGGTTGATTTTGGCAGTCCCTGTGGACAAAATCGGTAGCGTTTCACCTCAGCCTTGTGACGTAAAGATCTTGATCTGGCTAGCACGTGCATTTGTTT
Source organism: Oplegnathus fasciatus (assembly GCA_003416845.1). NCBI lineage: Eukaryota > Metazoa > Chordata > Actinopteri > Centrarchiformes > Oplegnathidae > Oplegnathus > Oplegnathus fasciatus. The sequence goes on along the minus strand of NTHP01000206.1, from coordinate 289,970 downwards.
TGGAAGCCAGTGAAAGACGCAACTTGTTTTTAATACTGCTTTTCTTTTACAAACAGCTGTTTGCAGGATGCATAGTGATGAGGTAATGTATCTATTTGTGGCTATCTAAGATTAATAACTGTAATATGACGATGGTGAAACAAAGTAAACTTTGTTTTAGTAACGTTCATACACCTAACGTGTAGGTCACATGTTCCTCCGCCTCACTCCCCGCCGCTAGAAGACGATGTTATACGTTATACCTCCATGGACTGTAAAATCACTTCTCGCAATGTATTTCATAAATAAAACAGACAAATTACATATGTGTCTAGGAGGAAGAGGGCCAATT
>NTHP01000206.1:278336-289526 GCA_003416845.1 Oplegnathus fasciatus | reverse complement strand
AGAGTACTTTTAACAAGGCTGCTCATGCTAGTTACCTACTGTAGCTAGCCCAGCTTGTGAGCTTATTACTCAGCATCAAAGTCTGTGTTAATTGTTAGCTAGCTCCTGTTGGTCAGAGAAAGTCTGTCTGACTTTTTATTGTTCTTGGAGTCGTGTGTGTTTCTCTGGGGAACATTTTTAGAATAAAATGCTGCCGAGTTAACTCTGAATTAACCAGCTATGGTTAGCTGTGGCCGTTAACACCGTAACTTGACTTTGATGCTGAGTATTAAACTCACATCTCCGCCTAGCTAGTTAGCCACCTAGGAACATAGCTTGTGCAGCCTTTTTAAGCTAAATAATAAAAGATGTCAGTTTCTGTGTCGGTGTACTGTTAATTTACAGCAGCAACTAGATATCTGATTCAGAATTACTTTGACATTGTTGTTGCTCTAGTAGGAGCTTGCTAGCATAAGAGAGGCAGGGTGTGATTGGCTGAAAGGTGAGAGGGTGGTGACAACACCAGAGTTCAGGTTGAATCATTTCTTAACTTATTTCACAATTTCTTGTTTCCTTTATATATTTTCCACCATTTGTTCATGTGATTATTCATTTCCTAATTATTTATTCAACATTGAACACTTTGGAGCTCAAAAGGAAACAACGGAGGGAAAATGCAACAAATGTCCCTGGCAGCATTCCAACTGGGAACATTTCGTTAATGGTGGGGGTCTTAACCCCTTTTTCACCACACGGAAAGTGTTAAAATAGGACAGATAATCAAAACTAGCATAAACAGAAGCTGGTAGTACTATTTAATCCCTGGTTAGTGCAGTCATCATAACTATAAAATGGTACATTCATGATCACTGATTTGTACTTTATGTCAGTTTTCAAATAATCATACATATTTTATGTGTGACTGCTGTTTAATAGCATTAGGCAACAGGCAAACAGCTCTTCTAATGTGCATTTAAATTCTTGTGTGTCATCATACATGATAGACTGGATTGATGGATTCTAATAAATCAGAAAGCGAAAGAAATCAAGACTTTTTTCCCCACAAAGAGACTGAAAAATGTTGCTTCTTGAGATGGAACATGCGTCCTCTCTGGGGCAACTTTTCCCTGAAATGCTCCCCAGATGGCCGGAGTAAAGGCTATAAAGAACACACACTTTCCAGGAAACAGCCTAAAATCGACAATGTGTCCAAGTGCTTTTGACCCCTTTGCAAAAGGTCTTCATTAGGTCACTAACACTAAACATAAACTCCTATGTGTCCAAATACACCAGTGTTCTCACCCTAATATCTCATTCGTCTTGTCCCCCTTCATCCTCACTATGCTATCTTCAACTAACCGTCTTCAACGACGGATTGTCGGATGTAAGCACATTATTCACCTGATAAGCCATACACCATGTTCTGACTGGAGTAACAGAGCAGGGTGATTATGTGCTTATTTACTTTCGCCGTACATCATGCCTGCGCTCTTTTCTTCCTGAGTCTGTTTTTTTCAGGGTGATTAGAAGACAGATCTCAAGGTTCAGGCCTCTCATCTATTTAAAAGGAATACCAGCTCTAAAATTTCATCACCATTATTTTCAAGTTTCCTAAGTTTCATATTTTTTGTTTTAGCATAGTTTCTTTTCGCAATTCTGTCAAACTCCAATCATGTTGTATTCTACAGTGGTTTGAGTGGAGGTCTGCCATCTTCCCTTGGCTTTAAAAGTCACAATGAGAGATCACGTAAGGCTGGATAATACACTCTCACCCAACTCAATTGCTGTAGCTTCATAGTGTTGAGAGGGCCCTGTGATAACAATCATCTGTACTGATCTGTAATGACAGGGCAGGGGTATGGGGGTCTGGCGGAGCAGATCGGATGAATGAGTGGAAAGGGAGGCAAAATGGCAAACAGGGAATCCATCTGGCCAGGAGAGGGCTCTGGATGTCAGGAAACTAACAAGGATTCTGCATAGTGTGAAATGTCAGGCTTTAGAAAGCTGATTAGTAAGGCCTGCCATCATCTTCATCATCCTCTCTCCTGTTTTCTTCATCTTCTGTGCCTTCTTCTTCTATCTGCTCTTCTTTTTCCTCCACCTTCCACTTCTTCTAGTTCTTCTTCTTCTTCTTCCACCCTCATCCTCCTCTCCATCCAGCACACCAAGACACCAAGCATTAACACCCTGGTCTAGTCTCTGACTGCTGTTGAATATTTCAATATAGCTCTGCTTATCTGGCAGCCCCTATGACCTGCCTGGATGAGCGAGGGAGAGGCAGAGATTCGCATGGCGAGCTGTGGAATGGATACTATACACAGTCATATATAAGTGAAGAACTTGCCTCGAGGTGAGCAAGCACATGAATACCAGATCTCCCTGCACTCTCATTTGTGAGGACGGGCACCGAATTCCATAACAGATTCTGAATTCCAGCCTTCATTTGGGATTTTTTTTTTTTCTGGATTCTGTTCAAATAGCCGTGGCAGAAAAAATAAAATAAATACAAATAACTCTGCATTTTCTTTTGTAAATAAAAGTCAAATAGCCATGAGAGTAAAAGTTTGCTGGTTTATTTTTTTGTGAATTTCATTACAGTTGTCCCAAGGGAGTGAAATATTGGAGTGAAATATTGCAGAATCCAGGGCTGTCTCATTCATGGTGCTCTGTTCAGCACAAATCATCTCACCCCTGGTTAATGAAGCTGGCTTCTTGAGATGGAGACTTTGGTTCATTTGACGGAGGGGATGAATAAAAATATAGACAAAATACTATACATATAAATAAAGCAGTCATACTGTAGGGCTGCACCTAACTATTATTTTCATTATGCTTTAAGTTACCGATTATTTTCTCTATAGAATGTCACTAAATAGCAAAAAATGCCCAAAGTCCATTGGTGTCTTAAAATTATTATTATTATATTGACAGCCAAGAGTCCAAAGCCCCCCCAAAAAATCAGTTTTCTATGCTAAAAGACAAAGAAAACCCCCAAATATTCACATTTGAGAAGCTGGAACATGTGAATTTTTGCCATTTTTGCTTTAAAAATAACTGAGAGTGACTGAACACTTGATATCTATATGGTTTGTAAATTGCAGCTATTTTGTTGCAGAGACTCCAGCAACTGCTCTTCAGTCTGCACTGAACTGCAAATACCATCAAACAAGATTGCCTACTTGTCAATATCTATTACCATTAGAGTGGTGATTTCATATATGTAGTCCCTGCATCTTAAGCACACTGCCTTGTCTGTCCTTGAGTGGTGACTGACGTGTTTCCAGAATGCGCAATGAGACTGGGGAATACACTGACCATCTAATCCCGTGGAAAACCACCCAACTCCTCATTGTTAGTGCTTTTGACTGGGTGTTTAGTGATCTAGAGACTTGTGGGTTTGTGTGCTGCTGTCAACAACAAACAGTGTGGTCTCACCACAGGCTAGCAAACTGTCAATCTAGGGGGTTGGGACTGACTGTTTGGGGTCTGGGTGGTGGACCACAGAGAATAGGAAGAAGGGCCTGGCCCTCAGATCAAGAATGGCAGCCGTACATTAGGAGGGCACTGCTTGGGGAAAGATTTGACTCCGACCAATGGAGAGGAGTTAAAGGATCATGGGATAGCAGCGTGGGAGGAACAGGGAGGGTAGAGGACACCATGCCGCCCCTAATTGGTTTCTCTTTCTGGAACATCCATTGCTCCCTTTCTCTTGGAGAGCTGCTGTGCTCAGAGAGCCACAACTGAGAGCCCAGCAAAGCCTATTGGATTTAAAGGGAATCTGTATCTTAAAGGAGTGCTGGGCTGCGGGACCCCCCCCCCCCCCCCGGGCATCACAATCAATAATTCATAAGGCCTTTCCTTATTAGGGCTTCTCCTGACTGGACTAGTGGTTCTTATGCCCAGCTCTGTGTCGGATGAGAAGCTTCTTGGAAGGCAAAGCCGCACAGGAACTGCCAGCCCTACGTTGCTGCTAGCTGCATATTCTGCCATTCCCACCCTTCACTCTCACCCATTCACTCAGTGTACATGCCTTTGTTACTCATGATTTCTCAAACCCTTCAAATATGAATCCAGCACTTGATATGTAAAGAGGTGTTTGCATGGACAGAACAGGCAGTTGTAAAACCCTATTGTTGTTTCAAAGAAAAAAAACTAATGTGGAGGAGAAATATTGTTTTCTGATGTTGCATTTGTAACGTTTTTCTGACATACAAAGCACTCAACAACACCAATAATACATGCAAAGCACATACAAGTGAAATACTGCAAAGCACATACAAGTGAGTATTTTCACTTGCTTTGCACATACAGGGCGTGATGTTGTCTTTTTGACACAGGAAGTCCTCTATGCAGTATGCTTGGCATTCAAGTGGTAAGTTGTGAGAACACAATATTTCAAAAATATTGAATGATTTTTGTGGTTTTCTGCAATTCAACGTCATGTTGGGATCAAGAAGAAGTTGGCAACAAAATGATAAAGTAACTTCTGTGGGCTCAGACATTTAAAAAAAAAAAAAGCCACTTTACGTCAGAACCCTTGAACTGGGAGCTAGCAGAACATTTCCATGCACAAAGTTGTGTATACCACATCCGTGGGTTGTTCAAATGGACTCCTCTTGTGACCATAGTAGGGCTGTGCGATATGACCAAAATCTTATATCTCGATATAGGTCATTTCGTATCCTGATAATGACACATATCTAGATATAGCACATTTTCTGCAGAGGTGGAGTGCTATTTGTTTAAGTACCAGAGCGAATTTTGAATTTTTGGACAAATTTCCTGCCTGCATCTGTGCCGAAGAACGCCGAGTGTCGCCCAAATGACCATAAAGTTAGTGATTTGCGACACAACAAAATAAACTATAGAGCATAATATGAAACGATAGACGTTTTTCTATCATCACACGGTATACATATCGTCATATCGCACAGCCCTAGACCACAGTAAATATGACGCTATTGTGTACTTGAAGGCATCATTAGCATCTGTGCAACAAGCATCGGTGTGGATAAATTACGCATTACAAAGGGAGGGGCGTCACATATCTACTTCATTCGCTAGTCTCGCACGGAAGTTACAAGAACCCTAAGAGAAACTGGCCCACCACACATCTGAAGTGACTGATAGCCGCAGAGTGATGGGGAGCTAGTGGCCAGGTCTCCTCTCTGGGCCTCTCTCATTAGACTGCAGCTGCAACACATTAAGAGCAGATGAATTACTCATCTGCCATGTGGTGAGATCTAATCACGACCACGCAGCTCCTCTGGATGCCTTTCTATCATTAGCTCCCCCCAGGTTTTTCCTCACACCTTGTTTGGCTCATCATCCCATCCCATAAACTTGCCTAAATTTATTATCCTTAGTAGCACTTAGAGAAGTTACCTTGCAGTTACTGAACCTTTAACCTGGTTGGGTTTAAATTCTTTTGTTTTATGTCTCATCGTTTCTATATTCAAAATATTGCGATCACCTTGCAGTGATGAATGTGATTCTGAATATATTACGGTTAAGGTCCACGAGGGACGGCACTAAAGGTGATATTCGCAGGCGCAGTGAATTCCACATGTTCACTTAATGCCACTAAAAGTGACTGCTGTGCAGGTACGAGCCATGATGCGAAACAGATAAACAGTGATTATGCTCAACGTGATAAATGAAAGGGCAGCTCGCCAATGTGAGGAGTTTTACTCACCATAGATCACAATTTGTAAGTGCTGCTTGCTCGAGATGCCAGAGTGCAGTGGATGCCAGCTCTTTTTCATTCAATCAATACGATTTTATGCAGTTGTATGCTACATTAAAAAGGTGGCTGCAAAGCAAAACACCCGGTTTCCGAGTACATATTAAACATTATCAGTACATGCTACCTTGAAGATGGCATCCATCACAGGCATGAGATAGGAAGCAGGAATATTGTGTGTTTTTCATCTGTGATGTGCGATCAAACACTTTGAGCTCTTTGTCTCCTTTCAACATGTAAAGCCACATGATTTATCTGACCTTTTCATATCATTATTTTAATATATTATAATATATGACAAATAATACCAGTGATGAAACGTAAGTACATTTACTCAAGTACTGTATGTAAGTACAGTTTTGAGATACTTTAATTCAATACTCTCTTCTTATACTGCTTTGTACTTCAACACCACAACATTTCAGTACTTTTGACTACACTATATTAGTGGAGTTAGTGGTCACTTTGCAGATTAAGGTTTTGAATACAAAACATATGATTACTTTATAAAATGTGGTACATTGATTAAACTACCCAACAGTATTGTTAAAATTAACTCCACCTCCACCAGCTACAACATTAAAATGCTGCTTATGCATCACATAATGCACATATTGAGCACTTTTACGTAAAGGATCTGAATACTTCTTCCATAACACGTCTGTGTAATTGCTGAGACCCTGCTATCATACCCACTGTTCTGTAATCAGTGTCTTTCCATCATAACCTCTCTGTATCATAAGTGCCATGTCATGTCATTTGACGACAAATGTCACAATGATGAAGACAAAGAAACACAATACGTGCCTGGTCCTGCATACAGTGTATGCTATAAATTACTCAAAGTTCTCAGTTAAGATATCTTGCTAACCAAGCTGCTCCTGACTTGAATAATGAATTTTTATGTGGAGCAGAAGAAGCACTGAGCTGGATGCAGTGACAAGAACTTGAATTCCTGCATTTTTCAGTGACTCCAGCTAATCTTGATTGACAAGATAGATGTGCAACAAATAATGAAAGCTTGGTTGTAAAAGGTATCTTAAAAAAACACAAGCTTTTGCTTCAGTGAAAAGAAGGCGAGTAGAGCCAACTAATTTTCAGCTTTGTGCGATAATGTAATTATTTACATTATGTGTTTCTCATTCAGTTTGTCAAGCGCACCAAACATTGTAAACAAATGTAGCGCAGTCAAAATGGTCGCTCGTCTATTGGACAAAATATCCGAGTGAAACTCACCAACACTTCCTGATCTTAGAAATAATGGTGCAACACCAAATTTATGCGGTTTTCTGGTTTTGCTTTGGTGTTTCCATCAATCAAATGCTTTACAAGAAGGCGAACAATATGAGCAGCTGACAAGACAGCAAGTGAGATACCGAAGGAGAAGGCGGGTCCTGTTGAGAGAGAGGAATTATGATGTGTTGTCCTTGTTGCACAGACGACGAGCAAGGTATGGTCATAATAAGTTATGGATTTGAAAGTTATCATCTGCAAAGCACCGTTTTTTGGTTCACTTCCTATATTTGGGTTGGATCGCATTCTCACCTGTAGCGAACCGAACTCTGGTGCACTTGGAAGCCAACCGAGACCCCTGTTTTCAGGCAGACCAGAGTTTGGTTGTTTGGTCGGCACCAGAGTTCGAATGAGCTTTCACACCACCAACACCCTAAGATAAAAAGATGGATACGACTCTCATGTCTGTACGGTAAATATGTAGCTAGAGCCAGGAGAAGCTTAGCTTAGCTTAGCATAAAGACTGGAAGCAGGGGGGGACAGTTAGCCTGACTCTGCCAAAGGTTTAAAAAAAACCTCCTGTAAAACCACAACTTGTTTCTACACTTTGGTTTATGTATAAATTAAAGAAATGAGATGCAACATGTTAACATGTTAATTACTCAGGTTTAGAGATGTTAGTAGTTTTTTTTTCCTTACCTCTGGACAGAGCCAGGTTGGTCGTTGGCTGTCTCAGCCTATTTTCAGTATTTGTGCTAAGCTAAGCTAAGCTGCCTGCTTACTCGCCAGCTTCATATTTAACAGAAAGACATGAGAGTGGTACAGGTCTTTTCATCTAACTCTCTGCAAGAAAGCAAATAAGCGTATTTCCCAAACTGTTGAACTGTTCCTTTAACAAACCAGCTATTAAAATGACAAACCACCTTAGAATCAAATAAAAGGTGACACGAAATCCTGACCCTCCTTTGATCCATTTAATGATCACATTCATTTCATCACAGTAAAGTGTTTCAGCTGAGTAATGAGAACTTTTGAAATGATTCAACCACTTAAGGTCAATGCCACATAAATACCTCATTTGTATCAATTTAGTGGGAGGGTTCAGGCGTCACTGACTTTGTACTGTACCTGTCTTTCCTGTTAGTCATCAGTGGAATGCAAAGTCGACGCCTTCGTGATTCCACCTGGAATTACAATTTAATTTATTCTCTTTTTCATGCACCCTAAAGATCTGCATGAAAGGAAGGAGTAAGTGTTGAGGCCGGTGATGATCAGAGAGAAATCCCCCACCAGTATGGTACTGTTTACTTTGACTGGCCAAAACCAGAGCCTTTCCCTCCAGAAAAGGAAAGAGGCTGTGAATCCTCTTTGAAGTAGCTGACAACTCTGAGTCAGTAATGAGGCTGATTTTGTCCTTGTGGGAACACCACCTGTTTGAATTCAGCCAGCGTGTGTCAGCTGTACCTCTAAATGCTACTGTCTGAATTCAAAATATTTACCTGAGTAATTGTTAAAACCTCACAAGGCTGAGGGGGAATCTGACAAAAACATATCCTTTCTTTACTGAGTTGACAATTTGAAGTTTTAAATGTTTTCAGCTGACGGTTTAGTAAAATGTTAGAACAAGAACAAACTTGCACTTCAAATACACTCTTTGTACTTTATCTTTTTGCTTCCAGGATTCTTTGTTTGTTACTGACAACTACAATATCATTTGTTGTTTTATTTCAATAATTGTCGGATTGGAGGGGGATGCTGCATGAAAGGCTTCTTTGTATGTTGTGAAGATATTCCAAAATAATCTCAAACAAGACAGGAACCATTAGACATTGTTTGCCACGGAAATTAATCAGGCTTTGTTTATCGAAAGAACATCTTAATGTCTTATTCTCTTTGAAATAATGAACTGCAACAAGATGAAAACAAGTTAATTTCTAATCCATTCCCCGTTTCGCATTGCCCTATTACCCTTGAGTATTAGCAAGTTTTTTGTTCTTGTAATTCCAAAACAACAAAACTGCTTTTGCTACTTTCAATTACTTCTGTGCTTCTTTTTTTGTTGGTTTATGTACTCTGGCCTGTGTAATAGTGTACTTATGATATGCGTGCTAACAGGTAAAGTCAGATACTGAATGAAGACTGTTGAGGTACATAACACAGTAACATGATAATTAGTGAGACTCTATCTTGACTTCTGTATTGCTGCTTTCTCTAAACACAAACGCAGGCCTAACATTAACGGTGACCAGCTGGATTTGTCTTTTTTTGTTAAAATCTGTGTTTTTTTTGGTTTTCATTGGATCTTCTCTTAATTGTAGCTCTTTGTGTTGTATCTATGGATGTCCTGTTCTGATCTCGAAGATCGGTATCGGGGCAGATCAAGGCATTTTTCAACTGATCGGTATCAGCTATATTGAGCCCAAACCTAAGCCCGATCCTTTGTTTTACATAAGCTGTCACACAGGTACTCGCGAAGCTTTCATGCACAGCAACGCAACAAGTGCACCCGTCGTCAAATCTCCGTCTCTTCTCCACTCCACTGAGCTCTGCGTGTGTGTTGACTGACATACTTTCCGCGGATACTTTATGCGGACGGACGGGCACGCGGTTCCATTCATACTACAATTGAGGGTACATTTGCCAGCCACACTCAAAACAATAGACTGTAACGCTAGCTGTGGCTGGTAGCTACCTTGCTAAGTAATGGCTAGCTTGTATTGATTGTGGCCACTTGTCTTGTATTCTTTCAAAGATGAATTATAGGCAGTGCCCGTTGAAAAAGAGCAGGAGCTGAGCCTTGCCCACGGCGAAAATAAACACTCAACAGAATGCAGTTCATTCAGGTAACTCAGGCAAGACTGGATGATACTTTTAAAAGGACAGAAATTCCCTTGAGACAGCAACAAGGCAAAAAAGATTACAGAGAGGGTTTGTTATTTTATAACATGTTATTTTGTAAAAAATAAAAATAAAAAAAACATTAAGGAACAGCTTGGGTGCAGGCATTTTTTTTCTTAAAGCATTGCAGAGCTATTCAGTTGTCTGACATATACATTGGATTGATTTTAATAACTTTAATGTACTTGAAGTGTGCATTGTGCAGCTGTATTATCGAGGCAATAGAAGTATTGGATCGGGACTTGGTATCGGCAGATACTCAATATTAAATGACTCGGATTGGGATCAGGGGCAAAAAAACTTGATCGGGACATCCCTAGTTGTCTCATTTTATTTCTGTGGAAAATAAAAGAAGAAACTGAACAAAAAAAGTCTGTGGTTTATTTGGGTTTTTATAGCCTCATCTCATTCTGGATTTTGCCTTAATAGTATTGTAATGTAATAATATTAATGTATTTTTAACAACTACTTTCATCCCCTCGATCACCCCTAATATATCCAAAAAGGGATGAACAAATTTATTTATAATTTCACTCAATGGGCCTCGTGCAAGAATCACATGTATGCACAGATTTGTTCTTAAGAGTACTCCATTCAGGCAAACACTGAGGGTTTCTCTTGTGTCTTCTATGAAGGACAACGAGCACTGCACTTCTGTCGGACTCATGGTGATGACTCACTGATGATTTCATGCATACTTCTTCCTTGTCAAAATTTGGCACCTACATTACCCAAAATGCAACTCGACCTTCAACAGATTGGGAAATATAAATATGGTTGATTGTTACATTTTATTTCAGATATTTAATTTTATATATGTTGTTGGACGAAATACAGGGAGGAATTGATTAAGTTAATTTGTGAGAGGCTGTTGAATCATGATCCTTATGCAAGATTCACAATATTTTTCTTTTTATGCATGCGTTTGATGCATTTGTAATTTAGCCAATAAAAACACAGCATTACAGTTAATTACACTCTTGTGCAAAACCCTTTCATAATGCCCTTGCAACATGACGTTTTATCAGCGAAGCAGCATAGTTAGGAAATGTAGGCTACAGTACTTTAGTCATCAGTATAACTACAATGACAGCACAGAGTCACCACTCATGACAAAACCACATTTTTAAGTGCTGCTGTTGGCTGAAAGCTGCATTTGAACTTGGGCTGCTCTACTTTCTGCGGTTGTGTCTGTGTGTGTAATCTCCTCAGAACCAGCTGAGCCTTACGTGCATGGCACATGGAACAACAGTGGTCAGTGAAAACTTTCCTCATTTATTCACAATGAACTTTAACACATTACAGTGGATGGGTCGACTTGGGTCAACATGGGGGGG
>NTHP01000206.1:170296-278317 GCA_003416845.1 Oplegnathus fasciatus | reverse complement strand
GCTTGCCTCAAGCAAAGATGAGGAGTGGGTTAGAGGTCTGGTAAGCTCACTTCTGTCTAATGGTGCGTTCCATTTACCTCGGAAGTCGGAACTCAGAGCTGGGAATGACGTCACACCCGAGTTGACCACGTTCCAGTACAACAAGTCGGAAAACCAATATTTCACGGGGTGGGGAAGTGGGGTTTGCTCTAGCCAGGCTAACCATTGCTACCAATACCAGTTGATAACAATGCATTATGTGGTATTTTACGCATACAAACATCGTAGCAACATGTCCACAGATAGAAGCTGGACAGTACTGTGTGTACGACTGATTTAATGACACAAAAACAGAAGTGCTAATAAACAGTATATTACTACAGCTTTCATGTATGTTGATGCACGGAGTAGCCATCTCGGATTTTGAGGTAGGGTTGGTGAGGTTCTCCTGACTTTCCAAGTCGGAAATCCGACTTCAGGAAGCGTTCCAGTTGAAGTTTCCAACAAGGAACTCGGAAATTCCGACTTCCAGGGAACTCGGAAATTCTGACTTCCTGATTTTTTTTTCATTTTCAAACTTGTAGTCATCAACCTCAACTGACGCTGCCTCAAGTGACATCACTTGTTGTTGCATTTGCCCCAGTGTTTAGCTCGGACATGCAGGAAAATATGTACAGTATGAGTCGTTTTTAAGCATTCATTTCACACATTTCATTATGCAGCTGCAGAAATAGGCTGTATGCCTACAGTATCTCAGGTGACCTAGGTAATTCATTGTGTAAAAAAATGTGGCCTGCGTGCAGAGGGAGTTGTGTCAGCACTTTGGCTGGGGCTTTGCCAAACTGTTGAGCTGCTAGGACATGACAGATGTAAAAAAAAGATGCCATAGATTGCTCTCTACTAAAATGGGACAATGACCCTTCATAAAAGGCTACTTGGCATTACCAGTTAAATTGTATATGTAGGTATATGCCTGTCCACCCACCTTTCATTAACCTTCTATCATTGTTTTATGACAGCAGCTTTTAGTGGGAAGGCTTGACATAAAAAAAGCTGAAGTGACATCTCGGCAGTATAAAGGTGTTCTGCTTAAATGAAAGTTGACTGCTCATATTCACTTATTGTGTTGTCAGAAAGAGGTTTGTTTTGTTTCCTTTTTCATGTCAGTGCCTTTGGTTTCCTGCGTGCTTCATCTCTGCTCTGTCACCTGGTTGTTGGGGGGTTTTAGCTGATATAAATAGCTCCACTTTCTGCAGCTGTGTGTATTGTTAGTCAGTGTTGCTGTCAGAGCCTGTTTACGCCACAAACAGCCTCCTCCTAAGGTCTGTGGTCCTCATACTGTCACATGTGATCGGCCGTCTCCTGCTCGATGGCCCATTCTGCCAACATGCTGCAGAGGGAGGGAGGAGTTGTGAAGCCCCACAAGCACCAGCAGTCACTGTCATCTCTGGGCCAGACTCTGGGCTTAGTGAATAAGCGAAGGTAAAGATTGATAGATGACATGAACAGAATGTTGTAGGGGAGATGGGGGTTGCTGACAGAATATGCTTCAGATTGGAGAGGTCCTGAGAGGGCTAGCTTGACTTCAACCACACATGACTAACTGCCCCGAAGGCAGGTAGAGAAAAGGCCCTGTCATAGTCTATTACTGTATCTCGGCTCTCGAGGCAACATTACAGCTACGCAGCAAATGCATCTGCGCCTTCTGTATTGGGCCGAGGAGAGAGACTTTGAAGTATCTGTGCTAGCTGAACTGAAATATGAGTTGTACTGCTTGTTAAATCACATGCAACACGCGTTCACTTGTATCCCACGAGTAACGTGTGTGGCTCTGCTCTGCCTAAGACATGTTTATCATGAAAATCAATATGGAGTGCGCCTGGAACCACTTGGAGTGAAAGGTGTCACATTATCACTCTGAAGAATTCAATAAAACTATGGTGCCCAAGCTGAATGTGCTAATAGTGGGTAGAAAAGGACGGTTTAGTAAGACTCAGACAATCTCAAATCATTAACCAAAACTATTTTGTGATGCACGGGTGAAATGGAAAAGCATTTTCAGAGGATTTTGTTTGTATGAGCCAATCTGCTTCAAGATATGCACCCTACTATGCTGTGAGCTGCTTTAACAGCACTCAGCCGAGCTCGACTGCAACACAACCCCGCTGAGAGCAGTTAAGCGTTCATCTTGCTGCAAGGTGCATGTGTAATCCTTGTTCGGCGACGGCATTAGTCACATTTTAATCTTTGCTGTATGAATGAGGAAGGAAGTGTTTGTGTGTGTTTTTTCCCCCCTAATCTGCCTCTTTGACTCCTACTACTACTGTGTTAATTGAAAAAATGTTACTTTGGCAAAAATAAGGGCTTTGGCAGAATATGATTGTAGCCTACATTATGAAGATGTCCAATATGATAGGGCTCTCCAATTACTCGGAATAAGGGACCTTTTCTTTAGTTGTTTGGGAACGGAGGAAACTTGGGAAGCATTCCAGGATCTTCATTATGTAAATTTTTCACTTCCGGATTCTAGCACCATCTATTGGCAGCAACGTGGGTTAACAAAATTTCCTAAATGTATTACCAGGTACATGAAGACAAAATCGATCATCCATGACCATTAGTAGTTTGCACTGTAACTACTAGGCAGATAAATGTGTCTGACAGACAATTAAATTATAAAACCCCACATGGCCACTATTACAGGACCAGTCAGCTGTCTGCCTGAGGGTGTGCCTCAGGTGTAACTCTCTATGAAAATGAAGACACTTCTGATAGTGATGCTCTGACTGACTGGTCACCAATCAGAAGTGGTTGATTTTATCTAAATGATGGGACTGATGGTCTCCCTGAACTGATCTGCCGTCTTGTCAAGCAGAAATGAGAAGCTGGCATCAGCATGAGACACTTCACATCAGTTGGTAGCAGCATGTGTGCTGCACAGCTTGCCGTGAAAAAAAATGATGCTCACTTACAGTTACATGCTGCTGCTCAAACCTCAAAATGTACTCACATATGGATTTGATGTAAGATTAAAATGAATGGCATTTTATGAATATGTAGAATATCATTCTGATTTAATAAATACTGATGGTTGCTGAAGTCCAGAAGTGAATTAACTCATAATAAATAAAATATAGTGGCATAATGTCATTATTATATGTAAAGAAATTGGTTCCACATCTACGATAAGCAGTGTTTGGTACATTAATACAATGTTTGCATTTATTTTTTGCGAAGGAGGACTGTATGTATGCACAACAGTAACTAAATTGTGGACTAATAAAAGTAAAACATTAAACATAAATCATTCAGACTGCATCTCCAGTTAATATTGTGTGCCTGACAAAAGTCCGCAGACCATGTTACTGACCATTAATTATGACCATTATTCCAAAATTCCATTATTGACCATAAAATTGAGATCCGTACTTTAAATTGTATGTTATATCAGAAGACATCAGAGGTTTGACTCAGAAGTCTCACGGTCTTCATGAGTTGTTGTTGAAAACTCTGGAGCTAGTAAGTGGACTTTTTTTGGTGAAAGTACTGTTTCTAAGGTCAACAATGAACTGTCACACTCAAATCAGAAATTGAATATCAATTTTCAATATATGAAATCAGTCGTTATTATCACTATGTAACTTTTTAGTAAATTTATTGGCAAATCAGTACTGACTTATGTAAGACTGTAATCTTTAGAAGTTCAGTCCTGGTTGATTTGGCAACACCTGTGGTTACTGGTGGTAACAGCAATTGTGGTTTAATATTACAGCAAACACTGTCAGAAATACAACAGAAGAACAACCGATAAATCCGTTTACAGCTTAGCCACCAAACTAATGTTGTTGTAATAGAGAAACCAGTGAAAAATAATTGCGACTGCAATCTGATTTCATGCTTGCACGAGTATTATTCCCCACAACAGGAGAACACAGCGACAGGAGTTACTGAAATGACCATTTCTTGTTTTGTAGATACTGTTTTCTTTTGGACGGATCGCTGTGAAAGCCACACCATGTTTTGCCTGTTGAATGCTGTAGCAGGAGTATTAAAATTAATTTAATACAATTAATTCGGCTGTTGGAGAGTGAAGCTGCAGTCAGACCGAAATGCGCCGGGTGATATTTCCTCATGTGGTGTGGCATGGGTGCAGATGTGACGAGAACTTCAGCAAGCTAATGAAAAAGGAACAAAAAGAAGAAAAAAAAACCCCTGCAAATCCTTGGCCTCACATATTTATCAGTGGGTTTTCCTGGATTGGATAACGGACAAATCTTTTTGAAATTGATATACAGCTGTGGAGTAATGACACAGAACTGAAACTTTTTAGAGAGTTTACAGTGATCAGTGTTTCTGTGATCATTATTATTACACCTTCCTGTATTTCTTTATCCACATGGGTGTGTTTCACTGATCCATGAAGTGGTCATTCAAGTGTCACTCCATGAATAGGAGGCTGATCAAGCGGAGGCTGTTGTCATAGCAACTGCCAGGGGAACACAGGTAAGGGCACGGATGATTGCCTGAACTGAAGAGTGCTTGATGAGAGGTAGGGGCCACTGTACAATCATGGCTCAGCGAGTCAGGATCCATGTGACAAAAAAAACCATTTGGGATGGTGCAGCAGCAATTCCCAAATGTCTAAAAATCACTGGTGATTTGTCTGATTCACCAACCAGATCCGTCCGTCTTCACACCTTTTGACAGTTCTATCTGAAATCTCACGGGATCTGGACACTGGCACTTTGATGTGCAGGTCTTGCTGGATGGTCAGTCGACTTAGAAGCTGTTGAAAACACTGTATGAATACTGCATAGAGCTATAGCAGTGGCCCTCTATTTTAGGTCATGATACTTTCTCTCTTCCAATACCCATTTTACAGTGTTAGATTTTTTTTTTCCACTCTTGACATTAACCTTGTACAAGGTGTTCTTGTAGACTTTGTGTGAATCATGAGGATGCTGCCTCATGTAAGATTATGGCTCTAATAGTCCTCTACAGATGCCCCATTATTGATTCTCACATAGAGCAAATAGTCAGCTTAATGTACCAAGCCAGTGGAGCAAAACTGACATCATCCAGCCGTGGCCCCCTTTCCCAGCATGGCACATAGAGATAAATGTTCCTCTAAACAAAGCAGCTTATTTTTGAGCCTTACCCAGGGCTGATGGATTAATTGTAGTAAATAAAATTTTCTTCTTTTTATCGATTTCAGAGTGTATATACAGAAGCTGTACGTATGAGCGTCAGCATCTTTGAGCATCCAAATGCCTAAATGCCGCGATATGGAGCTAGGGGCCCTGCGTGAGGTCTTGTGACCATGCTGTGGTGTCAGGTGTTGTCTGCGTGAAAACTGTACAATAGGCACTCAAAGTCAAAGGCAGCCTTGTAGAGAAAGAAAAGATGTCAGTGGACGAAATGAAAAGCAAGACAGCTGCGTTTGTCACCAGGGGTGTGAAAGATTTGGAGTGGCCATGAAAATTGGGTTCTTACACTTTAATGTCATCAGATCCTCAAAAGCACAAAGGGCTCCCCATGTTAGTCCTCCATCTGTCTATGTATCTGTCTGTCTATCTACTGTATCAGCGCATTTATATGCACTGAAACAACCAGGTTACTCATAGAAATCAGGTTACAATAAATCTGCGTGTACATGCAGCAGGCCAGTAATCAGATTTCTCCCCTACCCCCGACCTTATTTGGAATCATTACTTACTTATTTTAACTGCATTAGCGATAAAAGACGCTGCTTGCTGAGATTTTTTTTCTCATGGTCGGTGCAGACAGACAGAGAGGTCACAGTTCCTCTTCCTCGCTTTACAGTGCGAATGTGTGGAAACAGACTTATTTCAGACTTCTAGTGGTTACTTTGTGTTCATTTCAGTATTGAATGGAATTATTTTAAATACGAGGATGGATTGCGGCGTGAAATGATCTCTTCTTTCATCCACCCACTCTGCTTTTACTTTCCCTGTCTGCAGTCTTTTGTCATGCACATGCATTGTTGTAAAAAGCCAATAAGAAACCCGGTTACCCATACAGTATACATGGTCAAGAAATTGTCTTTCTCCAGGAGAAATCAAGCTGGGGAAACCAGGCTTCTCTGACCCCTTACCCTGATTACGGAAACCAGGTTTTTACATGATGTTTAAGAAATCAGCTGAAAGCGGAGAAAGTGGACTGTAACACAGTTATTTAAGTGCATGTAAACACGCTGTATGTATCCATCCATTCATCCATCCACCCACCCACCTATCTAAATGAGTGCAGGCAGTGGATGTGTAGTGTACATTATTCAATAATTCATAATGTAAATGATCTTTCAGCAGTGTACGATATTCATGTATTTGTTATTTTGTCCGCCTTGGGAAATGTGCTTTGCCCTCATGTACGTGAGCTTTTCCACCTATTGCTGCTGACCCAGTAAAGCAAGATAATCTAATTATTGGTCCCCATACTGGGAGGTCTTTCCATTAAACTATTGGCAATACTATCATCCAATTAGTACTTGCATTTAATTATTGATTTCGCATTGCAAATACCCTAACCTGTACATGTAAACAAATGGGCACAGTGAATATATTTCATTACCGCTGCTGAGTTGCCGATCATTTAAGTAATATAAATATTAACATCACAGTTTCTATTTTAAGCACCACAACAAATACATGCCAAGTGCACACAATGATAACTACACACATCCAGAAGTGGTCATGCATATTCATGTACTCCCGCTGGGCATTCATTACTAGTCCTGCTAGAATATGTTATGTATTTATATGCAGGAGACATACAGAGACATGGACGTGTGTGTTTATATGTGTGTGTGCCTACGTACAAATGATAAGGTTAATGCAATAAATACAGTTTTGTTTGTCATTTTCTAATTGCCTCGTAATTATATTTTTGGATATCTAAAAAAAATACCGAATTGCTCTCAGGCAAAGATGATAACAAATTAAATACATTTCTTTCTCTCTAACAGATTCTACAGCCTTGCTACACTGCAGAGCAGCGTCCAGAAACTCCCATGTACTTCCTTCTGCAGTTCACTTTCTTGCTCTCTGACTGGGCAGTGGGGGGTGTCTCTGCAGGCACCGTTTCCTTCCCTTGTTCGCAACAGGGCGTCAGGTTCATCAACAGAGTGAGAACTGAGGTGGCCAGTGTATGTTCTTCATGTGTCCCATCCAGTAGTGAGCTTCCACCCTGTTTGTCAACTCTTTCTGACGTTTTATTCCCCATTCAATGATCTTCCATTACGTTCCCTCTCTTTAGTCGAGGAATATGTTGCAGCTTCTCTGACTCATTTCTCACATCACACTATATAGAACAGTCAACAAGGAACAATACTGATAAATAAATGGTTTTTGGCAGTGTCAAGCTGCATGTTTCAGCAGCAATCCTTGGTGCTGATGTCAGCGGATGATTCTAACTGGATGTTTTCAGCATGGGCAACTGCAGTCAATTCTGACATTCGACTCTGCTTTCCTTGCCCATTCATTCACTTTTACAGTGGCTGTTGGATAGATGGGGTCCTACCGTGTGCTAGGTGCAGTTTAAAAGGATTTCGTTTCTGGGGTTGAGCTGCATTTATTGTCCACAGGACAGGAAATGAACTGTGTGGTGTCTGTCTGTCCACCTTTTGGTGAGATGGACGGTTGTACAATGTATTTTTTTGCTTCTCTGTGGGCATGTGTATTACACTTTGAAGAGTCCTTTGTTAGTTGTTAGACCTGGACAAGGCTGTGCTGTGGGTTCAGCGGGTTAGCATTCAGCATGATTGTGAGACACCTGCAGACTATTTGGGGTGAGAGTCTGAATGGTCAAGCGTCAATACTTTCATCCTGAGTAACTATGGGAGCCTTCATCCTGCTTGTGGGCCTAAGGACCTACAGGGATGTGATGGTTGCCTGAACCCCACCTGATGAAAATGATTAGATATTGTAATCCTAGTTCTATGAGCACAGGCAGTGCCTTCCAGCCATTTCACCATGTTCTCCTTATGGTATTGACTTAGTGGATGCTAAGCTGGGGATGTATATACAGCGTGTACTAGGGGATAGGGTAGTCCAAGTCCATGCAAACTTCACTGTCTGTTGTACAGCAGAAAGTGGTCAAGTCTGCACAGTCTGTCAGGGAACAAGAGCCATGCTCATAGAACTAGGATTACAATGTGTAACATTTGTTCTATGGCGTTTTTAATTGCAATGTCCTGCGCCAGATATTGGCTTCATTTATTCAATCACTCATCCACTCTTTCATCCATTTATCTATTTCTTTCTACTAACAGCTTTGTTAATTGGAAAAAAACCTTTGCTGATAGTGTATGATATGTAATGATTCAATTATTCATATCATGACATATCATGAGGCCACAAAGCCTTGTTTGAAAGCAATTAGACATGAGCATAATGTTCGTGTCATTCTGAGCATGGGATACTTAAGTATTCAAGTAGTAAGAAACCAAGGTAAGCTATTTTTACAATGAAACACTAGACAGTTAGCCTCTTTTCCTTTTTGACGGGTAAGGTCATACTGTACCATGAAATTTCTAGGATCTATTTTTGTTGAAAATATAAGATATGCAGTCAAATGAATGCAAATTATGGAATTCACATCTTATTTGTTCTTTTACATATATAGATACTCCTATACACAGGATATCTACAACACAGAATAGTTTTATTTGTATCACAACATTTACTTTAACCATACATGTACCTGTACTGTAGATCTGTGAATGTGACCAGTGTTTTACTGTGTGAGAAGAAAGAGGAAAAAGAAAAAGGAGAAAAGGGGGGAAAAGCTGTCTGTTTGCATGTGAGAGTAGCAGTAGATCTCCTGACTATTCATTTCTTATCATCTGTAAGTCCAGTGTAATGAAAGTGGTAGTAATCCCGTAGTTATGCCAGGAGCTAATGCATCCCGATTGGCCTTCTTCTCTCCAGGCTAACCCGGAGGTGTCAGACTTCATCCGCTCCCGTCCTGCCAGAGGGGATATCACCCAGTTTGATAAATGATGAATTCCTGAAGGATCGCCTCCAGTCAGTCAGTAGACAGAAAATAGCTCACAGCTCACATGACGAATGTTACCCTACCCACAGACTCCGTTTGACCCTAGGAAAGATGGACAGCCTGCCTTGTTGTTATTTTCCCTCTATCTTTTTTAAACAACACGCTCGACTGTCAGTAACGCTAACAATTACCACGTCCACCCACCAAATGGGTACATTTTCGGGGGACAGATTTAAATCCTTTAACATACGCGTGAATTGATTGTTAGCTTCAGAATCATTAATTAAAGCACGGGACATTTCCTGGCAAGCTGCTCATTGATGGAGAGCAGATCATTAGTGGCCCTTTGGGTCCTTTTAATATACTCTTCCGACAGTGGGCAATTCAGCAGTGACTTGAGTAGGAGGACCCAACCCGCAAATCAACCTTGTTGACCTGTAATTTGCTGTGGGCTGGATATCAGCTGCACTAAAAATAAGGAGACACCCCCCTGGCGTTTCCCAACTATTGCTTTTAGATCAGCTGATTGGAATTGTTGTGGAATTGTTGGAGGAGAAGCATTAGCCTTTATATGTGTAGAAAAATTACAATGCACATTTCTGAATGCTATTTAAAATCTGGAGGAATCAACATCTGACTAAAAATGTCAATGTGATGCTATGGTATATTTCTATATTTTTCAATTCAGACTAGCAGAATGAACTATAAGAAGCACTATACAGTCTTGGTGCAGTTGAATTAACGATCCTCAATGCCATTTATTTACTTTTGTCTATATTTCATTATCTGCCTGCATTTCTTCAGTAAGTTGTGTTGATCTGTTATGACTGGTGAGTCACACTGAGGGCCATGTTAGTTCAATAGCAATGATTACCAATCCTAAAATCAATTGTGTCCTTATTTCCCCACTTGTAAGTATTGGCAGTTTGATAGATTTCATAACTTCAGGGTAGTGCATGTAATTAAAAGGACAATTATGGTGGCAAGGCTTTGCATTTGAAATGACCTCATTTTCAGAGCTCACTTTCTGGTGCAAACGGAGGAAGGAAAATGCGTGCGGCAGCATCGACCTCACCTTGAGCACATAAAAACAACAGGCTGGTAAGATGTCACATTGAAATGAGTGTCCCCACACATAACACGCTGTAAAAGGCTAGTGACCTTTACGAGAAGGAAGCGCTCACACTCCATTGACTCTGAACTCTCAAGACTGATGGAGAAAATGACATGCTTTCTGAGAGCACTATCTTCGGACACACACACACAAAAAAGAAGCAATGAATCAATAGGTTGCTTATTCTTAAAGGGATGTCTCTATGGGGCAAACATTTGGTGGTGGCAGCTCCCTTGTGGCGCCCGAACCCGAAGAACAGCCAGACTTTGGGTCACAAATCAAATGAAGCTCTCGATTGCATCTCCCACTAACATTGATTTTCTGGGTCGGTGGATGACCACAATTCAACGTGTGGCCCCTGATTAAACATCAGCAGCATGTTTGACAAAGTAGTGGGGATTATCTCCTGATCGCCATTGGTACCACTGGGAATCCAGCGCTGTTTTTTAAGTGGTTAGTTCACTGAGAGGCTTCTTATTAACCATCCAACCTCTGACATACAGTAGAAGAGGAGGACTTCCACTGATCTTGATACAATTATAATCAGAGTAAAATGATTTAAAGCCCTAAAGGGTATTAATTTACGCTTCAAGAATAATGAAGTTGGAACTACTGTTGCAGATTAAAGTTTAAACCATTGCCCCTGATCAAGAAAGGACTCCCAGATCCCTCACACGCAATGGATCAGGAATAAAGCATTTCAGGTAGAAACCTTTTATGGTCAAATAAGATGTGAAAAAGTACTTTGTCATCCATTCCTTGGATGTCCACATAATACCAAACCATAAAAAGCCTGTGGGCCAGTTTAACATCATGAAGGCTATATTTGCCCTCAATAATTTTTCTCCAGCTCAAATGATTTCTGTAAAACCTGGTTTCTGTCCATGGCTTTGTAACATTCATAGGTGAAGCCAAAACAGCGGGTCACCGGCACTTTTGGCCCATTTTGTCTTGAACAAAGGAGCCATTTTTTCTTTTGAAGCCAAATTAAACACCACTTAAAAGTATTGTGAAATATTTGAGATCAGCTTCAGTAGATAACATTATTTGTTCCTATCACTGTCAACTGCCCATGATGGGCACTTCTGATCCCTGAATTTGATTAAAAATCTACTGTAGGTGTGGACAAGGTTTAACACAAGGACTGAGATGTTGAGGTACAAATTGTATTCATTAATATGATGCCATTTAAATAGCTACTGCCTTTTGAATAAGGATGAAACACATATAGATCAACCCTACCCAGAACAGAAGAGGCTTGCAACATTTAGCATTTTACAGCAGGCCAGTGTCCAGTGTTATCTGGTAACTTGCTGAACACCTAAATAAAATGTGCAGTAAGGAGTTTTTCCCTTCAAGGAGGATGTAAACGGATGGGGTGCTCTGCTAGAGTGGATTTGGGGGAGCCAGCCGAGGCTGACTAATCAGAGGGTGCTTGGGAGAGCATTAAGACAGACGTGTGGAGGGGAAATGTGACACCTGGAAATTACACAATGTAATGGAATCAGCCAAGTGGTAAATGTAGCTTTTAAATAGGTTTTGTGTTCTCCATTAACTTGCCAGACACTGATTGGTCCTGACAGCAAGGGAAAGTGACGGTCAGCATGTTGCCCCCTCCCTCCAGTACAGCCTTTACTGCATGTGCACGCACTCGCACGCACACACACACACCCCAATACAGTTGCACACACAGACACGCCTCACTGTGGGACACAAAGTTCTTTGTAGTTAGTGGGGGCTTCAGGAGCCAAATGAAAGTCTGGCTGGAGCTGGGCACAGGTGATCACAGCACAGTAGCTGCAGTTATGCTCAATTGCATCTTTTTGTAGTTATGGCCGTACATGCAGGGTTATAGTCAAATCAGCCCCATCTCCATTTATTCTAGCACTATTTGAAGTAATCTCTTAAATAATATCCATTTAAACTGGATCTGTGTATAGCACAGCACAAGTTTAAATGACATTAAACTGATTTTAAAATAAATAAACCTAATACTACTGTAAAATATTCATGTTTTTGGATGTTTTGGAGTTCCTACGTGTTTTGTAACCATTCTGTTTGCATATTATATTCCTCAGGCAAAGGAATAATGCTCTTGTGAGAACAGTTATCTATCAGTATTGCAGAGCTATAATTTCTTGGTGAGTTTTCTGATTTAATTTCCTGCTGAGAGTGGATTGGATTTTTATTGTATTAGTGAAATAGGCTTAACGTGCACCTTAGTTTGATCATATTTCATAGTTAGAACATAGAGGAATGATATGACTAACATTATAGTAAGGGGTTTGGCAAGAGTTACAATCTTTTCATTGACTTACTAGTGTAATAATATTTCCAAGTTTGTAAAGTAATGCTGTGCTTTTAATTTCACCGTGAAAATATCTGAATTCTCCCCACTTTTTGCATAAGGAAATATAAACTCTAATGATGATGTTATTGTGCATATTTTTCCATTTTTCCGAAGAGGAGAAAACCATTCTTGGACATATGTGGAAAAAGCCTGCGTTTCTAAGACACGTGCTGTGCTGACTCATAGCCCTGAATAGCCTACATTTGTTGATACAAGACATTCTTACCCCTTTTTCAAGCCCATATATTGTTGTTTATGTATCGTTATCAATTTAAGAAGTCTGTCCTTTTACAACCCGGCTTTTTGCAAGTTGGTATTTCACTCGGAAAGTGGAAGTCAGCAAGTTAGGCTAATTAGCTTCTATTCAGAAAGTGGAAGCTAGTTAGCCTAGCTTGCTAACGTTAGCACTGATTGATTGCCACTCGACGTTACTCGTTGTTAATGTTATTTCAACACCTGCTGAGTCATCTGAGACAGCTCCTGTACACAGTGCTGTGTTCGTCACACATTATAATAAACGGGGGTTTAGCTAGCATTAGCTGTGTCTCTTTCATCTGTCCAGTTGTGGTGATGGCACATGGCGAGTAGCACTGTGACCTCAGCTCTCCGTACGTTACCCTGTGATCTAAATCATGACACGGAGTAACGTAAGGAATAATGGAGTAACATAAAGAGCGTCCAAATTACAGATGTCAGTAATCTGGAGTCAGCCCTCCAGCTGTTTAACTCTGAATGGCTGCTGGAATTGCAGTGATGTGACAAACTACCCACACAGATATTGCAGTAATCAAATTATCAGTACTGACATCGGACTGACGTCGGAAACAAAAATTCACGCCACATAGAAAACACTAACATGCAGTGATTTCACTGCAGAAAAATACAATTTACATTTTGGTGTTTACCTTTTTTTTTTTTNTTTTTTTACCAAATACACAAGTCAAAACTACCACCAATGGATACTGATTTCTTAGCAAAAAATAATTTTCATTTCAATTTGACTTGGATGCAGGCTTTACCGAGAAATTGAAACTATTTTATTTGAATCGCAGGTGTTAAAACTTAATATGTTCAATATAAACTCACTTAATCAGTCTACCCAGGCAGGTAAACACTTGTAAAACAACATGTAACACATCAACATACACTATACTTGGATATTTACCCGAGTTTCCAAGTATATTATGCACAGCTGTCAGAAATATGAGTGGGGGCAGTGAATGCTGTTTGCCTTGCCTTTGCTCAAAGCTCTTACATGTTCACCAACATGTGGGAGTATGAACTGGCTCAAGGGGGCCCACACAGTGGCATGAAGCTCATAAGCCTCAGCCTTCACACGAACCCTGCAGTCCTTTCAATGCAAATGAGGGAGGAAAAGAGAGGAGGGCTTAGTTGGGTATGTTCAGTATCTGCCTCCCTGCTTTTGCATTTCAAATGAATAAATGATAAAAGCCCACTTTTTAGTCAGTTGGTGACTGTCCTCTCTCACCCTTTCATTTACTGAGCTCCCTCACTCTCTCCACCCCTCATCCCATCTTTCCTCTCATTCCGAGTTTACTGTGACTTTCCCTTGACTGGTTATTCTCGCTCTTATGAATCTGAAGTTTCTTTTGCATAATATCTAAGGCTCATATTAAACGGCTAATTTGATCAGTTGCTGGAATTGTTATTCTGGCAATTAACTGCATTTATTTGAGGGCCCCTGAGGTTTACAACTAGCCATCAAAGAGAAAAAAAAACATTCAAAGTAGATTCTCACTGAAGCCGACAACGGTCTGTTCAGCGGAGCCATTCTTGGAAATGTAGGTTTTTACTGTGGATCCCTTGCGACAGACAGGAGCCGCCCTCTCTACCATTGTTTCCCCCTCTGCTCTTTCGCCTTAGCAGCCTGTGGTAAATGCTATAGTTGGTGTGCATCGAAATAATGGGCCATTACTACTGCTCTTTCTTTACACTGGAGGCCCGTAATGCTAGAATAGTGGAAGGGTATGATTGAAATGGTGCCCCACCTCATGGGACGTGGGGGTGGAATAGAGTATGTTCAAGTCAAACACCAATTACTGTAGGCACTGAACTTTGGATAATCCGCAGCGAGAGAAATACTTTTAAAAACTGGAGCAAATCTGTAGCTTCGAATACTGTGTCAGCATTGGCAAATAAAAAATCTTCTTATTACGTGATAGGCTATTTCTAATATCAGCTGGAGAAAATTTCTATACGTTTGTCAGTGCAGCTTTCTTTGAAATGTTGGCAACATGTTACAGTACAGTTACAGTATTGTGATTACTTTTTTCAGAACAAAGTAGAGTAAGGAATTATTATTTGAAATTAAGTAATTACTTAAAGTTGTAATCTCAAAGATTTTCATTTCGTTGTCTTTCATGGCACCTATGGCAAAAATTGGATATTGCAGTTGTGTTTTTGGACCTCATTTAAGTTTCAGTTTCACTTTCCTCATCTGTAGTTATTGACCTTTTCTTTGTTTGTTCGGCCATAATAACCCGTTTACACACAACGCTAGCAGAGACTGGAAAAAACAGTACGCCGCTTCACACACAGGTGAGTTGAAGAGCGAGTCTGTTGCATTAAAAGCCTTATTAAAAGTCTAACTGTGCGCCGCTTGTGATTTTTCTGGGAAAGTCGCTCCCAACACCCGGGTCATAATACTACAAATGCAAGGGCTTTCATCAGCGGGCCGTAGGCTCAGTCACCATTGTGTTGCATCATTCGGCGATATATAGGCTAGTAACTTAACAGACGTTTATTTAAATGAAAATCTTCGAGATTATATCTTTAACAGTTACTAATCCCAGTAATGCTTTGTTACTTCGACATTTTGGGGGTTAACTTGTTCACTATCTTAGCAGGAGTTTGATAATAGTTGAAATACTGTCACCGGTGGGGGTGCTCGGCCTGCCAGATCTGCTAACATTAACTAACTAATCTAACCTAAAGGAATATTGTCCTTTTCAAAATCAGTTGCTCAACGATTTCAAATTAATGTTACAGCGCTTAAATTACATAAGCTTTGTGTCATGACTTCTGTTTGTTTGTTTGGAGTTAATTAAGTAATTTCTTCGTTTTGCGGGTTGGGACCAGAGGTGTTGTGTTACTTTTTTTTTTCTTTAAATGTGAATAAAAAAGGGGTTTTCATTTATATCTCCCCCTTTTCTGTCCATCTATAAGTTACTGTACTATCCAAAAAGATGAAAAACCCAATAAAATATATTTCGAAAAGACATGAAACGTCTTCAGCTTACTAATGAAATAGTTTTACTTTGACCTTTACATATAACAAATGGCATCCGTACATTTTCCGACATACAGCCAATCATAATAGGTTAACCCCGAACAGATCTGGCAGCCCGAGCACATCTGCTAACACTAAGCTAGCTGTTTATGGTCAGTAAATACCTCCAAAATGCCTGCCTGTTAAACCATACAGTAATGGCTCGTTTTCTATTTCTACATGGAGATGTGAGGTGTGGTGGCTTTGAAGTTGTTGAAAAGCATCTGTTTTTGAGGGAGCTGGGCTGAGTAACAAAATTAAAGAAACAATTAATGTTATTAATTATTTTTTCTGCTGCTGATGTAATTGCTTTTATAAATTAGTAATGTGTAATGAGTAAGATTACAATTTTCATGTAACCTGCCTGACACTGGTTCTACCAGATGCGAATACACCAGCGGCAGCGCACAGACTGAGGCAAAGACACAACTGTGCAAATCGAAAATGTTCAACTTGGGTGAAACATTTCACGAAACTATACTTCATAAACTTACAAAGACAAGAGGATAATAAGAGACTGGAGGGAAATAACAAAATGAACTGGAGTTTCTGGTGAGTTCTGAGCTTAACACACACACACACACACACACACACACACACACAGTCGCTGTGTATGTTGCTGTCAAATTCATGCAAATAACGTAAGGCTAAAACTCGCCTTACATTCTGTCTGAAAACACCTTTAGGGTACCGTGGGCATCCTCAATAAGACCGTAGAGTCTTCCAATGCCAAAACTGTATAGAATGTAAAAATAGTAGCAGTAAGACCAACGGGAACATGCACTGACAAACATAACATTTCTATTTTATTTTCAACTCAAACTTGGGCTTCAGATGCATGAAGGTGACACTAAAAAGAAGCCGCGTCACTGTGAATCCTAGATGATACTTTATTTACAGACTGTTCATCCCCCAGGGACTCAGTGAAGAGTTACAGCATGACATTCATCTCTGTAACACTCTCTGTACTCTTAACCCAAGATGTTGCTCAGTATAAAACATTCTTTTTTGATGATTTCCTGCATTTCAAGTGAAATGGAAGTGTATGATTGTGTGAAGATATCCAACTTGCTGACTCTACCAGCATCAATTGAGACTTGGAAAAACATTCATAATTTGAAAAGAATTACGCCTAAAAAAATAATTTAAAAAACAACTCAGTAATATTTTTTTGTAACGGAGAGTAGATAGATATTGCACTCTAAAATGCATATAAGACTTTGGAATTGAGCTTTTTTCATTATTGATGTGAACATGAGAATGAACACAGTAAGAATTCAAACACACATGATGATGAAATTAAAACTTTTAACTTTTTCCGACACAAGATATTTAATCTTGGCTGCTGTTGGGTTACAAGCAGAAAAATCTGGGGCAAATTCATTCATTATTAATCCAGCTTTTATTTCCACACGTTCTCATTTGATTATCTGCTTTCTGAAATGGCAGCGCTCATTTGCCTTCACATATTAATAATTCAGAATTTGTACTGGTGTTCAGACACAGATGCTTTCACTCTCGCGGTGTTGTGAAACAGCAATGCTTTGTTTCCTTGTTGTATTCAGTAAGAGTCCACAAACTTATTGCTATCTAAATCCCTGTGTGTTGTTATTAGGCGGTTTTTGGGAACAACTGATAGCACCGAAATATTGTAAATGTTCATGTTCACTGAAACATATTAAACCATTATGAGCAGGCTGGGAGGAAAGGGTCTGACTCATCCTGAGTAGAGACTATTCTGAAGACAGAACACAAACAGCAAGGCATTAGTCGAAGTTATTTTGCGTTACAGTAAAAAGTGTCTTGTTTTTCAGCATCTCGTAAGGTCTGAGACAGCAGCGATTTACAAAAGCACAAAAACATTTATGGCCTCTCCAAACTCAAAATCTATGCAGAGCTCACAGTTCCAACTGTGGCTGCTCATGTTTTCTGCCGTCACAATGCTATGTGAGTAGAAATTCTATTAGGCTCAACATTTACCACATTTAATCTTTAATGAGACTGGTTCAAATTTTATCACATTTCCCTTTTTCGAAGCATCAGTCAGAATCGTTCACGCCTTGTGAAAATTCTGAAGCCATGATGCGAGACGAGTCTTATCAGGGAAGACAGATGGGATTGTCGATAGTTGACAGACATGCTGATAGCGGATTTTGGTTTTATCTCCAATCACTTCATAGGGTGGAAAGCCTGACAGCCTGCATCTTCAAAGTGACAAAAGGCCAGAAACACACCGTGCTCAGACAGATGGAGAGGCTGTGTTTTTAATAACCTCAGTGCCACCGCGGCCCGGCAATGATGCCCGACCCAGGGGTGCCAGAGAGGGACACCACACTGTTGTGCCTTCTTGGCTCTCACATCTGTAAGCGGCAAAGGTGATAACATCATTTCCAGCATTATAGAAATGGCAATATGGTAAGAAGGGCATTTGTGTTGTGGAATTTGCTCTTTTTGTTTGCTTTGAAATGTTAATGTCTCCTTTACATGTAGTCAGATTGAAATGTAACAGCCAGATATCGGGTCACAAGTTTACATTCCTTTGAGGTTTCTTAATTTGAGCACAGTGAAACGCACCATCCCTGCGGGCTATGCAATGAAGTTCATATAGCATGGCAGGCTTTTTTGTTTGTTTGCTTATTATTCACTCACATGCCGCAGCCTACAAGTAAACACAGTCAACGTCAGGTCAAAGCCATTTATCTGAAGGAGCAAAGCTCAATCCTTGTGACGTCCCCGCAGCTGGACTGACATCTCACAAGCTTGAGCAAAGCTGCTTGAACTGTCTTGGTGACAGTTACAGTAAGTGCCACAGCTGACCGCAGAGGGCTAATGTGAACTGATCTTGTCTCTGAACAGTGCACTGAATTTCAGCGTCAACAGTCATGCTCATTTTTCATTAGCATTATGAATCACTGCCTCAGCTCATCATACTGTCGCTCTAATGACTCACTGCTGTGTAGGTTAGCCGTAGCATAACTGATCGGTCCCTCAGCAAAACCTGGAAGCTTCTGTGCTTCACTTCTCTGGATTGAAATCCCGCAAAAATCAGGACTTAAAATCACAAGAGATAATATTTGAAACAGTAAATCACACATACTGAGACACTCCATCATACATTACGTTGCAGTAAAGGAGTGAAATGGAGAGAGCCCTGTAGGGAAAAGAACTAACTATTGACTGGCCATTGATAAATAATGAATAACTCTACAGTGCAATCTGATGTGAATTGCAGGATGGCTCCTATGAGGTTCTCAATGTTTAATGGGCACACTGTTTAAAAGTGTTGATAGAGTACAGCTACACAAAGGGTCTGGTAATTATTTTCAGTCATTGGCACTGAACTCTGCATTAATTTGAGAGACAAACTGAGAGTGTAAGAAAGAGATGGTAAAAGAAAACATTTAGACATACATTTAGTTTAGAGTGTTGAATTCAGCCTCAGGCATTTACAACAAGTCTATGCTGTTTGTGCACTAACGTGTTTCCATTCTCATTCAAGAGTAAACACAGCAGTGTTAATACTCACAGATATTCTTTTATTTTTACATTGTAGGCCATGGTCAACACATAATAAACACACTCACAGCTGGGAGTATACAAAATGTTCAATATATACCTGAGATCTTATCTCATTCTGCAAAGTTGACAGCTTTCGGGTAGCCTATAGTTGAATATATCATGTGATGGCCTTATATATAGATGACCCATATCAACGTCTTACAGCATGTCTTGTCAAATAGCACATGAGCAAGAGAATGAAACCCAAACGGTCTTCACTTAAAACCACAAACGTCAACCTCATGGCCGCACCAGAGGAAAAAAAAAAGTCAGGAGGTCACCAAAGTTATTACAATTCATCCTCTGGTGAGCATGAATATCTGTATAGTTTCACGGCAATCCATCCAATTATTGTTGAGATATGTCAGTCTGGACCAAAGTGATGGGACCAACTAACTGTGGGCATGCCATCCACAGAGCCATACCGCTTGCATGGCTAGAAATACGTGTAGGAGTGACATTCAGAGAAACTTAACTTGATGAAGTTATCTTTCTTCAGTCCTTCATCTCATATTTCTCTTACACAGGGCTCCGCTTGCCCACTGCTGTCTGAATCTCCAGCACAGTGGGGGAAGTGGCAAATTTGTTAGCTCTATTGTTTTGACTAAGTCACCTCCACCTAAAAACATAGTGTACAACTGTAGTACAACCTACGCCTAAAAATAACAGCAGACTGTTGACGAGCAGCGGGGAACCTCAGGCTCAATCTATGCACATCTGTCAGGCAGGTTTGAGCAAAAGCATGCTGCATTATTAATGGCGTGCCGCTTAGGGACAAGCTGCAGGCCAAGCCTAGGGATGACATCTGTCAAAGAGCTGCACATTTCTTTCTAGGCTTGGGTACTTCAGTCCAGACTGGCTTGAGGGGATGAGAAGCAGTGTGTATGTGTGTTTGTGTGAGGGGGTTCTTCTAAGTTGACCTTCAATTCCCTCAACCTTTATTCACCACCCATTCTTCCTGCTAATTTCCTTACATTACTATTCTTTCTTGTAGTGCGGTTTTATGCAGCTTTGTCAGACAACACACTTGAGGCTATTTTAGAACTCATTAGTTTAATTGGCAATAAACTGCAATTATTTTTGCAGCTGCAAACTGCATTTCTAAGCTACTACAAACACCAGCGAATTGAAAAGAATGTTGGACTAGCGAATGAAAAGAATGCCAGCGCCAGCTTCCCTGGATTTCTCTCTCTCCGTGCTGCATGGCTGTATGGAGAGATAATAATTACTACTGAGGGGGTAGGCAAGTTCACCTTAAAAGTTCCCCTTCACCAAAGGTGTCAATTTCTTCTCCCCTGCTTTAATAATAATGCATTTGTGGGCTTGTCTGTGGCTTTCCATGACTCAATAAAAAATTGATGAATAAATAATAAGCTCAATTGAAGGCACTTGGTAGACATTCATGCGCCAGCTTCGTCTCCCTTACACAGAAACCTCCCTATTCCCTGCACACATGCATTATTCATACGTTTAGGAATGCAAGTGTGCGGTTGGAAACCCAACCGATGATGGGGAATTGTACGCACAACTAAATTCCAATAGATATGCTGAAAACATGCTATTCTGTTAGAATTTTGTTGTTTATCCACTTAATGTTATCATTACAACCACTTGGAAATCCAGAGTGAAAAGGGAAAGTTTTAGACATGCAGTATGATGCATGATAGCATCTAGTGTGGAAACAGTGTCTGTACTTACAATATATTACAATATATATATATATATATACAGACACACACACATATATTTCACATTTATTTGAAATAACTGCCCAATACAGTGACACTCTACTAACAGATAACCAGAAAATAGTAGAATATTCTCTCAATGAAAAATGAAGGTGGAAAGAGACAATCACATTAGGGGAGAAGGTGGACTAACTGAAAGATCAAAACTCATTTGAGGCCAGTTAATGGCCACCTACCTAACTGTATAATGTACCACAAAGAGGTACAAGGTCTGGTTCAAGACTGGTGTGTCAGAGGTTGCGCAATTAACCTCTGTGAATGAGTGTTTACTACGGTGGGATGAATGGGTTGTGTGTGCGTGCGTGCATTTCTCTGCATTTGTTTTTCATCTGCGCATGCGTACCTGTGCATGTGTGAGTATATCTCTCAGGCAATGAGACCTTGGACAGGAGAGTAATTGATTCAGAGAATCTTCAAATCAATTCTTGGACAGCTGGGGCCGAGGAGATTAGAAGTGAAGCACAGGCGGCCCGGAGTGCAGTCAGACAGGCCCCAGAGCAAACAGTAATCTCAGGATTATAGACCTGGGGGAGATGTACCTGTTTTCTCTCATTTCGTTCCCTCTTGCTCTCCCAGCAGTGACAGTCTATATTCACTACTAACCACTTTCCCCCAAAATGCTGCACTCCCTTCTTCCATCTGTAGAGCTTCACAATAAAAAGGGGACTAAAAGCTCTTGCTGACATCGAGGTACAATTTCAATGAGAATATATGAATGTAAGGCAGTTGGGGGAGGATGTAGACTGGCTGATGTATGCTGTCAGATGACTTTTGACCTTTTTATTCTCTGCATTTTCTCCAGCTCACAGCTCATTGCAAAAGTAGCCAAGTCAGAGGCAAGTGGAGATTATCTGGCCGTGTAGCTCAAAGGAACCACTTAACCTAATGAAGTAAATAAGGTAATGTGTTCAAAGGTCATTTGTATAATTGTTTTGGTCGGACTGAGTGCAGACGAATGATGCAGACCTTTGTCCCGTGGCTGGAATATATCTCATTGCCCCTTCCAATTGATTGGATTAAATCACAAGAGTAAATCTGTCAGCTTAATGGTGGAAAAATTGGCCTTAGAAGGAGGTAAGGAGTAGTCATTTTAAAAAGAGCTCGGGATCAGACAGCACCACAGGCTGCAGTTGACACAAAATAAACCCTTATGACTTGCTCTATGTGCCATATTTGCTGTTTGACTTCTGACTGCTTTTGTAATTCTGCCTCTGAGCAGCCATGAAAAATACAGCATATAAACCCCTAATTAACTAGAGCTCGCAAGGTCCACTGAATGCATTTTTGCGTTCACAAAAATATGTCTTAATATGAGAGGGAAAGGAAATCCAAATCCATTATGTCATCTCCAGTATTTTCCAAAAGTTTAATTGTTTCTCAGGGGATTTTAATGAACAATGCCACAGCTGAACATAGAAAGTGTTGATGTGCGCACTCACCAATCACTCACACAAGGTATTTTCTAACTGGAATGACAGGCATGCATTTTTTTTCTCATTTAATATTCAGGGAACCCGCACTGTCTAAATAAAAGTATTTAAAACTTCAGATATTTAAATTCAGCTTAATATCTCCCATAAATGAGGAGTAAATACAATTTGACAATGACTCACAGTGTATTTTGCTCATGACCATTTTAATAAGCAGTAGGACAACTGTTTACTTCCACGACATAGCGGCGGCTCTGGAATAAAGAGATAACATGTTTGCAAAGAATAACAACAGAACGCATAGCAGTGCAATTGAGCCGACACTAGCAACTGAGCAGTTACCATAATGCTGTATAGTCTTCTGGGACAAATGAGTCACTCATGCTTGACTTATCAGTCTGTTCATCAAACTACCTCATGTTACTCGTCCATTTGGCACTGCCGCACTGAAAACAGGTTTTATTTTGAAATGTTGGACGTTCATTCTGAGAAGGGCTTTTGATTTCTCTCCATGGGTTAAGATTGAGCAGAAGTTGCAGGGATTGTAGAGGCGTCTTCAGCAGTGCTGAAATGATTAGTCAATCAATCAAATAGTTGATAAACAGAACAGAGATGCCAAACATTTGCCAGTTTCAGCTTCTCAAATGTGAGGATTTGCTGATTTTCTCTGTTTTACATCATTATTAAGTGAATATTGTGAGTTTTTGACTATTGGTTCTGACAAAACAAACAATTTGAAGTTGGCACCTTGGGCTCTGGAACAATAGTCGAAAAAATAATTCATCTAATAATCATTAGTTGGAGCCCTGATCTACATATTTCTGAAACTGCCACTTCTTAGAGAAATTTGAGACCAGACTTGGAGGTCGTCACAGTAGCTTCGGTGAAAAGCTCAAATTGAAAATGTTCTGTGTGAGGAGATTAGATGAGGAACAATAGCTGGAGGATGGATATCTCAGTCAGCATATTCCTGCTGGAGGGTGTTCAAATGAGGCCCTGTAACAGGATGAGACTTCTGTCAGCTGTGTGGTCACATTGATGAGAATGGGGGCTCCCACAACACTCTGTCAAGGGCTTGACAGGCTCTTAAGGTGATTACCGGCTGATTAGCATTACAGTAATCACAAGATGATTCCCGATATGGAAGTGATTGTCGCTCCACAGTTCATGACCTCGGCAGAAGCCTCATTCCAGGTCAGTGAGTGAGATGAGGCTGGGCAGATGAGAAATCCTCTGGCCTGCACGTGGAATATGATGAATTCAACTCATATTGAAGCACTGTCATAATGCATTTTGCAGCGTATCCCTCAGTCTGTCACTAGAGCCTATTTAATTACTGATCCTGGCTAATGTACTGTTGCTTTATGAGCAGAGAGCAGTGCTAGTTGTTGGTCGTTTACCCAAGAATTGTTATCCGTGCAAACCATAGACTGTATATAAAGATGGACAACAAGACAGCTTCCCAAAAGTGAAGCCAAAACATCTTGATCGCCCCCTGGTGGCTGGCTGCAATATAGGTCATAAATCCCGCCCCCTCCATGTCAGCTGATGGGACATGGGCCAAACTAAAAAATCAAAGTACACATCAAATACATTTTTCCCAAAGATGGTTCCTGTCCTTTTAGATAGTTCTTATAACGCTGATGTTTGTTCAAGTGTTCATTTTCCTAATAAGTTTGGTTTTAATTAGTTATTTGAGGCTGTAAAAATGGGGTGAAATGTCATGATTGACAGCTGTCAATCACAGTGAAGTAGTCGCGCAGTCACCTGCAGACTTTTCAGGAACTGTATGTCGGTAGGAATGTCGAGGGGAGATGTAACTTTAACTTTAGCAGGTGATCATTTGCTAGCAGTTACTAATTATTGACTACGGATTGAGTCGGGCAGGTCTATGGGCGGGACCTTGATACCACGGCTCCTTCCCCAATCACTACTGTGCACAAAATGACGCCACCAGCGCAAGATGGCAGTGTCTGTATCCGGGATATTTTGGCTTCATTTTTGTACATTGGGAGGAAGTGGAGACGCGTCGTCCATCTTTATATACAGTTTATGGTGCAAACAGACAGTGAGCATGCTAACAAGCTCACAATGCTAACATGCTCACAATGCTAACATGCTGATGTTTAGCAGGTATAATAAGCATAATGTTCACTATGTTCATCATCTTTGCTTAGCGTGTAAGCATGCTAACATTCGCTAAATCACTAAACACAAAGTACAGCTGGGGCTGATGGCAGTGTCATTAGTTTTGCAGGTCATAAACCAAAGCATAGGACAAATTAAAACATGAAAAGTCAGGAGAACACCAAAGTTATTAGGATACATCCAGAAGTATCCTAATGACCACTAGCATGGCTAAGAAAACATGATGTCTCACCTTTAAGTTAAACACTCAAGCAACAGAAAACAACACTTCACACACACACACACACACACACAGAGCGTCATAATATATGCAAATCTTCTTGCAGATTGTACTGTAGAAATGGTAAAATCCATGTGAGCTGCAGTTTGAAGACAGCCAGGAGTCCTTTGGCATTTTTCATTGGTGTGGAGGTAAAAGGGGGGAATCAAGGGATGATGATGCAATGGTAGAATCTTAGAGGGGCATTTGCTTGGATTATTTCGGAAATCACATGTAGAAAAAGAGGAAAGAAAGGCAGCAGGGGCTTGTGAGTGGGCAGTGGTTGTAATGCACAACTGTATGTGCGCAGTGATCCAAAACCGGGAGGGATTGGATCAGGAAGAGAAATTAGACGAGCTCCTCGCCCAGCTTTCCACTGGAAGCCTGAGGTTTGACAGCACCGTGCAATTTTTTTGCTTGTCAGAATATGTACCAGATGCATGACATGCAAATTAAACCGGCAACAAAACACAGCCAGTGGGCAATGAAGGCAACTGAGGTCTGAAGTTACCCTAAAATATCTAAAAGTATTACCAGGGAATAGATTTTGAATGAGTGTGCCATTGTGGCTGCTGGAAGAGCTCTATTACTCTCCACAAAAAACAGTTGGGGGGGGGGTTCAAATTCCTGCCTCAATTGTCTAACATTGCCAGTGGCAGTGAAAAAAAATCAATAACTCCAAAATAAGACTGCTGTTCCTCCAAATCCTCTATGATTACTCCCACGTCACCAATAACTACTGCAAACACTGTCCTTAGCCACACTGCCTCAGATAATCTGATATACAGGTCCAAAATGACCCACAACTGAACACGCACTCTTTTTAGAGACAGGGAGGAGTCCACTGTGACGAAACATTGTTATCTACAATACATCAGTGTCTCCTTCACTTGCTTTTTTAGCATGCTGAAACACAAATAGAACAAAAGTACAGTAAATCTAGCCATTGATTGCTGCAGAGTGTTCTCTGGCTGACATCTGGCTTCTTTAATCAGGGTCCTGGAGCAGAGCAACTGCTTGGCCCGAACCTGAGCTGTTTCAGTCACACCACATTGTGAAGGATTGTGGCGGGCGTGGTTTTCATCATGCATATGCTACCTGGCAAAACCTCCAAAGTGGAATTCTGGGAGGGTTTCTGCTGGTGGAGAGAGGTGGCAGCAATTCAAACAATGTGGAAAATATGCTTAGCATGATCTCGTGATCAACAAAACTCCATCTCCTGCCTGAAATATATAACCTAAAAGAAAATTACACTCTCAGATACAATGTAAATGACCAAAATTTGTGGTTTTCTAGGCATCGTTTTGTGACAGGTCTTGTAATTTTCCTTTTTCCTGTGCTCGCTTTCTCCCAACCTGCCTTCTGCAGTGTTTTTTATACACTGTATATCCCAGAATGACTTTCTACGTACCCACAGTAGAAACCTGAACTTTTATTCAAGACGTGTAGTTGAAAAGAATGATAGCAAAATAGTAAAAGTAATAAAGTGGGAATTTTTCAGGTCACAAAAAGGTGAGTTGCACCCATTACTCAAAAACCTGGCCTCCATCTGTAATGGATTTCTTCCTGAATGATTGCCGAACATGGAGGCAACAAGGTACATCTAGAAAGAGGCCCTTTCTCTACGAATTGCAGGTTCTATCAACAAAACCTGATGTTTACATTTATGTTTTTTTCCTCTATCCAACTCAAATGTAGCTGCACTGAAAATATCTCATTGTGACATCACATGGTCCATGGTTGACCAGTTATCCACAGCCAGCCAAGAAAATTGGTCCAGTAATACAAGGTACACCACTGATAGTTGTTTTTGTAACAGTGTCACAGAAAATGGATTTTTAGATGGATTTTCAAATATAGCAAATAGTAATACACAGACTTGATTAATGGAAAATGCTCCCTTTGTTATAGTAATATTCCTTCTTTTTGTTTGATAAATCCTCTCAGAAATCAGCTTTTCACATACTTGTGAGATCTGAATGCTCACCACCACATTTGATTTCAGGAGTTCCTTATGCATTCATGCAGCTCCCTTTTCCAATTTTCAGGATAGGGAGCACATTAGCGTGATTAGCAGGTGGCCCCAAATGTTGATTAATGTGATTTGATACAGCGAGATAATTCTGCCTGATGCCTAATATTTAGCTGATCCAAAAGACAATGGACATTAATTATCATCGTTACTAATGCTTCTGGCATGAAATGTTCTCATTACCTATTCCCATCTAATTTAACACCAGGAAAGGCAGAGGAAGAAAGAGAGGCAGAGAGGGAGAGAGAGGGAAACAGACAGATTTAGCGAGCAAGAGAAGATATAATGAGAAAGACCAGAAAGTCAAACAGTAAGAAAAAGATATAGATAGATAGATAAATAGATAAGGGGCAGCATTGTTCTTGTATTGCAGGGTAGAGCTAGTTAGCCTTAGTATTATAAGACAAAATATAATATCAGACTATTGTTTATTTAAACATTTATTTGAATTTTTATTTTGAATGGAGAAAGTGCTGCTGTAACACTAGCTCCTACAGAGAGTGTTGAATTATGGGTTGTTTGTAGCCTTAATGTTGCTAGGCTAACAAGTGTTTTCGAGTCCGTTTATAATGTGTCTTAGAGTTAGGCATTGTGCTTCGTTAGCCTAGTTTAACCTAAAGCAGTTTGTGAGGTTTCGTGTAACGTCTTTTGCTGCCACAGAGGAAATAAATTCATGACGAGTGAAAACGAGTCCAAAGCGTCCACCGACTGACTGAATCATCTGTCCAGCAGCCAAGAATTACAGCTGTCACAGATGATGAGGAGCTCAAAAAGATGTGGTAATAATGTAGTCAGTTAACAATATGCTAACTGTTAGCTTAGGAAGTAACTGTTGTAATAATGTAGACAGTAAAGCATGCTATCATTAACGGCTTATATCCGAGCAGACAAACACTGTTTGAATCCATTTCTTACACTTTTACTTGTATTTTTGGTTTTGAAAGGTGATCCAAAGGTACAAGCTCTATGGATAATGACTACCGGTCTTAGTAGAGCCCCATGCACACCACTGTAGCATGTGTTGAAATCTAACGCTTGACAGACCTGCTGTGATTGGGCAATCGCTGCTCGCAGGGGCATAGCACGGAATCCTGGGCCCTGTACATAGGCAGTCTCTGAGGCCCCCCCATGATTTTCAAATTATTATTACAAACAATTTTCGTGGGCCCCTCCACACCTTTGGACCCTGTAAATTAGTACCCTTTGCCCCCCCCAGCCCTACGCCTCTGCTTGTGGGAGGGGTTTAATGAAGCAATGATTAACCCAACCTGGGCATTTTGTTGCCGCTGAGGTGAGAACCTGAGCTACATTTGTCCATTATGATGTGTGTAATTGACTGAATCTGAAAGGCGTCAGGTGGCATTTCTCACATTCTTTTCACCGACTCGTTACTCAGATCTGGTGGTCTGATACAGCCTGCATTGAGATTCCTAACATCACACCACTAAGAGAAATTTCAAACACTTACACCATTTTTTTCTCGATGAAGGCTTCAATTTAGTGATGGAGGACATATTTTGAGACTGTAATACAAGACCTTTTGTTCTGTTGAAGTGAGATAACCGATCCTTAGGCAGAGCTCAGAAACTGCCTCTCCTTGAGATGATAGAAGACCTGCACAATGCCTCCCTATCCAGCATTCAATGGGAAAACAATAAACAAGCCTTGGGGGGAGACGGAGAGATTGATAGGCGTGCAGTTCTGATCACTCAACCAACAGAAGCTCACTTTACCGGTTTTGTGCTTTATGCACATTTGTGTTTATGAAATTGCGATCGATTGTTTCAATTACATGCGCGGTTAGACCATGGCGTTGTCACAATTGATGTGCTACTCTGAGTCAACCTTTGTAAAAATCATTCAAGTTGTAACTGGTGTAAAAAACTTCTTTTTCAGACTTTTTTTTTCATCATATCCTTATGTAGTCTGAAGCACTGCAGTGATACAGCCTCTGCATTAGACTATGGTGATAAATACAGAAATGTACCAGACAAACAAAGTGTTACTCTTCTTACTGAGTCTCATCTATGGACACAAACTTTGGCTAGGGACCATAAGAAAAAGATCATGGGTAGGAGAAGCTGAAATAGGTTTCTCTGCAGGGAGGCCTAGCTCTTTCCCCATGACAGAGTAAGGAGCTCAGTGATCTGAAAATACCTTGGAGTCAAACCTCCTATTTCTCTGAGTTGTAAAGAGCCACCGCATGTAGCTGGGGCACCTGGTAAAAAAAATCTTAGAGGCCGACCACCTCTTGTAAAGGTTGTTACTAAAACAGACTCATGACTCACTGGAGAGACTGAGACTCTTACGCGGGATTAAAAGTGGCATTGTTAGCTAAGCCATGATATATGGCATTTTACTTCCTGGCTAAAAGCTCAATGAAAGTCCAAAAAAGTCGCAGAAATAATCATGACTGTAATTTGTTGTAGATAGGTGGATGTTGTGGTAGTAACCTCATAAACAGTCTTACACGCCACAACACAGTTTGAAACAGCAACAGACTGAACTTACTAGTAGAACCCGAAACTGAATTGAAGACCGACCAAAACAGTGTCTTAAAATTACAACATAATGGATGATGATGCCATAGCTTACTGATGTGTTTTTGGGCCACCTCAGTATTTCTAAGAATGATGGTCAAATTAGATGAATCTGCAACACACAACTTATGTCCAATGCCAACATTCAGCATCAATGCAGGAAGTACTTTGTCCTCTATGTAGCAAAGCGGAAGCTAAGGGAGTGGAGGTTGGAGTGGTGAATGGATGTGTGACGAATCCGACTTGACGCAGGAGACAATAGTTTGCATCCTGGAACAAACCTACAATTATGTTCTTTTTTTTCTTTTGGACGGAAACATGCCCTTTTCCTAACGTCAATCAAGTGTTTTAGTCACCTAACCTTATTCATACCTTAGCTGCAATGGTCAGATATTGTAGAAAGGAGTCATTTTAAAAACGTTGGCATTAAATGTTGTCACTGAATGTTCTGACGATAGGGTTGAATGGTGATGTGGTCGCTACAAGCTGGATAGTTACTGACTAAAAATCTTTGAACTAAACTGGAAGAAACTATTCAAATCTGCAAAGTCATTCATAAGTTTCCCTTCAACTTGGTACCCATCGCCCTCCAACCCTCACTATTTGGGGAAAGGCCTGGCTGGGATAAGCTCTAAAAATAGATGGATGGCTTTTTTCAGCTGTGGATGATTTAGATCAAGTGTAATATGCCTAATACGTTTTAAGTCCCCTTGATGAGTGCTTTCCTAAATGCTGTTGTTGTCATTTTATTGCTCTCCATAGAGTGGTTGATGCCGTTTGAGGGAAAGCAGTACCATCTCTCCTAAAACTAGAGACAAAAGAGACAAATGTTTAGTGTTGTCTCTCCCCACAGCGCTAAACTAACTGCTGCTGCTTGTTGTGTGATTGCACTCTTAAGTGTAATCATTGCATCCCGCGAAATGGCCACACAGCTTCAAATACAATGCATCAAATCAGTTTGTTCCTTTAACTCTTTCAACTTTGAACCATAACTACATTGTTTATTTATCGGAAATTTCTCTCACAGCCAGGTAAACAAACACAAACCTGAACATAAAACATAATAAATACATAAAATACATTACAAAATATGTAAAGACATATCTTAAACCCCCCGCATAAACAATATACATCAGTGACAGCAGATTCACTGACTGACATGTTAATCGACATTGATTAAGCATTCTTTTCACGGTTTTTGTGTGTTTTCTGTATATCCCTGTTGTTGTGTTTAACCATTTTAAATGAAAAAAAGTCTGTGTGACTTTCATTATTTAGGAGCTGCGGAGACCTTTGAGACTCTACCTGTAATTAAGGGCAATAAATTAAACTCTACTCGACTAGAAAGCCCTCCTGGGCCCACCTTAATGTTCAGCATACTGTGAGGGGAGACCCCTGTTTTCCTGTTTCTTTACACAGTTATAGCACACAGACAAAATCTTTAACATCACATGCACCCCATGAGTAAAATAAAAAACTTGTTGCCAACTCATTCGTCCTTTCCCACAGCGTATAACCCACCCTCCCCCACCCAAAGTCTTTCAGTCTACTGAGGTAGCACTAAGGTGTTGATTGAAACTCCATTGACTGTACAGTACACAAATCCCTGGCCTCTAATCCCCATAATTCCAGCATATTGTATTGTCATTAACCACTCACTGTCTGGTAAATACAAATCCTTTCACCTTTCACTTTGCAGTCCATGGATAATTGCTGTATCCTCTCCTCAGAAGCGTTCCCATGGGGAGAACCAAGCAGCACATGGGAAACAGGCGCAGTTGTTCTTGACACCATAATATGGAGCTACAGTATACTGGGGCTCACTTGGCAGTGGAAGGAAGGGCCTTGTACAGGTCTGCCATCGCTGACAGAGCAGACACAGGGGCTAATTAGATCCTTGCAACCTCCCAGTGGTGAAACACTTAAATGCCTGGTCTTTGAGCTGAAGCTCCGATCTTTAAGGCTGCTCTCTGGTGGAGCCAGAGCTTGGTGTTCTGTGGTTTATTTAACAAAATGGAGGATGCTTCT
Source organism: Oplegnathus fasciatus (assembly GCA_003416845.1). Lineage (NCBI taxonomy): Eukaryota > Metazoa > Chordata > Actinopteri > Centrarchiformes > Oplegnathidae > Oplegnathus > Oplegnathus fasciatus. The sequence continues at coordinate 246,827 of NTHP01000206.1, read as the reverse complement.
TTGAAAGTGAAGCTCTACCACTCTGACAGTAGAGAAATATGTACATAGGCTATATGGATTGTAAAATGTATGTTTGAAAGTGTGACAAATGTGATCAGACCACTAGAGATGTGGTATATAGTCTTCTAGGTTGTCAATAGCAATAAATGAGTTACTGTGTCATTGAAAATGACAAGAAATGTGCAAGATGTGTCTGCAGCAACTTAAATAAAATTTACATTCTTGTCAGGTCACTCCTCCTATTGACTATGCAAGTAAAAGGAGGAGCACTCAGCTACACTATTTCCCACAAGGCCTTCAAGGGATGTCACCATGAACAATATAGGTTAATTAATTCTCATGAGACTTGTACCGGTCTGTGATGACTATGTTCAGAGAGATTTATTTAACAACAGAGCGGACAAAAAAAACAAAAAAAACAAAACCTTAGCTATGAGGACCAGTTCTCCAGCAACAGGAGCATCAGTGGAAGCAACATCTTCTTTCTAGATGAAACAAAAATATTCTGTAATGCCGTATAGGATCATCTGATTCGGCAAACATTCAGTTAATGTCAGTCATTTTTCATTTTTAATATTGCTACGGGCCCGTCGCCAAAGGGGGTATTGGTCAGCGTTCTGTCTTGATCTGTTGTGGCAGGAAGGTTTGGACTGGATTCAGACAGCCTCTCTAACATGAACAAAATATAGTTCAAATGCAGCTTTAAACCATCAGCAGCACTTAAAAAATGTGGTTTTGTTATTAGTGACGGACCCGTGTTGTCAGTGTAGTTATACTGAAGACTTAAGTAGCTACATTTCATCAGATGCCCGTCCAAGAAGTTTCCTCTGGCTACAGGAATGTATTGCTGCTTTCCACTCCAGTTAATCATCTTGCAAATTTGAAATCTATTCATTAAACTCTCAGTCTTTTGAATGTATGGATCTTATTTTACTTATTTATCAAAGAAACTGAAGTCAGAAGTTCTGTTGAAAACCTGCTGATTTAACAAAGTTTTTCTTCAATAAAGAGCTTATTTTGTTTATTTATTAAAAAAATCCAAGTAAGACCTTCCACTGGAAATCTTCTACTGTATTTTAACTCTCATGAGTGATTTTTCTGTTCAGACTCAGAACCTTCATTGCAGCCGATGGAGCTGATTTAACTCTCATATGTCTTTCTTCTGATCAGAGGAGTAAACGTCCATATTCGTCATCCAGAAACATGCTTGAATCTTCTCTTCTTCAGCAGATTGTGGTTGGAAAACAACAAACTGGTTGATTAGCGCCATCCATCAGGTCCTCAGTGTGTTTGGACGAACATTGTTTGGTTCCTTTGTCTCCACAGACTGAGACAAAGATTAAAGGAAAGTCTGAAAAGGGTCTGAATGTCTAAGGACAGAGGGTGTCGTATGCTGTAGAGACTGTAAAGCCCCTTGAGGTGAATTTGTGATTTGTGATATTGGGCTACATAAATGAAACTGACTTGACTTGACTTGAAAAAATAAACATAACTGTGTCAAAAATATGTTGGTTTTTTTTTCTGCTTTTCTCTCCTGTCGATCACCTTGTGACCCCTTGGATTTATCTCTTAACCCATTGTGGGGGTCCCAATCATTGGCTTGGACTATAGCTATAATGTACTTCATTAGAGGCAAACAGACCTACAGAACATAAACCATTACTGAATATACAAAAGTTCAATAAGTACTGATTGGTCACATGTTTGCACATTATATGGTCATAACTGCACTTATGAGTTCACCTTGAATTAACTAATATATAAAGCAGTGACATTTTCCATATCCACTTCAACAAAATTACTGTAACTCTATAATTGATTTAGAATTGCATTCCAGCCCTCCATTAAACAGAATCAATGTCAAACGAGAACCACACTGATGTGTGAAAAATGATTTGAAGAAAGTGCTTTTGATGATTTCAGCTCCATGCAGATAACATCACATGCGGTGATCCACCGGATAGAGTCTGAGTGAGACTGACTCCTGTAACTCAATATATGCAAATGTCAGCCAGGCAAAGTTCACTTGTAGCGATTATCCATGTACAAGATCTTTGATTAAGCCAGCACCGTGCAGTGTACATTGATTGTAAGAGCACGTTTCCAAACGACCCCTGTCTCTCGTTACAGTTTTTTTTTAAAACCCAGTCAGTGATTACTTCAGTAAGTGTGGTGGTCATTTTCCCAGTTTGCTTAATGTATGCAGTCATAATCAGTCAAGCATTAAATAGGTGTTTTATACCTAAACAAGAGCACGCCTCGTAAAAATCTGCATTTAAATATCTAATGAATCTATGAATGATGCCTTGATGGTAAATGTAACACACACAAAAAAAATGCAATGAAATAAAATCTCAAACTCACTACACCTTCATGGTTTCATCATCATGTTATCTCAACAGATATATCCCAAAGGTCTCTTTAATCCTCTCTGGAAAATTGGTCTCATATCACAAAGGATATTAAGAAATTCTGCAGGGAAGAAAGTGTACGAACAGGAGACTTGTTGGCATAATACCGCACATTTTTGAGCTAGCTCTTTAAACGATCCACCCTGGTGGTTATCTGATAAACTTGCGAAATAATTGAGCTCTTCTTGCAGCATTTTTAATTGAACAGAATCTGGGGTCTACATGTTTCACGACGTGAGCTGCATAATAAAACGGATGCAAGAGAGGATAAATGCAAGCTGATATTTCTTTTAAATAGAAATTAAGAAAATACTTATAAAATGTGGTTTTCTGCTGTGTTAAAAACACAACATACAGATTTATGTTTTAGATCTTGACGTGCTGGTCAAAACTGGTTGCGAGACAATCGTGCCTTGACGTGTTCCTTGACTCGAGTGTGACATGAGGGACTTGCCCAACATGAAACTGTGAGTGACATGCTGCTGGTTCGTATGTGCTTCACTTCACACTCATCTGCTCCTATGGTGATGGACAGCACACACACACACACACACACACATTCACCTCCACAGGGAGAGATGTTCCAGGCATAGGCCGTACAAGACATAAATGATCCACGGTGCCGGAGGAATATGTTACAGCGGGTTCATTCATTCATGTTGTCAGCACTCTATCGCTGCTATTCTCTTTCTTCAAAAAAAACCCCCAAAAAACGGACTGCTAACTTTCAGCTTCTGTAAGCATTCCACGGCTTTGCTACACATTATTTTTAAATTCCTTATCATACATAACACAAAGGATAATCCCTTACTTGGACCAACAAATACCATGGTGTGAGTTTATCTCATAAGATTAATAAACATGTTTTTCTTATGATGTGGGGAAGCCTAGTCCTCGTACAACACCAGAGAGAATGTAATCGTTCAAGACTCCAGCGGAGACGTTAATGCAGGAGAGCATGTGCACTTTGTAACATAATTAAAAGTTGTCCAGGGGTAGGGACTGCTGCAGGGTGCAATTACTCATAACTGCCAATGTGATGACATGAAAGTCTGCGGATCACTGTATTGTGCACAAACGCAAACACGTTTCAATTTAGCGAGACGCTTCCTTTCGCAGGCTGTCTGAATGTGCGTGTGTCGTTGTTTACACACACACACAGGACACACGTGCGCAGTCTTCGAGCTGCAGTCCTGTGTGACCCGTCTGAAATGAGTGTGCTCTCTTTGACCAATATAACCAACTTGTGTACCGTCGTGTCAAACAGGAATAATGAAGTTGACATCAAACACATGCAGCAAACCTCAAGGTCCCTCTTGCCACACAAAAAGACACAGCACGGAAACATATCGGGTTCACTCTTGTTTCAAAAGATTTGACAGGCTTACGTCTGTCTAACATCAAAGATAAATCAATGAAGGGCCCACGAGAGGACAATCATGGGCATAACCCCCCCCCCCCCAAAACTGCTGATTCTCAGAGCGCACATGCTCTGCAAACACCTGTGCTTTCATGATATCCATTTTATGTTGCTGCAGATTTTTTAATGGGCCATTGATTTGGCAGACGCAAATGAAAACAAGGTGGAAATGCATTCTAAACCATTTATAATGTAGTTTTGAAGCCACTAAGCTTGTCTGGGTTGGATGCTGCATATAATTAATTTCTCATTGTTTGTGTTAGACAGGGTCATTGAGGTTAATTGAGTCTTACTTCAAAATTCTGGCTGGAAGCCACACATGCAGTCTTTACTGTATATTCATTTTAATTAATATAAAAGGAGGAGGCAGCCAGCCTTGCCAGGCCTAATGATGGGCAAACGCTGTGTAAACAACAACAAAGGCTGGCCCTGTTCAACTGCCTGCGCAATTTTAGCTGACATAGCGTCTAATCGTACTGTGGCTGTCACCACTGCTCCCTTTCCGTCACTGATAGATAGGCTACTCCAGTGAACTGAGTGGAGAGTGGAGATAACCCCCGAAACAAAGCCTTGTGGGTATTGGCTGCTGGAGTATTTGCAAGGCACGCCATGATACCGGCCTCTCACTCTGCCTCACTTTGAAGCACCGAACGCACTCTCTGGAGATAGTAAACACACTTTAAGGATGCTTCGCTGATGGCCTTACCATAGTTCTAAACTAAAAACCCATAATTGTGTTTTTACACAGATTCACATTGTGCAAACTTCAAACCTGATGCTTTGCATTAAGCTCAGCACAGCCATGAGTCCACCTCTCAGGGAGGAAATCAGTGTCACCGCACACACAGCTTTGTTCAGTATAATATACAGTAGAAACATACCAGTTCCCTGTGACATGTGATGCCATTTTAACCTTGACAAGTGCTACAGTAACATCTCACTCTTGCTTAGTATATTTGAAACAATCCAAAGCAACCTAATGTTTTAAATGTTGATAATCGATTAAGCATTTAAATCATTTCTCCAGCTGCAGCTTCTCAAATGTGGAGACTTGCGGCTTCTCTTTGTCTTATATGATATTATACAAAATATCTTTTTTTGGAGTGTTGTCATCTGAGACTTTGGGAAACTGTTATGTGTATTTTTCACAATTTTCTGACATTTTAAAAACAAAACAATTAACCGATTATTTGAGAAAATAATCAGCAGATTTCTCAATAATGAAAATAATTGTTGGATGCAGCCTTGATACAGTGTGTCCATGAGCTCTGTTGTTTGCAAATTAAGTACCTTCAGTGTGTCAAGAAATATTGATGTGTTTCCCGTTCGCACTCCCTTCCTTCACCTTTTTTTATTATTGTATTAACTATTGTGTATTTCTGAGTCTGTTGATTTGTTGGATTTTGTATATTCAATAAACTCAATTGAGGTTTCAGCTTCTCTTATCTTTGGTACTTTGCTAAATGAATGAAAGTTGGGTACATGTAAATTGTTCCATTGTTGTATAGTTCTCTGTCAAAATTAGATTCAATTATAAGAAAAAAAGGAAGAAAAACTAAAGCGAAAGAGGATATTTTCTTCAGATACCCTATGACACAGAAATCTTACATTGGACAAGAAAGGTGAATCTTTCTTTCTTTCTGAATATAAAATGTAATAATGTATTGAGCATTTTAATTTTCACCTTGTTTACACATGTTTTTTAGGACTTGGACTTGAATTAGGTTTGTAATAATAAAAAATGTTTTCTTTGTTTTCTTTTTCTTTGGCATTTTTGCCTTTGCTTGATAGTTTGACAGTGGAGACAGAGGGGAAATGACAGGGATGACATGCGACAAAGGAAATAGAACCTGAGATTACATCTGCACCTTAGACCTCTAAGCAACAGGGATGCCTAGCAACATTTTTAAACTCATCATAAATTAATGTAGAGCTGTGTTTTATTTCAGGTGTACATGTGTATAGCTTCTGAATACATGCTGATATCCTGTTTAACTGCCACACACTGTTGGATGAAGCACTGAGAGCTCAGGCAAAAAAAACCAAACACGTAAAAAATATACCTTCAACCTAAGAAATCACCATATCCAAAGCATGACAATAACTATGCAAATAATATGACCTCGGCATAGGACAAAAACAACATCCTGGTCGTGACTACATCCTGATGACAGCCTGAGTGTGGGTCAGGACCAGTGATGCACACGGTGCACCGGGGTCAAGTGTAATCACAGAGAGTTTTGCGAGAAAATTAATCACGCCTTGATTGCACTCTATAGGTTCTCCAACAGAAGTGTTCGAGTGTGATTTTAATTCCCCGGTTTGCCTCCTTGACCTTAAAGGTCTGCTTGAACATCAAGGACCCGTCACTTGAGAGCTGAACACCTTTGGATTTGGTTGTAGTAGGGGGATTGTTCTTTATTTGACAGGCTCGTATGAGCGTCTTTATAACCATGACACTCATCATGTCTTTTACAGAAGCTTCTATTCACTTCAACCCCAAATATAGAAGTGTTGATTTAAAGGTCATGAAACTGTGGCTGGGAATGTTTTCCTTATGCACACGCACAAACTGCTCCCATTTTTAAGCTGGCATTCAGTAGTTATTGAAGATAGATGACGGGGATGATAAGGATGATAACACTAATAATTCAATTGATAAATCAGGTTGGTCAGGAATCTATTATTACTCTGTGCCTTTCTCATCTATAACCAGTGGCTGATCCCCGCTAGCAGTCATTTCCCATCTCACAGACTGTCTGGATGACTGATCAGGGTTGTGATTGTCTCCCCTCTCCCCAACACACCGCCGCCACATACGTCAGCGGCAGCACATACATCTTGAGCAGTCTCTAACTCCAAGCCAGAGCAGTATAGAGCCCCAGTAAACGTTGCAATCAGCGCCAGAATTGGGCCAATTCCTCATAACCTTGTCTGCACATGGCACCTTGCCTTGAATCATAAGAGCGTGAGGTTGTAGCAAGTGTTCAATCTGTCAGCAAAGTAGCTATATTGCCACAGTACAGTTGAAGAGGGTAAATCGACATTTAATTATCTGTGTCGACCCACAAAAGCTGCATGGGCATTGTAGACCTGATGTAATGGAGTTGCCACAAACCCTGTCATGGCGGCAATATGTACAAACAGCGAAATGACATTGCAGCTGGTTTCATAAGAAATGCACGATCCTGTGCTCTGCCTGACAGCGGACAGGTATTTTGAACAAAGCTTTTTGAAATGTTTTAATTCTATGAAGGCACGGGGCCTGAACAAAAAGAAAGAAATATAAAACAGACATCTCAGGTGTACTTTATTCCACGCACAATGAAAATCCAAATACGGAATATTTATTCCCAAACATCAAGCTTCTATGCCTTCAAGCCTATTTTTGATTTGTCACTCGTCTTTTCTTCCAAGAGATCAATACAACTCCCTCATAGCTCGAAAAGTTGACTCTGTGGCCTTTTGATAAAACAATCATCTTTTCTTTTAACAAAGCTAAAGCTTCGCCATCAAAAAAGAAAAGTGAATCCCATCAAAGAGGCTTGAAAAAAGGCATCTAATTTATAACCACAGACTTAGACTTAGAGATGAGTTCCTATTGACCCATTGTTGAGGGGAGATGTTCGATCTTCAGCATTATTATCAGTCTGGTGGCAGACTTCTTTATGTTTCTCTTGAAGAGAAAAGCAAAATCAATCGTGAAAATGTTTCACATGATTCACTTTTTAAGGCTCAGTCGAACAGCAGCAATTTTTCCAAATAATTATGAACAATCTAACATTTTGAATTTCACATCTCCTCCAGCCAATCATAGGTGTATACGCAGCGAAAGGCGTCGCGTGGAAATTGATTGTCCTCTTTCTCCTCTCTCACAATCTTCAAAATAAACAAAATGTGCTGATCAATCCAGTCAACTAAGTATACCTCTTGTCAATGTCTCCAGCTTCACAATGGGGACTTGATGTTTCTGCAGCCATTAGTTATGACCAACTTGCCAGACGAGGCATTGATCGCTGGCCACTTGTAAAGGCAACAGCAATCATTTCACAGGGAAAAGAATAGAGCTGACTGCACCGTTGTATATGGATGTGTGACCTGCTTAAAAAGTGTCAACGTAAAATGACTTTTTAATTTACTCAAAGTGGAGACTGGACTGAATTATTCCAACAGGGGTTTGATGTGGTTACAATAGACCTCAGTGTCCTTCAGTGTCACTTTTACACTTCTGTGTTTCTTTTTCAACACGGCCTTGCACGGCCACGTCAGATATCGCACAAAGAAGAACATTTTATAACCTTTAATACTACCATTTTTGATATCAATGGGAAGCCTATTCAAAAATACAGTAGGAACCTGTTGGCAAAGTGTGCAGCCCGCTTCATTCAGGGTGAAGTGACTGTGCGCTGCAGTCGTTTTTCTGAACTGAATATTGATCACTGTTGTTGTGCTGCTGGTGACAGACTCAGTTTAAGTGCATATATTGTATGCCTAATTTAGTTTTAAATAAAAAATTAAAGACTTTCTTCTATTTTGTGTTTTTATTTTAAACAGTGGTGGAAAGTAATTAAGTACTTTTACTCAAGTATTGTACTATGCTCGCGTAGATTTTGAGGCACTTGTGCTGAACTTGAGTGATCCCGTGTGGTGCTATTTTTACTTCTACCCCACTACACTTCAGAGGAAAATACTGTACTATTCACTGCACTATGTTTATCTGACGGCTGGAGTTAATACTTGCTTTTCAGATCAAGATTTTACATTAAAAACACTGGATAATAGTAATATGTTATATATTCAACAGGAGTTCCCAGTCTTTTGGCTTGCGACCCTTATGTGGGGAAATATTTCAGAAGTCTATGAGTTGTTAGCAGTTCCAACAAAGAGACATTTCTCTAAATTTGTCAAATACTTTCATTTAAATAACTGTTTGAAGCTCAAAGTATATACAAATATAATATATCCAATATTTCAGAAGACAGAAAGGATAAAAGGAAAAATTTGAGCAGCAAAACTTTATTTTTCCTTCTTTCCTCTCCCATTAATCATCTCCCAACCCCTCAGATTAACCTTGTGACCCTTTAGAGGGGGCTGATACCCTAGACTGGGGACCACTGGACTAAACTACCGAACTGTATGTAAAGAAGTTAAAGTTAGCTCCACCTCAACCAGCTACAGTAGTACTACTTACACATTATTTCATCAGTAATAATAATCTAATTATGTATTACAGTATATAATAAAATATTTTTATTTTAACATTTTTCTGAATGAATACTTTTGCTGTTGATACTTGCCGCATTTTGAGGATTTCTCTACTTTTGAATGCAGGACTACACAGACTATTTTTACGTTGTTGTATTAAGTGAAGCATCTGAATAATTCTTCCAGCACTGATTTCAGACTTTGTGTACAAGATATCATGGAAGATGTGGACGTGAGAGACACCAACACCACTCTCTTCTCTCCTAATAATCCTCCTGGCTCCACTTCCTCTCTCTGCCAAAGTGCATTTCTACTATTTCTTGTAAAGGCCGGAGACATACAGTAGTAACATATGGCACTTCTTACAATGACAAGGAGTGAGCAGGAGACAAAACCGATGCCTGCACAAAGATTTAATGCCAACGGCTGTAAGAAACACAAACTATTCAAATCCAGTTCTGCTTCAACAACTACTCAAAATGTAAAAATTTAACTGAGATAGTACATCTTGTGCTTCACATTTCCTGTATCACAGTGGGGAAATCTCCTGCTCCTGCATGGGGGCCTGACTCCCTCCAGTTATCAGCCCAGGTGATTGAGAGCAGAGACCTCCATCTCTCTATAGAGGGCACCCACAGACCCAGAATGTCTTGTTTGCTAGAGCTGTGTACATTTTGTATTTGAAAGAGCAGCAAGTCAATGAATCTCGATAATGCGAGAGCCGGGCCACATAACTCACGTTGATAGTCCTTACATTGTGCCAAGAGGCGATAAATCTGCTCTGGGAGACATGAATATGCAGTGGCAGTCAGTCTGGCTTGTTCTTGCTTGCATGCCCCCTGATGCACAGTTTATTCCTCTCCCCCATTCCAAACAGAAAAATAAAACCAATGAGCCGCAGCACTATCTCATCAACAGTGTTCTATTAAGCACAAAGAAATGTAGCAGTGCATTTTTCAGAATATGCTTAAAAAACGGCAAATCATTAATGTAAAAAATTGCAATTTGTGGTGTTGGCTAATTAGAATATAAAATCTAAAATATCTACTATAATTATGATCATTACTTGTGATGTCAAATGGGTTTATACTCTTCCAGGAAATATCTATCTATCTATCTATCTACATATTAAAAATGTTTCTAGATAGAAAACATGATTAACTAACCCGGGAAGTATTTTTTTTCAAAGTGTTGAAAATTAATCCTAGAGGCTGCAGCTTTCATCCAAAGTTAATTTCAGCCTTTTGATGATGCTACAAGTTTCAGTTCTCTGTTTTAGGCAAAATGCATAAAACACGTAGTGAAATCTGTACCATAAACAGGCAATTCAATACTTTCAGCCCGGCTTTGCCTCCACCACTGCAGTGGTGAGGGAGACACGAGCAGCGCTCTCTCCATGTGATTGTATATGTAACCCGCAGCTCGTATTTGACGGCTCTTTGCAAGGCATGAAAAATGGACAGCCAGACAGGCACCAGGCAGTTACGGGGGTTTAATGTACTCATTGACACAGACAAAATGTCTCAAATAACAGCGATAAGAAGCCTGCTTTGTCAATGGCCCAATCCTCAGCTGACACTTATTTCCCTCGTGCAAATAATTCATCCCATTCACATCACATTTTTTTTTTGCTCGAGGCAAAGAAAGAAAATTGCAATTTCCATCTCAGTGCAGTAAATAAGACAGAAATCTGTATCTCCAACATTCCCGAGAACACAAAATCCTGAATCTCATGATATAAAATGTGAGGAAATTAACGGATAACATAATGCACGTGTGTGCAACATCTGGAACAGTAGAGAACCGGGTCATTATTCGGATCCCTCTCACCTCCATAAAATACTTCTTGGACATAGTTGACAAGTATGCGTAACGACGCGTGCCTCTAGTGGCACCGTGGAAGGAGGGTCCGTCAGACGCACGCAGATGCACGGCTTTCTGCACTACCTTTCCGTCCAGCACAAACTAGGAAGATTTTTGAAAATGAACACTGTGTAACAAAGAGCCCCTTTTTCAACAGATTTGGACGTTCTCCGATAACCAGCCTCGTGGCATCGCCGTGCGCAACTGGAGAGGAGCGTCGCGGAGCGGCTTTTCCACCTTCACAAAGTATCTCTGTGTTATATGAACAGTTTGCAGGACTGGAACGAGGGGCTGGAGTGATTAAACTGCGATAAGCACGCTCTGAATGTCTGAAGTGCGCTCTAATTCCTCAGCACTCATCGCGTGACGCTTTTCTCTGTTTGTCTTTCGGGCGACAGAATCGTTCGAGGCGACCCAAAGTTCCGCAGGCGCAGTTCTCCTCCTCCACAGCGGTGCGGGAGTCCGGCTCGGCTGTTGCTGTGGTACTTGCCAGTAGACAGATAGCATCGGCGGTAGGAGGGGATACAGAGACTCCTGCAGGCTAATTGTAGCAGCCTGCGTTCGCAGGTGTATCACTGATCCGCCTGTGAGGGACTGGGGGGCTTCATCCTGATCGAGCCGCTCTCAGACTTGTGAGTAACAGAAAAAAAAAACCCTGAGAGAATGTTGCACCAAGTACAATGAGCGCAAATTTGTCGCAGACACCAAAATCCATATATGCTCCGTCGAATTCAGTTTTGATGAGCAATTCTGAGTCGTCTTTGGAATTTTAAAAAGTGGATCCCGCGACTTTACAACCATGCGAAATACTTGGCTGTCTCCCCGGAGTGCGATTTGGGAATACTGGACATCGCTGATTGCTTGTCTCTTTTGGATTCAGTACTCTTACGGGATGCCTCATGTTATTCGAATAGGTAAGTTGCCCACATTTACATTTACACACGCACACACGTTTGTATTATAACCTTGAAAGTTGCCCCTTATTCAGCTCATTTCAGTGCGGTGCATTCGTAGCGGTCAGTTTTTGGAGTATAAATGAGCAGTCCCTTTCATTTACGCTTCGCCTCATTCGGGTCCTGTGTGTATTTTTATTCGACTTAAACGAGGAGCAACCAGTAAGCAACAAGAGAGCAGTGCATTAATGCGAAATTGAGGATGCCTTCTCCACTCAGAGACCATGCAATGAAATATTGTGGGTTAGTGTGACCTCTGTGCACTCTGCTTTGTCTGTTCCATTTTCTGCAGCCAGCCCGTTGAGTCACCAGCTAAATTCAGGCTCTTTGCCATGCCTTCTGGAACTAAGTTTTAGCTTTTAAGGACAGTCTGTTAAATTAAAAGCTACAGTATCAAATTAAGAAACACACCAGCAGAAAGTTTCAAACAGTGATGCAATTTATTCAGGGGAGATAAAGTTTTATCTCATCTTATCTCATCACTGCAAAACGAAACAACAAAAGTACACACACAGCATACAAAATATTCTTATTCTGTTCAAAGTTGCCTTCCTCCTGATCTTTCTCATACGTGAGACACAAAAAGAAGCAGCAGGGTTTGTGCTGGCGTTGTCTTTTCTCCCAGTCACTCACCGAGGAACAACGTGAGAATTGTCATTCGGGGGCTGGCGATGCGATGAAACATTTTGCGCCGCCAAGAGACAGGAGCAGAATGAAGATCAATACGGTTTTTGTCGCGAGGCAAATCGTTTTTGACATTTGGCGGAGTGCCATGCAGGACAATTACTCAAAATGGCATTGGCCCACATTAACATACCACTACAACAGCCGGAGTACAGGCGGGGAGTGAGAGCATCTTAATGGCATGGAGCTTTTTGTCTTCGAGGTAGAAATGATGGGTGAGAGTGGATGAATGTGAAAAATAATAAATTCCATATTCCTGTACTCTAACAGAGGTAAATGCCCCCCCCCCAACCAGTTGTCTCTTGTATGACATATCTGACATATCACCACCACTCCACTCTGATTTTACAATACATAATTCCTGTCAAGCTCAGTGAGTGGTCATTGAAAAGTTACATTGATTCAAATTGCAGTTATTAGACTTGAACAGGATGAAGTACATTTTGCAGCTCCATAAGCCTGAGTGAATGCTGCCAAGCCTTCTGTACATTTAATATAAATTTCTATAGAAACACACAGAATAAAGTGTAAGACTGAGCCATGTTTGGTGCTGAGCATCATATGCAGCTGCCGGGCAGGCCCAGGATGCCCCTGTGATTGACTGCTGCACTCTGAAGAGCAGTGACTTCTCTGACATTGCTGTGTGTGGACTTTGGTGATGTCTTAGAAACTGCATAAATCCTCAAAGCTCTCTGAACTGAAATCGTTTGGTCAAAGGGACATTTTTTCCCCCCCATTTTTTTTAAATTTTAACTGTGGCAGTAGCTCAAATGAAGACCTGAAATAGACTTGACAGGCTTTGTTTTTAAAAAATGTCAAAGTGCTGAGACAAATTTACCTTGAAATGTGCTACAGTCGCACTATTGCTTTTTATAGAATCTATCATTGCTCGCGGTGCAGGAGCAGTTTGTTTTTTTTGTGTGTGTTCCTGAGATTGTATTTTGACAAGCTGAGAAGAGGGACATGCTTGAGAAGGTTTGCCTCAATGCCAAAAGAAAAACAGAAATTCAAAAGGCTTACGTCTTCATGCGATCTCTTGAAGCTGAGTGTTTGTGTACAACGGCCATGTGTGCATCCGCGTTATTTTGCCCGCTTAAAAAACAGGCCTGTGTGAAAATAACAAGAAATGCGTCATAATATTCTATGTAACCGCACTTTTAAAATTTCATTTCATCAGTTTTAACATGGATAAGCTCGAGGGTGTGCACAAAATATGCAATATGTGTGTATGTATTATTGCAGACATGCTGTAGTACTCTGTGAGAGGACGTTAGTGTTCGCAGTCTGTTGATTTGTTGAGGGATGAGCGCTTCTTTGAGTGGGTGTGTAGTGGACCTTTTTTGTAATTTGGTACTTGGTGTGCAAGTGTGTGTGCACTGTGTCCCAGCCACCCCGCTAACACCAACAGAGGGCTCTCTTATAGTGGGTGCATGGTGGCCAAAGTCGCCCCTCAGCACTGGTTACCAACACAAACCGACCAGTGAAAATCGTCGAGGTGGGCGGTGGTATTTGAGCACGGCGCTCTCTGTCTCTGCTGTGTCTGCTCTTGGTTAGGTGGCCTGTGCAGTTCTCCAAGTACACCATCTGGGTAATGGTGGGCATCCAAGGTAGAGTTGTTGCCATTGATTTTAGTGCTTTTACAGTGCATTGCTCTAAGTTGAGGCCAGATGGTCGCTCCGTCTCATTCTGCAGCTTCTATTTGTTGGAGGGAATAAAAGACTACTCCTCCCGCATTTGTCCTCTTACACGCTGCGCTTCTCTTTCCTCTCCCTCCGCCTGCCTTTCGTAATTTTTTTTCCTTCCTCCTGACATGTTTTGCAACCTCTCATCTCATCTAGGAGCCATTTCAGTTGAGAATGCAGCGTTGTTATAATAAAGACGAAAGTGCCGGAGGATGCGAATGTGATTTTTCTCTCAGAAGATAGCATGTGTCTGTAGATAATGCGTATGTTTGCCAACATGGAAATAAGACGCATATTAAAGCAGCCCTCTGATGATTTGATTGCATATGATAGTTCTTTTTTGTGCTTTGGTCTGTAACCAGCACTCTATCTGCACAGTTCATTTCCCTGCATACATCGCTTCCTCCTCCGTCAAATAGGGGTTGCCCAATTTGGAAATTTGATCAGATGAAAATGTGTTCATGTATATAATTTATCTATTGTTAAAGCATACAGTAATGACAGATTATTATACGTTGTCTCTTTCATCTGTGGACTGATGGAACTAATTCATCATTTGTTGTCTCCTTTCTCTCTCAGTGAGGTTATTCACTGCCTGACAGGGATTTATTGAATAATCAATTACTTTATCTACCTAATACTTAAAGCACTTAATCAGTGCCAGTTAATCAATCTCCCTCTTGATTTCATGTTGATTTCATTTCCTTAGCTCCTCGCTGTGCCCCTACAACACCTGGTCACATGCATTTTTCATTTAGCTTCCCTAACATCCTCTGGGCGGCCACGACTGTCGACTTAATTATTGCGCGTGAAACAGCCTGAACATTTTAAATGTAAGCTGACAAATGTGCAGCACTTGAAACTGGATGCAGTGTGACCACTCATAAGCTTCAGTGGGATAAATCGGGTTTGTGGTCACCACTTTGGTGTGCAAACACAGAGCCACTTCAGAGGCTTGTCTTTATCCCCACACCAGCAGCAGAGAGAGAGACTGAGAAGTTTTCATGTGATTAACTCTCCTAGCGAGCTACAGAGAGTGCACTCTCCACTCGCATGCTCCCCGAGATCCTCCTCGCTGGGGTTTGTGCAAATGTCTCATCTGAAATGACTCAGACATATTTCAGGAGACCGCGAAAAGCTGTAATGGTACTTTGCAATTCTACTTTTAACAAAGTCAAAACCCAAAGGGCTGCTTGTATTGAGAATTGCCCACAGGGGGATGGTATGGTTGGCAAAGAGAGGGAAGAGGAGGATGTTTAAAAAAAAAAAAGTGTTTGGTGATGAAAAAGAACAATGAGGAGATGTTGCATCAAAAGTTGTATCAAATTAAGATGGCCATCAGTTGCTGAGTGGAAATGAATATTTCATTTTCATCTAAATTTAATCTCTCCCCAGACAGAGAGAGGAAGCAGGGAGAAGCCTGCTGGTGGAGGCTTGGGGCAGGGGAGGTGTCGTGGTGAATATGAACAAAGGCTGGTAGAGGTCACAGAAGAATTGCATACGGGGAGAAAGCTTCTTTTTATGTGTAATTCCATTATCTGTTAGCGAAAGCAGAGATTGAAGGGGGAGGAATACAGCGGTTGTTTTACCTGCGCTAACACACTCCCCTTCATCCACTTGTATAAACATAGGCGGACAAATGAACTGCAAAAGAAATAGCATAGGCCCTATTTTCTGCGTCTCACACTCATGAGAGCATGAGGGCATCTGTATCTTAGCTACCACACACACACACACACACACACACACACACACGGACGCATGCTATATAAACCCATACTCCATCCACAACATTTTCCAAAACATATGTCTGGTCTCACTGGGCCTCTTGTACGCAATCCAATTCCATTCTCTCTGTCAGCACACTCGCGGCTCGTCATTAGCTGCAATCCCGCTGATGAGAAACGGCAGATGTTCGTTTTGTTGAGCAGAGGGCCCGTCTCTGAATGTGCTGTCTTCTGTACTCGCCTGTGATCCTGTTTAGACGCATTAGAAAGGAACATTCCTCTTCCACAAACAAATATGTGCTCCAGGCGAGCCATAGCTTGTCTCTTCTGAAGAGCAGAGCCTGTTTTTAAGTTAAGTCAGTAAAGCCAGTCAACATGTATTAAAGGCTGCACTGTGTGAGTCCAAGTCAAAGTGTGTTAAATGAACAGTGTGTTTATGTCTCAGGCAAGGTGTAATAAATGTGTAATGCACTGAAATGTGCTCGTAATGTCTCTGATTGCTAACACTAACAAGACTTAACCGCGTCAAGGAAGTGCAGGTACTTAGCTCCTTGTTCAGTCACACATTATAATGATCATCCAATAATCCAAGCCACTAGGGGCTAATAGAGCGGATCTACCAACCAGTAAGATAATCCTGTGACACAGCAGGGCCCTATCTAGCCCCAGCTAGCTTAGCCTAGCCGCTGCTAACACACCAGATGGTGTTTTCATATCGTACTACAAAGTGGGTGCTCTGCAGTGAAAGGTCTGCTGCAAGCATATGCTTCTGATGCCTATTGAAATAAATAAGGTGCTGGGTTCCTTATGGCTGTTCATGTCATCTTTTCGGTCAAAAAAAATGAGTAAATCATTTTGCTGTTGGTAGATATGGTAGATGCAGATTTACGAAACAGATTTAACAATTACAAAAAAACATACTTTCTTATGTACCCTTAGTGAAGCCATGCAGATAGTTTTGGCTTCATGTGCTTTGGTTATTACGTGGCCTTCTGCTTCCATCATAGTACAATGAAGGTGAATTTTGTTTGATAGGCTCACAGCAGTGAAAACATTATATTTTACTCTAGATAATAAGTTAAACAGTTTTCACAGGGGAGTTGTTTTGGTAAAAGTGATTACAGTGATTATCCAGAGTATGGGGCATTGTTTCTGGAAAGACACAATGCTGTTGAATTCTTCTTAAATGGCTTTTTTTTTAAATGCTGTGAGCACCATGAATTCCTTTTGCCTCCTTTGTATCGGGGTATGGAGGCAGAAATCTCAGCCAACAAAGTGCTTCACAGGATCAAAGTGCTTCACAGGATCAAAATAACAGAATGCAGTGAGACCAAAGCAATAAGAAAATGACAAAATACAAAACAATAAAGACATAAAATCAATACAGAAAAAAAGTGATTAAAATTGCAAAGAGAAGGAAAGGGTGGAAAATCAAATAAAATACATAAAACAGAAGTTAATGAGGAGCCAAGAAGTAAACAACAAAAACAAGTTAAGATTCACAGGTGTATAAATGCCCTGAGATTGTTTGGGAGGGAATTCCACGTTTCGGGCTGTTGAAACTAAAAGCTGAACTGTAGGGATGGCTTGTTAATTAGCTGGTGAACTGTTTGGAATGTATCTTCCAATCAAATGGCTGAGGCAAAGGCCATGGAGACATTTAAAGAATAAATTCAAACATCTTCACACAACTCAACGTAGAAACGTCCATCAGAAACATGAGCCTGATTGATTTGGTCCACAATCTGCCTGAGCCCCCCCTGCAGGTCCCTGAGGGACTCAATGTCATTATAGCAGGACGTGTGCTTTTTGGATTTG
This sequence comes from Oplegnathus fasciatus, assembly GCA_003416845.1. Classification (NCBI taxonomy): domain Eukaryota; kingdom Metazoa; phylum Chordata; class Actinopteri; order Centrarchiformes; family Oplegnathidae; genus Oplegnathus; species Oplegnathus fasciatus. The sequence goes on along the minus strand of NTHP01000206.1, from coordinate 229,064 downwards.
ACAGTGTTTTGAAATTCATGGCATGTCAATGTTGGCTATTTCCCTGTGAATGTTTCTGTACCAAGGCAATGAATCAAATTTCATGCTCGAGCCATTTGTCTTTATTATGTGCCCTTGTCCTTTCCATTTGACTCTCCCATCTCAGCCCTCCTCGGGGCTCCGCTGGAAAAGTCGAATAACATCAAAACAGTTTGAGAACAAAGCTTGATCACGGGGCATTTCGCTCTCAGGGTCATGCTAGCAATATAGCGTTGTTAATTAGAATGATCTTGTTGGAGGTAATTTGGTGATTATTTTTTACATTTCAGCACGGGGAGCAATTTGTCTTCACTTCTCCAGACACACTGTACTGTATACATTGACAAACCACACACACAACATAGGTGCACCAAGTGCTGCAGCAAAAAAGACAGAGGGAGGGAGAAAGAGCGAGGGTGGTTACATAGATGAAGCTAGGGGACTCTTATTTAGCTTGTTAATTAGCTTGAACCTTTTGATCCCAATTTTAAAACCCGCCACGTTGCAATGCTGGCGCCTTTTGTGTGTTGCCCCAAGCCAGATAAAACTAAGCTTTATTCCGGTGCCTTTCAAACACCATGGCATTCACCGGAGCAGTATTAGCTTTGCTTTCCCTCCCTGCGTTAGCGTCGTCCTTATCTATTCCCAGACGCTCTGTGTAAACTTGGTCACCTCTGACACCTCAGTTACATACTGTTACGCACACGCATTACAATAACAAGACCTTTTCTTCTCACCGCTTTAAAGCAATCAGGAATTGACAGTGGAGGTATCAGCCGCAATGCACAGGTTTAAATCCTATTTAACTTGGGCTAAGGACAATGAATGGAGGGTGACACCATTTCATTCTGCCCTTTTAATCAAGCTCTCATTGTTATAAATGTCAGGTCTTGGTTGTGTGATTCCCTCAAATTGCTGTTCCATGACTGTAGGGAGATGTGTGTGTGTGTGTGTGTGTGTGTGTGTGTGTGCATGAGTCCGTGTTTAGGAGAGAGAGAGAGAGAGAGAGAGAAGGAGAGGAAGTGTGAGTATGTGCATGACAAGGGGATGTATAAGGGGAGCTGGCATAGAATCCCTGGAGCGTAGGGGTAGAGCAGGAGTTACTAATCAACTGTGAGAGAGTAGGCTAGAGAAGACTCACCCTCTATTTTTCCCCCAGAGAGAAAGAGAAGGAACAGATAAGACAAACCTCTTCAGGCCAAAACCACTACAAATGAATGGCTATCACCAAAAATACCAAGGGGGGGGTACAGAGATCCTTTCCTCCACATGCTGCCTCACACATCTTTTTTTTTTTCTTCATCCCTGCAGTAACAAATGCAAGGACGACCGCAGGAAGTGCATAAGACTCGGGGGTTACCTCACAAGCTCCTGTGCTCATCCCTCCACTGAAGGATAGCCAGGAGGTTGAAAGCCAATGTCAATTTAGTTAACACAGCCAATACCCAGAAGATTTCACTCAGCACTTGCGCTGCGTGCAGGCAAGACAATCTGGGATGGTCCCTCCTGTCTCAGCGAATGTTTTACCGGCTGCCGATCTACTGTCCAGGTTGCCCCCGGAGAGCAGTGTGGTTAACCGCAAAATGTTCCCCCGTGACTCATCTGAAGACAGCTTGTCTGCATGTGACCAGCTTCAGATATATGGAACAAGACAGAGATTATCACTGACAGGGAAGGGAAGAGGAGGGCGAGATTGTGGGCGGTTTGAGGCAGTACATTTTAGTAAAGCTATTAGTGATGCTTGTATGAATTAGGGCCTTTAATGTAAAGCCACAAAAGGTTGTAACTTACTGTCCTGCAGGTTTTCCCCCTTTCAGATGAGGGGTGAGAATTAGAGATGGCTGTCATAGTAACCAAAGCTCATGTATGTAGTTGGCGAACTAGAATGCGATTGGTGGAGATTATACCATGTGATTAGTCTATCATCTAAGCAGCAGGTTTTTTTGTTTTTTTTTTGGTCAAATCAATTCTCTATCACGGAGAGTTAATGAAAAATTAGGCTCCTGATTGTTTTGTTCCTAAATCATGTTTTCCAGTCTCAAGTGCTTCTGTTTCTTCACTTTCAGCCTCAAGTGTTCCTTCCTTCTTTCAGTGATCAGTCTTGTGTGTTGCCTTTATTTTCTACACTGTCACTGCACTCACCTTCAGTTTTATCTTAGTTACATTGCTTTGAAGAGTTCATTATTCTCTCATTATTTGGGAATTTATAGTAGCTCACAAGTCAAGTCACTTTTAATGTCTAACCATAAATTAGAGTATATCTTTGTTATTTGTACAATGGGTACATATAACTAAACATATGGGGATTTGTGTGGGTTTTTTTAGTTTTTTTGTACCTACATTATGTTTTCCAGACATTACGAAATAAAATCTGCCACTGTCCTTTTTTCCTTGTCCTCCTTAGTATTCACTGTTAGTTGATCAAAATTCACAGAAACTTCAGATGTAACGAATCCAGAGAAAAAAAGAAAATGCAACTTCACATAATCCCCTCTCTGTTAACCCCTCAACCCCAGAATTGTCGTTTTACTCATCCAGAGAAATAAAGGAAAATTAATTCTGTGAAAGCTGGCTAATTTCTGAATAAAACCGGGCAAACTACGAGCTATGCTCCTAATTGCTTTTCACCAAGAGTGAAAATAATACCATGAAATTTGCCTGCGCCAAAATAATCTGCAATCAGCAAGTATTATCTGGTGTGATGAAAAGGATCAATTGAAGTAATGCTGCAATAATCATATGCAAATTTAATGAGACATCTGCAGTGTATTAGACTGATTAGTTTTATTTGTACAGTAAACAATGCATGTCCTTCTTGCCTGCCATTTTAGTCAGGAATCCCATTAAACATTGACATTAGATACCACTGGAGGTCTTTAAAAACACATTTACAATATCTATGTACAGTATTTTTGGCATGCAGAATACTTAACGTCTGCATCAGTAAACAGTGTTAGGGTGTGTGGGTATTTGCAAAACCTGAGCCTCATCTCTTGCTATAAATGCTAAATGTAATTTTAGGTAAAACAAAAATGTAAAACTGTGTTCTGTGGGTCAGAACAAGGAAAAGAAAAAGAGCTCTTCACTGTAATTACATGTCTAGACTTACAAATCTATTTAGAAAATTTAGAAAGCAACAGTTTAGAAATGTCAATATTCTAAATGTCTTGAAAGGTCAATTAGAAATGTCACAAACTGTTGGTAAGTGGGAGCGAGGTTTCTAATGGTGATGAAGCCATTATACCTCTGACTTACATTTCTACTGTATGTATATGATGCAAATTTTATTCCTATCCCATTAAGAGTACCCAGAAATTTTCTCCTCGTTTGGTTTCATTTAAACATCCAAATTGCTGTTCACTCTTTTGCTCTAGACTTGCCTTTTTGAGCGTATTTTCCATTTACACCAAGGGGCTTTTGTTAGCTTGATTGGTACTTGGAGAAATTTATAACCATCAGAACATTGACCACATTTAAAATAATTGGCATCACGCTGGCATCACAGAATTAATGCTTAGTTAATGTCCTGCTCAGCCTCCCTCTGCACTGTTCACATATGGATCGCCTGTCTGCCAGAGGGGTAATTACTTCAAATGTTGTTAGGACGGATCCTTCTGTATAGAGAACGCAGGCTACAATACACAGCGTAAAAAAGAGCAATTTCTTAATGAAGCAATTTAAAACAGGGCTGAAGTGATTAGTCAATGAATTGATCAGCCAGTCATTAATTAATTAAGTAAAAATACCAAACAGTTGATTGCAACATTGTATTTCACCTTATCACTCATATCATCATAAATTGAATACTTTGTTGGCTGCTGGTCACTATACATTATACAACTGGCATTTAACATTTAGCATTTTATATATTAAATAACCAATTTATCGAAAAAATCTGGAGCTGAAATAATTAGTTGATTAATAGATCAGTTGATCGACAGAAAATTAATTTGCAACAGTTATAATTGATTAATCTAAATATGCAAAGTGTTCCCGCCCGGACAAAACAAGTTATTTGAATATGTCAGTATGGGCTTTAGGAAATTTTAATGGCCATTTTTCACTCTTTTCTGACATTTTATAGACTAAACGATTAATTGAGAAAATAATTGCCACATGCAGCCCAAAAGAAATCAACATGTTAATCAGTGATAAAGCTAATTCTTTACTTACAACCCTAATTTAAAATTAAAGTCAGTTTGAGAGAGAATCCAGCACAAGACTTGGAAATGTCTCAATAGAGATATTATATTGCAAGATGCCCCTTAGTTAGATGTGCATTTGTCCCTTGTACGCAGCATGGTGGAAAATAAGACATTTAATCACACAAGAAGGAGGGATGACTTTAAAATGGGAGGAATATTATCTTTTTTTCCCCCTCTGGCAGGGCCTTTAGGAGACCAATGGACAATCAGCATGGATTTGTGAGCTGGATTTCCAGTTTGTAATGATGGCTGGCTTGAGCCCAGACAGATCAGAGACCTCACGTTCTTTGTCAATACTCTGCCTAAGCATTGGAGGACAGTACAAGATGACAGGATGGGCCTGGGGTGTGCGTGTGTGTGTATGTGCTTTGAGTGGAGCCTATTAGTGTAGGGAGCCTCTCCAGCCACTGTCAAACTTAAAACAGAGGACAGGAGGAGGTATTACCTCCAATTACGTGCTGTGGTGCATCTGTGAAGTCTGAGCACTATTAAGCTGCCGGGTTGTCAGACTTTTGTCTGTTTATTAATTCATTTTTGTTTCACATTATACGTATCATGGTGATGGAAAAGGAGCCCCTGCTTCCCTGTTTCTTGTCTCCTTCTTCTATTACCCATCTTCCTATCCTTGAACAAGGAAATAACCATTTATTTGAAGTCATGTTCTTTTAAGAGGCTAAAAGATAAGCTTTTGTTTGGGTTTCATTCACTTGCTCTTCCTCTTTTCTTACCAGACAGAAGATGTGACTCTGCTAACATATGCTTATTGTGTTAATCCCTTGCCGGGGTAAAATGAGATCTCCCTTCTCTCCTCTTTCTTGACCCGTACCCCTTCTGTCTCCTCAACGCACTGTATTACAAGACTTACATTTCAATTTGCAAGCCCAATCACAGGGACCTTATGAGCTGGTGGTTGGAAAGCAATTGAGCCTCATTCAACCTGTTCCCCTCCCCAATCCATTTATGATTATTTAAAGATATAAAATGGCTTGAATAAATGGCTAGCAGAACAAAAAGTTTTCTTTCTTTTTCTTTCCCTTTGTCTCTTTTTTTCACACTTCATTTGATTGCACCCACCAGCCACCTTTGCCTCCATCCAGTGCTTCCCTGGTCATCTGTGCACCTTGATTTGAGAGTCGAAGGTGGGGGGTGGGGGTGGGAATAACAGCACATGGAAATAGGCTGGTGATTGCCTTCCTCCCAGCATGGTGATGGAGGGCTTGAGTGATCGCGCCCCTCAAGCCCCTCCTTGGTGGTTGATTAGCTGTGGAGCCCTGGAGCTCCGGAGTGACACACTGGCTCATCAGACCTCGCTCAGCCTGTCAGGGACCCCCTTGATTGCACGGTGCTTCATAATTGTCCCCCATTCTGCTTTAGTGTCCGGTGTGCTGCCATCTCATCATTTGTGTCAGAGAATGCACCAGACAATGCTCGACTCTTCCTGTTGCTTTTCAGAATGTACACACTTGAAATGTTTCCATATGAAAAGGGATGTGTCATAGAAATTTCATCCATCCTGGAGATTAGAATTACTAACAGGAGACAACACCGTAATGCTCTTTGAGACATTCAGTGCACAGTATTCGTTGTGCAGCTCAACTATTCTTAAATCGTGCCAACTCTCTGAGGCCTAAAAATGATCTCTCACAGTGTACAATGAATGGAAGATTAAAAAGTCCATCACAGATGCTGGTCAAAGGAATGCAGTGTTATAATAATACATAATGCATTGTGTAGATGCAAGGTTGAACTGAATTGGCGGCTGCAGAAAAAATGTGGGGAAACATTTATGTCAAGGAGTGCTTCTTCTTTCTCCCTCTCTGTCTGCCAGCACCAGCAGCTGCAAATGGGCCTGGTGTAATGTCTTTTTTAGTAAGGCAATTGGAAAAGAATTGCCATCGTGGCATTTATAATCATTGAGTTGGTAGACATGATTGAAAGTTAAAGCAGTCAGAACGGAGAACTCTGAGGGCTCTGGCCCGGGTTATTGATTCATATAGTTTATGTGGGTGAACTGCCCGAGGTGTGGAACTCATCAAATCATAAACTGTATTAATTATTTTTATGTCCTGGCACCAGCCTCTGGTGACACTTGAATTTCTTAAAGTTGAGACTTGTGCTGACATTAGTTTGAAGCCAGTCTTTGGAAAGGTGTTTGCCCAAGTGTAGAGGCTGGAATTGTCTCTTGCTGGGATAGTGTGTATAAGACCTGCAGATTGGAGAGAGGAGATCTAATGGTGTGCTCGGCCGAGCGAACCACTCTCTGTAGAGCTCTACAGTAGAGCACTTCCCCCTGTTAGGATGCTTTGCACAGCATCAGAGTAGAAGGTCTTTAGGAGAGAAACTTTTGAATTTCTTAAACTGTCTGTGGTGGTAAATGGCGCTGCTTTTGACTGTCCTGTTCCATACGAGTCATACCATGTTTTTAGAGTCTACTGATGCAAAAGGCTGGAATGGAAAGACACCTGGGTCTTGGCTAAGTGTAACGGAGCAACTCTGCATCACATGCATCAGACAGAAGCCCTGTCTCAGGCACTCTGGTTATGCTTTCAATAGGTCCCTCTTTTTGCCACTGGTGAAAGGCAGAGCAGGTCTGCCATGTCTACACCTAACTGTAAGGCTTTTCCACTCACCAGATAGTTGAGAAGACCTCCAGTTACTCAGCTCAGCAGCTGCTTTTCACTCAAAGAAAACACATGAATTGACATCTCTCTACTGCATTGGTCTCCTAGAAGCCATTCCCTGTGTCCAGGGCACACACAGCACCTACGGACTAAAACTTCAAATGTAAAAGACGAGCCCCATGTTCTGTAGAATAACTTGCCTGCTGTTCGTGATGTGTGCAATTGCATTTAACTGCATGTCAGCTTTTATCTTATTTTCTACCGAAGAAGTGGTGACTGCAGCCACAGGCTTATCCATGTCCAGACTTTTTACTCACCAAATAGGCTTTTTCCTGTTGTCAAGCTTTGGATAAAATCACTCAGTAGTGTTTGCTGGTGTGTTTTCCTTCTCTTACTTCTTATTCTTATTTTCCACCATGCTTTCGCATATAAAAGCATGGTCTTCCATGGCTCACTTTTGCACTGGCTTTTTCTCGTTCCTCTGGCTTTGTGTAATCTTCTATCTACATTGGCACATTTGCTTTATTTACCCATTATAGTTTCAGTGATTTCACCTGTGACATGTTTTCATGACTTCGAGCATAAAACATGACTTTTTCCTTTGTGTTACTTTGATGGAGATTATAGTGTCACAGCTCTCGAATGAAATAGGACTCAGTGTCAGCCTTGTACAGAGTGATAGACTTTACAGTGCCAGAGGACGACTTGTATTGAAAAGTAAATCCACCATCATATTCAGCGCGAGCATTTACATAAGGAGTAGAGGGCTGTAGCAGATGAGTGGCTTGTCGTAACATTGCACATTTGTTCAGTCAAGAAATGAGTCAAGGTGTTCGCGGTGTGTCAAAAGGGGAGCCTCAGAGAAAATATTGGCTTTGTCAAGGGTCCCTGAAGAGTACTGTAACCAGGGTAAAAATGACATGTTGGTTTATACCAGCTCTCCTTGGGTGTCTGTGTTTATATCTGTCTGAGTGTGCAACAGAAAGATAATGAAGATACAGTAAGTGATAGTGTTCCATTTTTGCACAAACTGGCTGTGGAACTTGAAATATTTTCTATTTTCCTTGTATTAGTCAAATGATTTAGGTCACAGCAATGATGCATGAGGATCAATTTAACATGTTTTTGTTTGATTTTGTTGCCCTTTTCATACCTACTTCTTTGTGTGACACATCTTAACATTGTGTGCGCTATTTAATTGGCATGGGAAGCATCAGAGCACACCTTTGTGATATCAGGGCTCTTGATGATTCTGGTGAAAATCTTTTGACAACTGAAACATTATAACTCTTGCTGCTCAAACTCAGTATCGCTTCTACGGCCTCCATTTTGGATTATTCCCGGGGCACTGTGAGAATTACTCTGATCACACGGACACAGATACGTGTCAAGGTGTTTTGAGCACAGTGAGGTTAAGAGGTGAAAGTCGAGCCTGAGATTGTTTACGACTACTGATAAATCCAAGCCTCTGCACATTCTGTTTGAACAGCCAAGCAAACTGAGGGAAAACTTTTACTTGAAGTGCCCCACATTGTCAAGTGTTGACCAAAGGGAATGAAAGGGAAACTTCCTGCAAATACAAATAACACAAGCAATGCCTTTTGCAGAAGTGTTCAGAGAGCCTTATCAACAAGGGTCAGCATCTCTTCTGGTCTGTGTTAGTGAACAATACTAAATAAGGTTGAGTATTGAAAACTGGTCTCCAGTTTTTAAGAACTGAAGATTAATTAACAAACATGCTTTTTTCGACTCCACTTGCTGATTTCTTGTAGAGTATGGTGGTTCATCGCCATGAAGTTGGTGTTGCTGGAAGCTTGGTGACATAGTGACTACTTGCAGGTCATGCAGTAGCTACCGTTGGTTGTGGCTAGGGTCATTAACATCCATGTTTTGTGCCACGTGTCACGTGCGCCTCAACAAGTCAGTTACTGTGGGTGTTGCTGTTATATCATTCCTCCTATGTGGATCTATTTTATACAAACTGAAGAGTAAGCAGTACTAAGCACTAACATTGATGACTGAGGCTACAAAAAGCTGTAACAGGAAGTATTGTGTTTGCATTAACATATGCTCAGCTGCATCAGACCTCATTACAGCTCTGAGCAGAGCAGATGCGAAAACATTAAGTCTGCTTCCTCTAGAAATGTTGCCTGACTGTTGATGGGTATTAGTTGGCATCTGGTCAAGATACAGTACAGTATGATGGGGGAATCACAAACTATCTTGTTATTTATGTCAAATGGTCCGCTCAAAATAAATGTGTTTTTTGCTTTCAACATAATATGTAATACCTTGCAAAGCTGCACACCTTTCTGGTAATGTGTCACTGCTGGAGACAGATACACTCACCTCAGTTCAAAGCAAGGCATGTCATTTTTCTGACAAGCCATAGCTGGGTGCCTGTGAGCATGCTTGTGCCTGGGAAGATGCGTAATTCCGTATTCTCTCTCAGAAAAATCAGCATTGTGACAGAGAGTCTGTCAGTGCTGTGTACTCAAATCACTTCACTAGAGCATCTGGATGTGGCTGAAAATCAAAGGCCAAATAATGATGCGCTGAGGCAATGTTTCAAACAGAAACAGTTGTATATGCACACTATTATTACAGTAGCAGGTAAGAAGCAGTGTAGGGGGGCATCGCAATGAATTGAGAGATGCTTAACAATACAGTGCCATTAAAGGTTTAGTCTCTTTGCTGATGCTGCAGTTCAACTTGGAGGTTGCCTGTGGAGTTTTCTTGTAAACAAACAGTTGCGTTTACAGTCAATGTTTCTCACCAAAATGAAAATTTTGGAACCAGCATCATTTACATCCGTGTTTACACTGGCCAGGAGTCTTGTTCTTCTTCCCTGCCTTTTGCTAGCACATTGCTACATTACTGTCAATCAATGAAAGAGTGCCAAAACCAAGAGATATTCAGTAACCCCCCTTTTATTTCATAGACATACCAGTTTCATTTACGATCACATTGGGTGATTTGACGTGCAGGCCCAGTCAGCAACTGATGGAACGGCTACAGCTGTGGTAATATTTTCTAAAAATGATAGCTAACTTTGAAATACAACCTAACACTCGCTACAGTTTTTTTTATTATTATTATTGTTTCATGCTTGTCTTCTCCTCCATGTTTTATGGCTTTAATGCACTTAACATTGGAATTACTGCCCCCTGAAGTAAGCAGGGATGTGTATTGTGTCACTGCCACATTCGTGCTAGTAGAACGTGACATGCACACAAAATTAAACATTGCTCCATAGCACCATTAGTGATCAAAAACTCCACAGGCCTTTAGCTGTTCCAAAGACTTTGTACTTATAGTTTCTGAGCACATCTGTGTTTTTAAACAAGGTTTTTGCGAGCGATCTAACAACTCTGCATCAGTGACCTCCTGGTTGCAAACCCACTTGGCTGACCTCATCTCCAGAAGTTAAGCCACATGAATGTTGAACAGCAAAGCAGTGCCTGGTGGTGATTGTGTGCATTATGGCCTTGCCCACTCCAATGCAAAAGGTCAGTGTTGATGCACATACAGTATCGCCCTACCTAGTGTTTCCCAGACAATATTTTAATTTCATAAACTCTCTGGAGCTACAAGGAATGTGGTAATCAATAGGAGTTCCTGCTGGCATGTGGGCATTGTGATTAACTTGTCCAGAGGCTTGAGATACCGCACACTGAATATATGTGCTCAATTCAGGTCAGGAGAATATGGAAGCCCTTTGTTTTCGGCACTGGTTCAGGAGCAGGAAGTCAGCACTGTGGCTTCTGGTCATTAACTTGTGGTGATTCAAGATCTTTTTAAAGCTCAGTCCTACTTTCCGCCCCTTGCAGCCTCTTTCAGTTAAAGAACCAGTGTGTAGGTTTTAGGGGGATCCATTGACAGAAATGGAATGTAATATTCATAATCATGTTTTCATTAGTGTATAATCACCTGAAACTGAGAATCGTTGGTCCACTTCCACGGAGTCCGCCATGTTTCTACGGTAGCCCAGAACGCACAAACCAAACGCTGGCTCTAGAGAGGACCTTTCGCGTTTTTATGTTGAAGTGGCAGCCACTGTAGGTTCTCCTACACACTTGGAAAGGGAGGGGTGAGGGGAGGGGTATTCAGTTGGTTGCAATCTGCAACCTCACCGCTAGATGCCACTAAATCCTATACACTGGTCCTTTAAAACTCTCCTGGTACTTGAGTACAGAGTGTAAACATTATCACTTGAACATATTTATTATTAAAGTGTAATTACCCTCACTGTTTCAGCCTGCATGTCTCCACCTAACATACAATTTTGAGAAATGACCTTCAATTAAATTTCTGCCAGAGTGATGTCAATGCATCTCCAAAAGTAATCAGTGCAAAGTTTGTTCAAATATATGAGGAAAGTGATACTGCTCTTCACTCTAGTTTCTTCTTAATTAACAAAGGAGTATGCATTACATTCCCTCTCATATCACCTCATGGTTGTCATGCTCTTTGACAGTGTGTAATTGAAAAAGGGTGACTGTAAATTTCTTACCAAGTTCATGATCAGCACTGATCATAGAGAGTGTTGATGTGAAGTGAAACTTGCCCAAAAATTACACTTTAAACAGACTTTACACACAGTATCACCATGACCATTACCCATCTCTCTCTGCTCCATTCATCTTTCTCCCTCTCCTTCTTTTCCACACACACACACACACACACACACACACACACACACACACACACACTCAGATAAGACGTTTGTGTTTTCCAGGCTATATTCTCACATCAGGCGGGGATGAATATGAGACAAGTCATCCATTATAAGAACTTGATTGGTTCTGTAGTGACAAATATCAGAGCCCCATTTAATACCATCACCATACACACTCTCACACACACACAAACACATACACCTCAGTGCTGCCTGGCCCAGCCTCTTTCATAATTTTCTTGTCAAGCATAGCAGACAGCCTAATGTGAGAGGGCAAGCACAGAGTAAACAGTGGACAGATTTCAGATGTATCACTGTAATGGAGTAATTATCCGTCAGTTGGGGACTGCACAGGGCTGCTTCCCAACTCTCTGGTTCAACAAAATCAAAAGGAATCTTCAAATAAGGTATTAAATTTTAATTACTAGCTTCCTTTGGCAGCTTAGTTTATTGAAGCACAAGTCAGTTTTTAACCTTGATGCTATTTCCTATCTATCCCCAAAGCATCCCCAAGGTTTTGAATGGACAGATTGATGGTACATAATATTTTACTGCATCAGCTGACAATACACAGAAACAAATCTAATTATTACCATTCATGGTTTTGATCAGGAGACTGTTAAGCCCAAGTGGCATCTCATCTTGTGATCAATTTAATTTGTAGATGACGGCCTAAACAACAGTCTGGGCAAATGAATGAGTGAGTAGGACTGCTTTATGACAATATTGGATCTTTTTTGCTTTAATATGATTAAGTTCTTTATTTCAGGTATTCAATTTTTTGTATCAAAAAATGACATTCCTGTCTGGTTATTTCATCTGTTGGCAATTTCTCAATTGATTCTCCAGAAAGTATATTATATCACTATTTATATTGTTAAAATATTAAAAGAATATCTTACAATCTATACTGGGATGGAGGATTTTTATCACTGTACGTATTTCAGAGCCACTGGCCCTCACAGGCCAAGAACCAAGTACCTCTATGGCAAAGTAGTTGTCGGTTGCAACATAGGATCCAGGATGAAAACGATGGAGTTAATAACCACGTGGCAGATTTTCATCTGACTTTTTCTTTTCATTGGGAAGCACGCACTGGGAAGCATGGACTCACTCAGGTGTTCACAGTTTGTGGCGGCTGCTGTACAGAAAAAGAAAATTATTAGATTTAATAGTATGTAGGGGAGAGAAAAGCAATGAATAAATAAGAGGTTATACAGTGGTGCAATTCAAATTAGCCTTGGATTCAGTTTGTCAATGGAATGGTAATGGGAAGGCTGTAGAGAGGAGGTAGAAAATGGTATGTGATTTCCCACACTCGCTTGCATCACACCATGCTAATTTGTGTTTCATGCTCTGCAAATGCAAGTCAAACTGCAATTTTTCTCCCCCTCAACCCTAATGTAAAATTCCATTTTTTTGGGCTTGTAAGTAATTTAATTATTTATTTATGTATTTGGCTACTTTGAAAGCATAAACCCCAAACGCTGGTTTTGGTAATAACGGTGAGAGCCGAACAGCTGTTTGTAGTCTTTCACATGAAGTACTTTCAGCCTGAGCGGCGGCTCATGTTTTATTTTCATGATGTCTGCGCAGCCTTGTGGCTCTCTTCAAAGACCACAAAAAACGTGTGTGAATAAGAAAAAGCACAGTGTAAATGGCCCTCCTAATGACTCTCAGCAGGACTACTCCTTGTATCTTTTATGAGCCAGGAAGAAAGGCGCGCATCATTATACAGTGCCCATCTGAAATCCACCAGCAGCATGATGCTCAACAAAAAGAATCCCCTCCTGGCAAATCGGGCGTAATGGGACACATTAGCGTATCGTTAGCCTGTTAGCGTGCCTGGAGGTCAGACACTGGCTGCCAAATTCTTGCTGCTGTAGAAAAAGAAGAGCTAGCTCTAGATGTCTGTTCATTCATTTGTGAACTGATAAAACACTAGCGCAGACGTGTTCCTACGAGATTTTGAATATTTCTTCGGGATTTTGTAGGGATAGTGATTAATAAATACATTCACATTTCATTGTGTCAAGAATAGACAATCGACCAACTCAGCAAACACTGATATTCAGAAACGTCTGTCACAGTAATTGCTGATTCCTCAGAGTAGCAGCTTAGCTCCTCATGCTTAAATGTAGGCAAATGTTAATAAAGTCTCCTGAATGTATTAGGAGCAAATGTATGACTATGTATGAATACTACTGTTTTAGTATTCAATATTAAGAAAATCAGTGTATGCTGTAATGAAACAGGTAACTGGAACAAAATTTCTGTTTTAAGGAGGAATATTTTTTAGCTGCGTCTATTCTTGGAATCTCTAGTGGGGACATGCTACCAGTGTGCTTTGTTTGAAATGTCACCAGCAAGCAAAGCAAATGTGAGTCTATTATAGAACATGAGAGGCTGTTGAAGATGCCCATCGCATCAATCAAAGCAAATCATTTATATTGAGAGTTGCTAATGGGGAGTTCAGCATACATCCTGAGGGGAATTGTTTTGTAAGACTGTCAGTAGTTTGTGAAGGAGCACAAAGGACTTGCGTCACTGATGTAGATTAGAGGACAGCTAGGCAGAGATTTATAGGAAGACTGATGGAAACCGCAGCAACAGATGATGTAGATGACGGTGGAGAAAGAGGGAGATAGATGGTTGTGGTCAGGGAGAGGTTAATAAGGAGAAAGAGAGGAAAAGTAATGAGGGCTGTGACAGTAGCAGTCACCCAGCGTCATCTGTCACTCATTCTACGGCGCTCTGTTGATGGGGCCGAACCCCAAAATATCATCTAATTTGACTTCACCTTCAAAATGATACGAGCCATCAGAGGCATCATGCGCTGCATTATGGGAAAATGATTTCTGAATAGTAAAACAAATGACCTGCTAGGTCCCGCGGCACTATCATGCAGTATAGAGTAGGCGACACTTTGATTTCCAGGGAATGAAAAGCGACGTTTCAATGCATCACTGTGCAATCTAGTCAGGGGTGAGAGGTGGGAGAGTGGGGAATTGTAAGGCTAACAAGTGCAGGGGCTAGTCAGCAAATAATGGGAAAGTCATCTGTGAGAGATGACTATCAATTAAAGGCACTTAAGGCGCTAATGATCAGCAAAGGGTTCGTAATGAGGATATGTGAAGGTGGGATCACATCTCTGGAAGTCAAGTGCAGTGTTAAGATTCCAGCAGTATGCTAAAAGCCATGAATGCACACAGGCCCACTCATCACACTATCAAGGTCGTTAGACGCTGTAATCAACTTAGCTAGCACTATTTCAGGGAGAAACAAAGTTGCTTCGCTTTAAAGCAGCGATGGGAAACCATGTGCCGTGGTACAGCAGGTGATTACACTAATTAGTTCCCTCTGTCAGCTAGAAGGCATGCTAATCAGTGAAATCGCCCTGTGTAGCGTTTGGTTGGAATGAAAACCTGCACACTCTCGGCCATTCCCTGTCACACGGTTGCTTATCCCTGCCTTGCAATAAAGAT
The DNA here is from genome assembly GCA_003416845.1 of Oplegnathus fasciatus. Taxonomy (NCBI): domain Eukaryota; kingdom Metazoa; phylum Chordata; class Actinopteri; order Centrarchiformes; family Oplegnathidae; genus Oplegnathus; species Oplegnathus fasciatus. The sequence continues at coordinate 214,057 of NTHP01000206.1, read as the reverse complement.
TGGAGACAATGAGCTGATCTCGGCCAGTTCTCTTTTGGCTGCTTCAGTATCTACTGATTGAAAATGTTGTTTCTTTACCTTCATGGCCATATAAGAAATATATGGAATATTACCATACAAGAAAACACAAGTGTATTATTGTATAATATCTGTATTAAAATGGCCTGTAAGACAAAAAAAAAAGCATGTTTCAAATGCACTATTGCATCATGATTATTCTAGATATGTTTCCCTGTAGGATGTAGATTTCTTCTGTATACACCATATGTTTCAAGCTTTAAAAAAACCTTTAAAAACACCATATACCATGAGAAACAGAATCATTGTCAAAGTCTAATGGGAACTTTAGTTATTTAATGCTTTTTCATCTCTGTCAAAGCTCCACTAATCAATATTTTTTACAAGAAAGTGGTCACTTGCAAGGCTGAACTCAGAATAATCTTAGCTTCTTTTTGTTTCTTTTAGCTCATTGTTTTACTTTTACGGCCAGCATGTTTATTGTACAGTCCAGTCTTACTGCTCTTATCATACCTGTGTCCAGCAGCAGCAGCAGCAGGCATCCCTTTTCTTGGGAAAAAAAAAAAGCTCTTGTAAACCCACTGTACGCCACCTGCTCAGCACCAAGCTGACAAAACTAGTGACAAGCTGGTGAAAAAAGTTGAACATCTAACAAGCTAAAGACTTCAATACCTTTCTCAGGAATTGGTGGAGACCACAGCAGAGATTGTAGGAGAGTAAAATGTGGACTTACCTTTGTCAGGCAGCCAGTTAACACATTAGCTATAAAAAGTCCCATAAAATTTCTGACATTGGGTAGTGGTAGTATCAAAAAGACACGGTGGTAGACAGCAATGCATGCCACAAGCTACCTACCTAAATTTGGTGGAGGTTGACACTGTTGCCCACGTTTGACACCTTCTTGCACAAAAGGGTTAATTGTGTTTATAGTGTATCAGGGTTTGAATAACCAGAATTACCTGCTTGTTGTTGCATTTCAGTTGTGTGATTTTATGTCTGTCTTTTCAATTCCTTTTTTTGACAAAAATAATGACATATGTCAATATGTCATTGTGTGAGATACATGAACGGTTATCATGGCTAACTGTGGAGGCTAAATTAAAATCTTGCCTTCTGTTATTCATGCAAACTGTCATTTTGAATAATACACCACACTTCTTCTGTGAAAAAAATATAGTAGATACTGGTTTTTGTCATGGGAACGATACACTTCTAGCGAGCACATTTCCTCTGCCTGGAATACACTCCCCACCAACATCAGAGAGACCAAAAGCAGATTTTCTTTTAAAAAGTCACTAAAACAAAAACTGATGAATCTCACATAGATATTACTTTACGTTTTTTGCTGTTTTGGAACCTTGTTTTTTGACAATTTTCATTTTTGTTTCCATTGTAGGTTACTATTGATTATTGTTTCTTTTGTATTTTCTGATCTTTATATTTGGCTTGTTTTGCCTTTTCTTGTTTTATCTTAACTGTGTGATTTTAAATTGTTGTTTGTTTTCATTGGTATTGTTTTTTATGTGGACCCCTGGAAGACTAACGACTACTTTGTGGGAGATCCAAATAAAGAATGAATAAATAATAAAGGATATATACATAAACACATTTATTTCAGTAAGAAACCTGCTTTTGCTGGAATGGTCAGGTCTGAAGCACATCAGTAAATGAGCGCTGTGGGTGCTGCGTAGATTGAGCCCCGCTCTGTCTTGGCTTTAGGAAGAGAACATTGTCTGGGCAGGAAAGAGCATGATACCCCTGACACCGCACACTCTCTCAGCACCTCCGGGTATTTGATTATCTCGGTAGCAACCTGCTCACTGATGACCCCCATTACCTACCTGGCACACAGGTCAGGCACATATTGCGTCAAATAAAATGTACTTCCTGACAATCTCACACACAAGGCCACAGAAAACGTGGAGAGGCTGGAAGAGGGTCCTCGACAACAATGGAACCATCTGTGCATCTATTGGTCGATTCAATCATGAGCTGCACAGCCACATACTGTATTATCCCTCCCAGATGTCTGTGTGGAGAATAATGATATTTCTGAAATACTTATTTGTACTTAGGGGCATTGGAAGCGGTTGACATCCTGAATTGCAAATGTAATTTCCCCACCACTTTACTCTGCTCTCCATGCTTTCATATGGTTAGTCCACCACTAAATCCAGTAATAAAATGTTCTGGTACATACAAGCATTTCTAGTACTACTTTATTTTGACAGTAATGCAAAGAGATATCACCAGTGTTCTCAGCAGGACATTTTACATTTGAATATCAAACATATCTTTGGCATTTCTGGACAGCAATTTATTGTTACTTATTGTCTGTTGTCTGTTGAAACAATATATCTGTAATAAGCTAATATTAGCTAATATATCGGCCTGGTATCGGTCATTGGTAGGACTCTAAAACAGACAACTGTCTCTTCTTTTAAGAAATTTCAAGCAGACTAAACACTGCAAGACATCTCTCAAGGTTGATATTTCATGCTTTGTTTCCAGTGGAGTCACCAACAACCACCACAGAGCTTTGCCAAATTGACCAGAAGAGAACAGACAACTTAACTGAGATTGCCCACATGACTTATTAGGTTGCATTTCTTTGACCTGCGGTGTCGCCCCGTTTGTGAAGTTCGCGGCACACTGGATACTTGGGGATCTGGCACGACAACATGCTGGCTTGTATTTGGCCAGACCTGTGAGGGTCGTGTCTGTGATCAAGAGCTTATTGTGCCCATGTGAGAAAATGCTCTCCTCCATTACTTTTTCATCTGATATGTCCACAGGTGTGAGGCGTTACCATGTGCAACAGAACTAGGGCACAATGGTGCATCAAATGCCAACAACTCTATGTGGCTCCCTCTGTTGGCCCTAGAGGTATAGAATGTAAATTCATAACAAACCTAGATACTGGCATCATTTCAAGCAGTTCATTTTCAAGACCAGTACTTGTGTTAATGAGAGCAAGCCCCCTTGAGAAAAATAGAAAGTGTGATTTTGTGGATGCCAAAAACTGTAATTCCTCAACTATGGATATGATTTTAATAGTGGTATTTTTCACCCCGTTTCCCTTGGCAAAGTAGAAGTGTGACAGAGTGTGTCTGTGTCATTTGGTCATGTGGGTGTTTTGCAATAGAGTGCAAGCTTTCATGTAATCTTGCAGGTTATTTTTTTCAGTCACTGAACTGTGTTAAGGAAATGGTGAAAACACATGCCACACATAACTTATTATGTTTCTCTCATTATGAAAATATTTTGACAATGGCCCTCCACATTTTACAATGGATGATGTTTTCTCCTGAACTGTAAAATGAAGTCGTTCTCGTCTGCCTGTCATCTTTATGGTAAATAAGACTTTTCTGTTCAGCTCAGCCTGTTTTGCATCCGTGTTACATCCCCATTCATCATTCTTCAAACAAAGCATTAAACCGTAATGTATATCACACTATTTCATGCCTTATGATATAGACATACCCAATTAAACTGCTTAAGGTATTACATGCTCTGATTGATGATGCAGCAAATGTTAAACTAGCAGAGAAAATAATCATACCTAGTTCCTGAACTCGATGATCAATGACAATGATCTTAAAATTAAACAGAAATTTCAATGAATGATATAAACAATATTGATACTGTAGCTATTGCTCATGTTTTTCCATTTTTCTAAAGAGGATAAAACCGTTTTGGGGAACATATTTATGGTAACAAGTTTCATTTGCCTGGGTGGGTGTTTCCCACGGCAGTGGTTGACTGACATTTTGGGTCCAGATTTGCAAGGAGACATGCTGTCAACTTCTGTGGTGCGCTACTGACTATATATTGTATATATACACATACATTAGTTTTTTGTGGCTGTATTTTTAATAAGTTAAGTATATTGGTATAGTCAATAGTACGGCGGCCTACAGAGACTTCAAATAGCTAACAGGACTCCAGTGGTACCGTACAGTGTTGAACAAACTGAACTGCAGTCATGGCCCCTACATCAGGCTCTCAACAGAGGTCCCTAGCACCCTCCCACACCTGCCAGGGACCGGCCTTCCTGCGGTTGCCTCTCCTCTTCCTCCTCCCACTGGCAGCAGGGCAGGCGGTAATTAATTTCCACATTTTAACTGGGAGGCAAAACGCTAGCGTCCTGGGACTGAGGCGCGTGCCACCAGCCTACATTCTGGATTCAAGGGATTAGGATAATTAGCCCCCGGAAGAGTGGGCAGACAGATGGAGAGAGGAGATGGTGGCACCTCGTGGCCGGGGAGGCTGATCCCTCCTGTTCTTTTTTCTAGCTTATGGAAGCAAAGAAGCTGTAAACAATAGTTTTCTAACTGAGAAAGAAGAAAAAAAAGAAGAAAAAACCTAAACACAAACAGATTGCCAAATACTTTTGCCTCAGGATAATCCATCTGATATGTTTTTGTTTTTTTCATACAGCACATAGTTTTGGAAACATTTCAAACTGGATTCCTCTTTTGACGGAAACTTATGATGCTAACTTGCTGCAAACATACAAGGGAGAATGTGTGTATGTGATAGTGTTTGTGATTTTGTCTGTTTATAGTCACAAATGTAAGCAAACCCTGTTATTTCTCAAAATGGGTGCCTGCTAATGTGTGTGATGGTTGGGCAGGGCGTTTTGACAGCAGCTCTGCTCTGTGCTCTGCTCAGCCTCCAGGATCCCTCAGTCACTTAATGAAAAAGAGAGTGGACTTGTTGCAAGTCACTGATGCAGAAAACAGATTAACTCAGCTGGGCTGTACTTGCCCAATATCATGTACAACAAAAGCATCAACTCAAGTGGTGGGCATGAGGGGAGAATCACAAGAGGGATTGAGGATGGGGAGGGAAGTTGATAGAAATGCATGGCGGGATGTAGTATACTGTACAGTATATTGGGGTTAAATGATACAGTTGAAATCAATCTCACAACATTAAAGTATTTTTTCTATACCCTATCTGCTAACTCTGTTCCACTGTGACAATACATCAGAACAAACTCTTTAAAGGTTGACACCTTTCATGTTGCACATAGTTATTTGATCCATTGTTAATATAAAAATATTGATTAGTGCAGCTTTAATATGAGGTAATTTAATGAGATAATCAAACTTTTTAAAAAATTTAGTTCCTTGAGAAAAGGCTGGCTTTCTATCCAAAATACTGAATGATTGTCCATCCCTTATATATGAATGATATAGAAGATATAAGGGATATTATACACATACACACACACACTCACACACACAGCCTATGCCTTGAAAATCTCTCTTAGCACACTGTAGCAGCATCACTGACAATACTACTGTTACATGCCTCCCAACATGTGTATGCCTTAATGATTTCTAGCACTGGCTGACAGCTTCGGCCATATCATTCCTCCCCGAGTGTGTTTTGGTGCTTTTCGCTTGCTTTTCTCATGAGAAACACAGGGAAAAATAAGTGACAGTTAGCTCCGGAGACTCCAGCGCAGTGGTGCACTATGTCTGAGGCTGGCATCTGACAGACCGCAATAGGGGGCCTGCAATTGTGAATAGGCTCGACTAGCGAGGGGGGCTGGCAGCGAAGGAGGGGAGCCAGCAGTACAGTGAAGGCTTTTGACAGGTAGACAGCAGGTGTGAGTAAAAAGGATATACTTGTTCCTTTGCAGAGTGGGTGGTATCTGTCCCAGTGTTTCTGATATCATGTTTTTTTTTTAATCAGATCGGTTTTTAAAACTGTAGTATTCAGATGTGTGGACTGGTCGTTTTGTCTCTCTATTCTGTTTTATTTTAGGCACTAAATCCATCTATTCTTCATGTTCCGGTGGTCTGCTTTGTAGATTTTGAGTTGTACTTTTAAAATGTCAAAGTAAGGGTTTGTTGTTCAACAGTAATTGTAGCGTCCTGGTGCAATAACTCTCTCAGTCTTTCAACAGCAGGAAAAAAGCAGTGAATGAAAAACTGCCTTTGAGGTCACTTCATTGAAGTGCTACTGTTTCCATTCTGTAGACTCCTATAATTAGAGTTCACTCTGGAGTTAACAGCTTCAGATGAATTAATTCCTGTCCAACTTTACTCTTAATCAAGCTGACCTTCAGTTTGAATGGAATTCACAAGTACAGCAGCTACTTCACTATAAAGTAGCACTTTATTGTCAGTCTTGAGAAGGTGGTTTTGAAAGACCTAGCTGCTAGATACATAGAAAATAAAATAAGTATTTGTTAACTCATACTCAAGGATATGTATAATGAATAAATTGCTCTTTGATTTGCACAATAATGCTGAACATGTAATGAATATCCACCCTCTTTTAAGTGTGAAGTAAATGCTGACCCAAGCATTTTTCCTGTCTTAATTTTGTTTTGCACTAATGCTCTCAAAGGCAAATAAAATCTGCTGTTTGCGTCAAATTTCGCACAGAAAGTTCACAACAGATATCAAGGCTAAATGTGGGTCACCAGAAGGAGAGGGAGGTGGGTGCTGAGCAAGCTTAATTGCTTTGTATCTCTTAAGTTTGAAGGGGAAGAAGGTAAAAGTGCCCTCCCTGTGTACACTAGTTCTGAGTCAAATAAACTTACAGGAAAACATGCCAACACTAGATTTTATTAGGACATATGGCAGAAACATGATCATTTAGTATCCTGTGTAACATACCAATCATAAATCTCTTCCAGGGAGATGAACAACATCTAGAGCACATGCATCATGTTCATATGCTCCATTCTAAACTTAGCTATTTTCATCTTTTGGGAAATGCATTCAGACCGGTTCTTTGTCTCAACAACAACACCTGGCAGAAACAAGACAAACCCTGTAGATTTTGCACAGTAGACCATGGCTTGAAAGAAGAATAATAATGTCCAAATTACCTGGTAAGCAATCATTTAATTCTCCTTGTCACATTGAATAAGGATTAATTTGCAGGCAAATATTACACAATGAATTATTGAATAACTCATCTCCCAAGCCAAATTAATCTTGAGGATTGATGGTGTGGATGTAACCTGTGATCGGAGTAACATATTTCATGAGTCATTGGTGGCTCGCTACGCATTCACAAGGGCATTATCGAGTGATGACTTGATTTCAACTGACTGTCCCCATTTGAATCCAGGTTATATAAACAAACAGAGGATGGCGGTTCGGCAGCAGACCGAATTATGATTGCACAGTCACTCAGCTTTTTAATTAAGTCTGTTAACGGATTATGACAGTGCCTCAAACATTACGCATCACATGTAATGACTCATGAACCATTCCTTCCTGATTCCTCCAGACACCCAAAATGATTTAGTGCAGTGTCCTTTAAAAGTTGACAGCGAGGCTCCCTTGATGTTTGGGATCTGGACTCAGTGATGCACAACAGTTATGCAGCTGTACAACTTGATTTTCTGCAGTCTGCCATGCCCCTCTCAGAAAACTGTAACAGGATATTATGGACAAGGTAGAGCAGTTCATATTTAAGTTTCTTCAAACATCTTAGTGCTTCAGGCTGTCTCTGCTTTGAATGGCAAAATAGGTCCTTGACTCCATCCACTCACTTGCTTTACAGTATCTCTGCTTTCACGTTTCAAGTACTGCTGTTGGAGTGACTGTTACTAAACTAGTGCCGCGTGAAAGTCCTTAAGGAAAGCAAGTGTATCACGGTTGTTTCTCTGTGTGTTAGTCTCTCTTCTTGCCACACTGTTGACTCTCTCTAGGCCAGGCGTTATGCTTGCTTTGGTCTCTTGATCCCACAAGCACCCTTGAGATTGGCCTTGCGGATTTAGTAGTTTCCTCCTGGCATATGGCCTTTATTATGCTGTGTTAGATTGGCACAATTGCACTTTTCTTTCTCTCTGTCGCAGGCTATAGGGCAGGGTCCTACCAAGTTTAAAGGGTGTCCGCAATAAATACCCAACATCCCAACAGCATTGGCCAACAGTACAACCTGTCCCCTAAAAATTACGTTTATATACTACTAATGTGTTTTGCCAAACACACTCTGAGGAGAAGTGTAATGGTGCCTGGATTCCCTGGCAGCGTTGTTTTAGTATAGGAGGCGCTACCTTTAGAACGGGGTTGGAACCCTGAGTCCTACATGTGGTTAGGTTTCAGGAAACAAGCACTTTGATTAAAAGGTACCCTGTGGAGTTTTTGATCACTAATAGCGCTATGGATCCATGTCTTTACGAGTCGGTTTTATGAGGAAAGAAATGCATTCGATATGTTTGTTTGACCTCAAGGATACACACAATGTTTTTGGTGCGAAACACTGAATATAAATGTAACTTTTGTTTGTTCACAAGAAAACTCCACCTTTAACCCTGTACTGCATACCATCGCCTTCGATCCCTCACCCCTCCCTTAATTTTTTTTTCATTCCTACACATGACAATGTTTAATGATATGTCAGTAAAGAATAGAATGAGGTGCAGAAGTCGGTATGATGTATCAAGTGGTGGAGGGACCTCCTTTCAGGTAAACAAGCGAAGTGACCACATGGTGCATGTTTAAATCGAGATAACTTGACAGTAAAAATATGCACACGTGTATGAACGTCTAAAGAAGCATATTTGATAGTTTTTGAGAAAAAAATATTTATACATTTATACATACAGGTAACAAATTGAAGGAAAAACCTGAATAAATTAGTGGCGAAACATAACGATATAACGAGATACTTCCACACTGTTGCACTGCATGGTACAATTAAGGAGTTAACATCCAATCATGTATAAATATGCTGAGCAGGGCCAGTTGATTCAGATTTTGTGTCAAGATGGCGAAAGGAAAAGATCTAAGTGACTTTGAAAGAGGGTTCATTGTTGGGGCACAGATGGCAGGAGCTTCAGTCACAAAGACTGCTCAACTGGCTGGTGTTTCAATAGGAACAGAGACTAAAGTGACATCTGCATGTAGATCTATGGGAAAGACATCAGTGAATAGGGTCGGAAACTGTAGTCTATGCCTAATTTATTACTCCTGGAATAATTAACTATAATCTATAGTATAATCTGTTAAATACAGTATAAGAATCCATTTGAAATAGAACATTTCAGAACATTTATTAAGTGAAATACATTAGAAATAATATATATCTTTTAATTTGTTTTTATATAGTATTTGTTCAGAACATTTGTACTGTGCAGAAAGTACAATTTTAGATCATTATAATGATTATACATATTATAATCGTGCAAACAAAATAAAACAGTGATTTCACTTAATAAATGTTCTGAAATCAGATTTTCCTTGGTGTTTTACTACCCTTATAGCACAGCTTTGCCCTGAGGCAACACAAAAATCCCTTGGTGGGGGTAAGAGTGGGAATTTTGATCATTGATACATTATCAGAGAGCCTCAATCTTCCAAAAAATAGGATGTAGTATTCTCATGAAAAGCCATAGTGTGTGCAGTAAAGGGTTAAGTTCAGAGAAAAACTATGGTTTTGGTTAAATTTTAATAAAGTAAACATGCTGTGTCTCTTGCTTTAAGTCTTTTTGGACTTTTTCAGTATTTAGCCAAGACAACGGTCTTTCCCTAACCTTGACCAAGCGCTGTGAGTGCCTAAACTTAACCACAAAAAGGTTTAATTAACCTTTCATTTCTACCTACAGATATTGTATTGCAAGAGCGTATGTTATAGGAAAACAAATTATATACGTTGAACAATTAATTAAAAGCAGTCTGTGGAGTTTTTAACTGGTTATGAAACAGTCTCAATTTAATACCGATGCCTCTGTATGACCTACATAAGCAAACGAGACCAACAGTGAGAAGATTGACTATTTCTATTAGTTTCTAATAGTTATTCTTAATGCCTGCCACCAGGTCTGGGTTTTCCGCGACATCAGACGAAACAGCACCGGGGTTTGCTCTGGCTGAATTTGAGTTGCTTCAGCCGCTAACTGAAGGTCCGTCTCCGGAGCTGCCACCCGCTCTCCTCCTGGATAAGTAGTCTCCATGCAGCGGGGAGTGAAACGGAGGGAACATGTGACCCTAACGTTAGGTGAAACACTACCGCCTTTGTCCACAGAGACCTCCAAAGTCAACACAAAATGAAAAGTTCTCCAGAGTTGCTTTAACTCTTGGTGTTTTATCATGTTTTGTCACTTCTCTGTTTATGTGCTTTTCATTTTATCATTTTTCTTGTCAAGTACTAAACTCTGTTTCAAAACAAATGCTGTAAACTGACATTTTCATGACAACTGAGACACAGAATTATTGATGATTGTAGTTTATGGGTACATGTGTGATGCATCAATGACGCTATGCAAAGCCACAGTTGTGCGTAATGGCTGTGGGTAAGGACGGCTGCTCTGCCTCTGATGGAGGACCACACCAGTGTGATGCGGTGAAATTGCATGTCTTCTTCTTCTTCTTTGTTGTTCTTTTCATATGCAAACAGGCTAACTGTGGGAATGAAAATGAGGCTTGTGCACCATTTCACAAAGATTGACAGGTCTAAAACAAAACCATGCATACACACTGATTTAATTTCTCATATCCATACTGTATATTTAGTTTTATTACATTTTACTGTGCAAGTTAATGTTTTTTTAATCAAACTTTTTAGTTTTTCTTACTGAAAATATTAATGAAAAGGAGAAAAAAGTGCAAATGTGTAAAGTGAGTTAATTATTAATGATAATTCTAAGAATAATATCATGATGCGCACACACACAGAGTCGCTTGGTGTCAGAGGCTTCCTAAAGACACACAGATACATAAACACTTGGATTTACTCAGGCAGAGCGCACTAACACAGAAAAAGACATACACAGACTCAAGAGTTCCATTGAGTTCCCTGACCACTAAATGCTTTACTCCTCACTCGCTGACATATGCACACACTCACACACTCCACAACACACAGCACACACACACAAACACACAAACACACTCTGAGTGTCCCTGGCTGCTAAATACTTTACCCACCTGGCAACCCATAGCTCTGTTAGTTAAAAGCTTTCCGATTGGATGTACACGTATCCGATTTCACTTTAAAGAGCCTGCGGGAAGCAGAGCCGCTCGCCATCGGCGGGAAAACATCACGCTTTTATTCCGGGAAAGTTGGAGAGAATGAGCCGATGACCGGCAGAAGAGATAGATGGATATAGATGGAGGCAGTGAGAGTGCAGGAAAAGGAGGGTCTGTTGTAATTAGTTTATCTAATATCACTCTGCTTCTATCTGTCATGTTCTCTTTAAGTCACTTTTTCTTTCCTCCTTTCTTCACTTTGGCTGGGTTCTCCTCACCTCACCTCACCTCACCTCACCTCACCTCACCTCACCTCTCGTTCACCGTTTTTACTAAAACACCTCTGTTCTCTGACCTTTTTTTATTTTCTAATTCATCTTACCGGGACAAATGATCTCTTTTTATCTTCCTCCCCAGTTGCCTCCCCCTTGCTTTATCTCCTCTTTACAGCTCATCCCTTTCCTTCCCTTCCTTTCCTTCTCCTTTTCTGTCCATCACCCCCTTTTCTACCTCCACCATTCCTTTTGCCCTCCCTCTCCTAAACTCACCCATCTCTTTTTTTCATTCTTTCACCCTGCTCCACTCTACAATCCATTCATCCCTCCATCTGTCCATTCATCCATCCAGCATAATGTGTCTCTAAGTGAGTTACGCGCAGAAACAAAGTGGATTACATCACTGTAGTGATTACATCACCCAGTTGATATTATGGGCTCGATTGTTTATACTCTGGATGTGAGAGGCAGACAGACAGAGCTCATGCAAGAAGATTCCTGTGTTTTATAACGGCAGAGCTGTTTAGTTTACAAGTTATCAATTACAATGCCTGCTCTGAATCAGTGTTATGCTAATAATCCATGACATTTTCATGTAAATAAATGTATTCTCTTCTAATCATATGGTAAGTTTATGTTTCCAGCTGCAGAAACAGCAGTTTTTTGTAAAAGGTATAATGACAACTGAATAGTTGGCATATTGGGCAACATGATTAACAGACAGACAGAAACAGGACCACCAACAGAAACTCAAAGCAATGGAAAATCCAAGGAAAAGGCACCATAGTACAGCCCATAGCTACATTTACATGCACACAAATAATCCAGTCATAATGTGATTAAGGGGTTCAAAGGTTCAAGGGGTTCAAAGGTTCATTTATCTATCATTATACAACACAGGGTTGTATAATGACATGAAAACTGTAGTCCCTTCATGCTACACACAAAAGAAAAAACATTATTTATGGTGGAGTGCGGAGGATGAATTGATAAGTCTTCACAGCCTGAGGAAAGAAGCTGCTGGCTGTTCCGGGGTGTTTATTGTCCGTTAGTATCCTTTGGTCTCCGTGCATCTCATCTCATTTAACCAGTAATGTGAGTAAGGTGGAGCACAAGTAAACCCCAAACTCTGACTATTTTAATGCGATAATGCTGACAGCTGGGGTGAGCGAAATTCAAGTCTACAATTTGCAAAGTTCGCCAAAGTTCTCCCATTTCAGCCTGTAAACAAGTTAATCCAGCTCTACTTTACTGCATTTTGCCAGACACTGTCAATGCAACTGTTTGGTGAGGCAAGCTCAAGGTGCTTATTGTAGCTGGTAAGACACTTAATTCTGTCTCTTACATTATTTAGTCCAAACATCTCTGTATCGGCTTTACTGTGTTAAAGCTACTATACATGTTTAAATTGTTATTTGATCACACAGAATTTAAACAAGCATATACCACAGTACTGTCAGGACAAAAAGATAAGGAAATTGGGATGTTGTGGCATATATGGAGGGGATGACTTTAGCCATTATTCTCATGCATGAAGGCATGAAAACAGCAATATTAAAGGGGCAGTTTGAAGCAACTCATGTTAAAATCTTAATTGGAGTAATTGTGAAGATTGGTCAGTTTTGATTATTGTATTGTTCATGCTCATGCAAAGGTTGTATGACTCACAAATGATCCAGGACCAACAAGCACTACATGGAATACCATTGTCCTATAATGAAGTTTCTGAGGTGTGAAGAGGAGGCTTCCTTCGTTCACTAGCAATCACTAAACTGCTGAACAGGCTATTTCAAGAAAACATGATCAACAATGACTTTAATTAATTGTTGAAGGTTGCAGCAACAGTTACCAATTTGTTATTAACTATTTGCAGAGTGTGAGAGTGTGTAGGGATATATTTAAAACCTTTCAGCTGAACATTGATGGTAGAGACCTGCATAAAAGTGGGAGCATAAAAGCATAAAAGTTGGTCCCAAGGCATTTCTGAGCAGCGCAGGTGTAGAAATGTTTTTGGATATTTTGCCTTTATTGGACAGTTTGACAGCTGAGAGTGACAGGAAACATGGAGAGAGAGGGGCAGGTCATGCATCAAAAGCCCATGGCCAAATTCAAACCAGAGGTGCTGTGGCTACATGGTCTGTGCCTCAGACTGGTGGGCTGCTATGGCCTTCATGGGTATTTTTTAATAGCTGTCATTCGACGTTGGTGATCATATGAGAAAGCTGAATGCTAAAATGCAGAGTAGTGAACATGGAGACCTTTTAACTGTTGAAATGGAGCCCGGTCAGACATCAACAGCAGACAGTGTGTTAAGGGGTTGGTGTACCCTCAGAGGAGGAATTACGTGTGTGTGTGTTTGTGTGCATTTTAAAGTTCTTAAGTGATAACAAATTAATACCTGGACAATTGTCCAGATTTTGTTAAAAGAAAATTGTTAACAGATTTTAGTTCAGTTGGTCAGTTTGGTGGAAAGTTAGGGGGCCAAAGAACAAGCGATTTATTTTGACTTTAGGTTTTTAAAGGCTTTTTAGCATTAGCAAATCTGAATTTTGAATATTTTCACCGTTTGCTCATGAACCTCTGTACTTACAGCTGGATGGCCTGGACCCTTTTGATCCTCCACAGGTTATGCAAAGAAGCACACAATAAAGTTGAACTTTCTTGAAATACTTCTTGTCAACACAACCTATTACTGTTATGGATAATTATCTATCTACAGTAAAATATTCTGAACCTGCGGTGAAACAAGACGTTATGTCCACAACAGTAAATGAGAGCCCATTTTAACAGAGGAAACTGCAGACTGACGCATAGCAGATTAGGATATTACAGAGAATCACTGGAATGCTAATGTTTACTCACCCAGGGGAGAACAGAGACACTTTGAGAAGCCAATATGAATTTCTCTGCTTTTATGTTTGTATCAGCTTCCCTCCTGAGGAAAAGAGCGCAGTTGTCACAAAGCTTTGTGTGTGTGTGTGTGTGTGTGTGTGTGTGTGTGAGAGAGAGTGCATTTCTTTGCGTGTATGTTTCTCGAGACTGATTGTGATATTCTGTATGTGACAAAACACTGCAGTGTTCTCCGACCAAATTACAGAATTTCAATTAAGAGGTGTGTGCATGTGTGGGCTCGCATGTTAAGCGGGGTGCAATTGTTTAGTTTCTCTGTACATATTCTATTCTCTCCTCCTTTCTTCTCGCTCTCTGTCTCTCCCTCGCCTTCTCTCTCTTAAATTTTGCTTTATATATTACTGTACACTGTAAATATCGGTTTACAGCCAAAGGTGGCTTAAGGTTATTACAGTGCCATGTTGTAAAATGGTTCGACAGGATTGTGGATCAATAGCAGTAAACATTACTTCAACAGGCAGAGGAATTTAGGATACTTAAAAATCACTTCCTTGCCCATTTGTGTGTTGGACACAAGCCCAACCCCAATTTTATAGTAGTTATTTTACTTTGAGTGTCCTATATGGGTCTCTTTTATTGTTTATTATAATAAATCATAAGAGTGCTTTCAAGTTACCCAGCAACCATTTAGAAACAAAATCACATGCTGGAACTATATATCTGTGATAAACTAAAACTCTGTGGTGCCAACTGTATTTTTATTCTGCTCTCCGCAAATAAAATGAGACAAACAATGAATACTTCATAAGAAACTTGCATTAATATGGTTTTATTTGAACAGCACCACTGTGTGTGCACTTATAGTATGTGTTATACAGTGTACAGTGAATTAGGCCTATCATTACCTCTGGACATGAGAGTGTGTAGAGGTCATCTCAGTTTCTGTCAGACAAGCTCATACAGGTTTCAAAGGTCCTTATGTTTGGTGACCATATGTAATTTCCACTGCGGTTCTTTATAATTATGTTTTTTGGACTGCCACATTCTCCGACCTTCTGTATGATGAGCAAGAGTCAAACAGTGAATCAAAGTCAGGAATAGCCTAAATGGAGAACATTATCACTGCATAACATTATGAGTTTTTTTTTTTACACAAAAGAAACACTTGCCTGCACATCAAAAGCTACACATTCTCATTTTACCACCTCACAGCAGGTGTTAATTTGCTCTTAGCAGGTAGATCGATACAGTACGTAATCTGCACAACTGTCAGAAACATATTGCTTTTGTTCTTATGTGAAACCAATCATTTTTTTCTTCCTTTTGAAGATGCTCCATCTTCAAAAAAATAGGACAAAAATCGCATCATATGTATATATATATATATATGTATATATATCCAATTCATGAATCATGCGAAACAACTACTACATGAATTTACACTTCACTGCTGTCACTTGAAAAATATAATGATAAAGTATAAAGTAATGTTTCAACAAAAAGGAACATTCAGGCATTTCTGGAGGTGTCACTCCAGGAGGTGAAGAGTTTTATTCTTATAATGAGACCAGTGAGTCAGTTTTGATTTCAGAACTTTCCATGAAAGAGTCAAATCTTACTTTAACATTTATACTTTCATGCTTTTTATGAGTGTTTCCAACATGTTACGAAGTTCCGCCAGTCCTGCGGGTTTTTACACTTGCACCAAACCAATCAAGGGGAGATGGGTCTGATTGCAGCCGCGGAGGGGCGTTCCTGTTGCGCATGACAGAAAGCCCACCCCCTAACTCTAACCCTAACCCTAACCATGGCCGTTCCTGTTCTGAGTGGGCGTTCTTGTCATGAACCAATGATCTACGTGTGCGTTCCTGTCTTGCGCGACAGAAACGCCCCTCTGCGGCTGCAATCAGACTCTACTGATCAAGGGCAACACTCTTGACTTGCTGCCATGTTGAAGTAGCTCCTTTTCTGCTGTGCAACCACTTTACAGCAAATCAGGCACACACTGTTAAAGTATTATAAGTGCAGTCAATATCTTTAGCATGGTGACCCGATTTGACTTCCAGGTATGTAACTGCATAACTGGGAAGGAGCATTTCTGAAGACGAGAGAACTGCTCTAAGTGAACCTAAAAACTAACTAAAGGATGTCACATAAGTGTCTCTGTCATCCCAGTCATCAGATGTAGGATTAGGTCAAAGGTGAATGGACATGCTGTTTGGTCTTCAAGAGATTTCCGCATCATCCAAAGTGCTTCATCCAACCAATACCAGCAAACTAAAAGATACTAAAAGAAAGAGCTAAGCAGCATGCAGGTTGATGCAGGTTGTAATGTTTGCTGAAATTCAATATTTCTGAATTCAAGGATTCATACCTGCTTTCCTTTTGTGCTGAGGCAGTTCAGTAAATGGTTTGTTGTTTGTTTTTAGTTTCGGGTTTACTGTACTTACCAGTGGCAGTAAGACAAAAACATGCAAAACATGACTAAAACAGCTCCGAGCAAAATGGTGAACGAGGCACAAGCACAATCAGATTTGTATGAATAAGGCACAGGATGAATTTTGCCTTTTCTTCTTTCTTTCTTCTCAAAACTATAACACAGAATAGTCAAAGCTGTCCTCCTCAGCTAAAGCCAATAAGAGAGACACTTCACTACAGAGAGAAATTGATCATTTGGTTAACTTGAGCACAAAAATACATCAATTGTTTTGTTGATTAACAAAATTAATGTTGATTGAAACACAAATTGGTTTACTAACACAAATTAACTTTGTCACTGTTTCTGCTCTTCAGAACACGACAGACGCAGAGCAGCCAGTGGTGCTTCTTCATCCAGTGGAAGAGGTGGATTGAATGTAAGTGTTTCTGTCATATCCTTCAATTTCTGAAGTACTTAATGACACAGAAAGTGAAGAAAAACAAATCCGTTCTTTTAAAAACTCTATTCAAAGTCGAGTCAATCAGAATGTGTGCGAGAGTGTTTGTTTTGTAGTGCAAATGGTTTAATATTCATACCACACCCCGATCAGGAATGATATTACCACAGTGACAGTCCCTGCACGAACAGGATATTTTGTTAGCACCTCAGTGAAACTTTGAGAAAACTCTTGACTAGTTATGGTCAAACTGTACTAATTTACCACCTTCAAGCTTACTGTTTATTTGAATCCCTATTGGCTGTAAATAGAATACATAATATGGTCACAGCAAAAATCTTCAGAGCTGCTTCTGAGTCTTTGGGGTCGAGTCCATGCTGAGTCTCAAGTCAATCTGAGACAAGTGCCAGTGTCAGTTCTTAGGAATTAAGCCTCCATTCAAGTGTCAAGTCCTTCAGGGGAAGCCATGAAGAAAAAAATCTTTATAGGCACATTCAAAAATGCAAAGTCTTAAAATGGCACAGCAAATGAGACATTTTTCTTTTCAAAGCTGTGTTTAGTGTTTTTACACAACTGAAACCAAGTCCCGTCGATTTATAGACCTAGGACTCAAATGATATATTATACAGAACATTAACCAGTAAATCATTTGAGATAAAAGGGAAAAAAAATCATTTCAACATTCCTACTGTGTGCGCACATACATGTATTGTGCAGTGTACTTCAGAGGTCAGAATTTCGGCCATGTCTATCAATATCTCTGAAAGAAACCGAGATGACCCCTGCAGACTCTCTTATCCAGACAAACCCACACACACTGCAGCCCACGCCAACCACACAGCTTACACCACTTTGAAAAGAGGGCAAATTGAACCTCTTGCAGCCGTATCATAATATCACTCCATCTTTTTTCCTCTGACACTTTTACACACACTCACACTTCACACACTCGTAAAGCAGCGTTAAAACCTTAATCTCATTCATTTATTTCTCATCAGCAAGTGACGGGAAGAGAAACAGTTGCGTCACGTTACTGCACTCTGCTTCCTGGAAGCTCTATTAAAAAGGATGTTCACTTTTTTTTCACCCCCGCTGCCTCTATTTACCCATAAGTCTTTGTAATCTGTTTAGAGGGCTTATGGGTGCTCAGAAAGTGCTCTTTCCTCACAGCGCAGCTCATTTATCAAGCGAGATTAAGAAAAGTCCGGAAAGTGTTTTGAATACGTGCTATCAGACACCTCTCAGTTGCAAATTAAATTGTACCGAGTTATGTGTTTTGAATGCACATTTGAGCAGCATTTGATAAAAACTCAACAGTTTGCACTGACTGTGTTAGCATTATTCATTCATAGTCAGCCGACTGTATGTGCTTTGTTTTTAAAATGAAGAAAACTAGGTTGAACATCAACTTTTTGGGGGTTTTTTTGGTCTTGTTTTTGTTTTTTCAGAGAGTTATCTTCTTTCTAAGGTAAGGGTAATGACAGGCCTTATCTGCAGTACACGTTTTTTATAGCCACAGAAAGCAGGATTCAAACACTTTTAGGGGATATAGTAAATAAGCAGAACACACGTTACTCTATATTAAAATGCAATTTATACCGTAAAATGTGTTACTGTCTTTGAAACATCTCTGTCTAAAAGGGCGAGTTGATCGCCACCAACTCATTAAGCATCACACATACAGTATTGTTTAGAGATTCCCATATTAGATCAATATGGCAGTAAAGTTCTGTAGTGTTGCGCAAGAGCTCACCTAAGCCCCCAACACTACTGCCCCTTTACCCCGGCAACAACCAATTCATGGAACAGAAACTGAATTGAGCAAAACATTGGGAGATAAACATAATGATTCACTAGCTGTAAACAAGAAAACATGAATGAATAAGTTCATATATTCAAACCATCCCTAATGACCACAAAAAATGCATATATTCCAACAACATAAAAGAAAACTACTGGCTGTAAACCCGCTTACAGGCTCTAACAGGATCTAAAACACAGATGGTGGCATACAACATCATATTTATAGAGGTTTCATTTCAAACACATACTAAATAGACACATTAACATAATGTGCATGTAGCTGGTAAATGCTGGCCATTAACATTCCACTAAAACAGGCCAAAATAACCCATTTAAATGAAACTGGCCACACTCACAAACATGATTTTTTTTTTTTTTAATTTTAAATTCATTTTGCCTACCCCATAACACCATCACAGGCTTATTCACTACTCACTATACACGGAATTCAACATACTATAGAGGACCGTCCACTGCAACAAAATGCACACACACATAGTGGACCACATAGTGAAAAGTGATTGATTTCAAACTGAACATGAACTCAAAATAACATCTACATGATACAGCATGGACATGTAGAGCCACACTAAGAAGAAATATAGAAACAAGCTAAAGCCACATCTGAGGTTAAAGTCCCTGAGGTGACTGAGATATGCACACATTCATGGACACACTTCAACAGCTTCTTATTTTGTAATGAAATGGCTATTTTGAGTGATACATCAGGAATTATTGTGTGTGTGTGTGTGTGTGTGTGTGTGTGTGTGTGTGTGTGTGTGTGTGTGCTCTTGTCTTTGCATTATGAGAACCAAATGTCCACATGAGGTTCGTGAGCGACAAAGTTCGGACATTTCACTGGGCTGCACATCTGCAACAAGTTGTTTGACGATTAGGGTTAGCGGGCAGGAAATGAATGTAGTGTGTGTGTGTGTGTGTGTGTGTGTTTGATGGGGGTCAAACTCAGTGCATTGTCAGATTTATACCATAAATTGTGTATGAAAGCTTTTGGATGCACTCTTCACCCAGACCTCACCTCACACCCACCCACACACATTTCATACTAAGTTTAGAACATTCCTTCCCCTGCCGATGTTATTTGTTTTCCGCTTCTTGCCTTTCATTCTGTTTTGTCGTCATTTGTTTGTTTCTTTGAATAGTTTTTACAGCGATTTCTCTCAACTAACCTTCCAGTCAATCTTGCGGATGTTCACAGATTTAATCCTCTGTGGTGTCTGCAAATTAGCATTTGGTTTGTGTCCCCTGTCACAACAAATATTTGTCTATGGATTGTTTTGCTCATATTTGACAGCAGATCATCAGTGGCTCTGTTTGTGTTGTACTGCACTGGGGTTTTATATGTGTGCATGTGTGTACCAATAGTTCTGTCCAGTGGGATTGCATTTGAGTTGATTCAGGAGATCCAGTTGTCGGTAGTCCACATAGCACTCCTTATGGGTAAAGACTCACCTATTTTTATCTTGTTTGTTTTTTCTTATTTTTCTTCACAAAGTTTTAGAGACACTAACCGTTACTGAAATACTATTAAAATTTCAAACCGTTTCTGCTCAATGAGAACTTTGCTTTTAGAAAATTGAAGTCTGGAATTGCTAGAATTAAATGCTTGTTCACCATGTGGCTGAAGATGATGAGTTTGGTGTATTCACACACACTGTACTGTAGGGCTGGTGTGCCCTTACAAATTTTACCCAAGAAAAAGGAATTCATCCTTACTTCAGAATATTTTTCTCGAGAGATTTTGCAATATGCTATTTAGGTTAAAACATGTAAATATGAGGAAGCTAGTGGTCACCATGTTGTATTACGTGATGTGTCATGCAGCTGCAGTCTGAACCCCATGTCTGATAAACACCTGTGATATTATTGAGAAGTTTTGATGGACAGATACATTACAGACAGCTTTGACCACACTAGTCACATGTGCAATAACCCTGTGACACAAACATTCACTGGACCTGTAAATAATATATTATTATATTATTATATATTCTCATTGTTTAAATATACACTGTTTTTATCATGTAAATATCATCACTCAAATACAAACTATGCACGCTGTGTATACTGTCAAATCCACCTACCTCATGTGTATAAAGCTACCTGTTACAGTAATCATATTTATTTCAGCAGCCTTTGCACTCTGCTCCATTGCACTATTGTCTTACTGTCTACACTTGCTATTGTTGTTTTGTTTTGGTTATACAGTATATATATACTTTTTTAAATATATATTTATACCTGTACATAGTAGTTTAATGTTTATGTTTACCTTGTCAAACTTGATGTCCTTGTTTCAAGCTGTATGTAAGTCTATTTCTGTGTATGTACACTGAGAGCAAAGAGGAACCGGGGTCAAATTCCTTGTATGTGTACACATACCTGGCCAATCAAGCTGATTCTGATTCTGATAAATGAACCTCTGAACCCGTTGAACCCTTGTAAAATAATTTCAAATTTTACATGGTCTCAGTCAGATCATTCTGAAGAGGTTGAAAATGTATTTTTTATGACAGTTCAAATATGAGGAAATTGTAAATGTGTTATGTCATTTGAGGTGACTTTCCTTTTAATTTTCTCAACATTGAATAATTTCAGCAAACTTCTTAATTAAAGTTTATTATCATTTTATTTGATATAAGTGTAATATAATGTAGTTTATACTAGGACTGAACGATATGCAAAAAAAAAAATCATAATGTGATTATATAGACACATACTGCGATTTGAGTCATGATTTTAGTGGGAATTTTTGAATTTCATTTTCAGTGAAAAAAAATATAAAAACGATGATGTAATTTTTGCTGGGGTCTGTACCAAACACCATGTTCCCTTACATCTGGAGAATATGATTTGTAGGCCGGGGCATCTCTATAACACAACATTTATAATGGTATGTTGCAGGGTTGAAAATTGGCCTTTTAAAATGTGAACATCTACCGGCCACTGACAGATAAATGTTCACATTCACCAGCCACTCAATAGTAAATCATTATTTTGTGTCTGAAATCTACCAGCCACTTTCATATTTTACCAGCATTTGGCTGGTGCTAATTTCCAACCCTGGTATGTTGTGACACACTTGACCTTTATAAAAAAATTGCAGTTCTTGCGATTTGGATATTGTATTTGGCCATATTGCGATTTCGTTAATATTTTGATTAATTGTTAAGCTCTAGTTTATACTCGGNGCTGCAGTCTGAACCCCATGTCTGATAAACACCTGTGATATTATTGAGAAGTTTTGATGGACAGATACATTACAGACAGCTTTGACCACACTAGTCACATGTGCAATAACCCTGTGACACAAACATTCACTGGACCTGTAAATAATATATTATTATATTATTATATATTCTCATTGTTTAAATATACACTGTTTTTATCATGTAAATATCATCACTCAAACACAACTATGCACGCTGTGTATACTATGTATACTGTCATATCCACCTACCTCATGTGTACAAAGCCACAGTAATCATATTTATTTCCGCATCTTTTGCACTCTGCTCCATTGCACTATTGTCTTACTGTCTACACTTGCTATTGTTGTTGTCGTTTTTATACAGTGTATATATATATATTTTTTTTATATATATTTATACCTGTACATGCTAGTTTAATGTTTATGTTTACCTTGCCGAGATTGTTGTCCTTATTTTAAGCTGTATGTGAGTCTATTTCTGTGTATCTACACTGAGAGCAAAGAAAAACTGGAGTCAGATTCCTTGTATGTGTACACATACCTGGCCAATAAAGCTGATTCTGATTCTGACTTTTTTTTCCATTCATTTATTATTTATTTAAAGTTACGCTGTGGAGTTTTGGCCGCTGTTTTTAAGAGAGAGTCCCTGTTTTATTATTAGCTCATTTGCACACATAAAGACGTGTGTGCACGTGGGTGATGTGATTGGCTAAGCAAACATGTAAACACCGTAGGTTTAAAATTCCCCCCGAAATTATTTCTGCATTTCTGTGCTCTCTTCCTTTTCTTTTTTATAGAAAGGATCACATTTGGTATGTAAGTGTGCGTACACGAGCATGTTTCGCTGCTATTGTGATGTGCTACTTAAGTGTTTCTGTGCTCTTTGTGAATTTCAGCATTTTAATCTGGACTTTTCATTTCAGTTTGGGGTTTACTGTGTCAGTTTTAATCTTCTTAATTCTGTATGTAAACAAATCGTCAGGTCAAAGTGTCCATCTGTTTACACAGAGGGGTTCGAAGCGCTTCCACATATAATGATGCACGCACACACACACACACACACAGACATAATACCTCACATATTCACACACTCAAGCTCATACTGAGAGGTGCTTTCATGTTTGCATTTGTCTGCCCTTGCTGGCTGCTTCAGGCTAATACCAAACAAACATTTCTGAGTTTGTGTGTGTGTGTGTGTGTGTTTTCACTTGTTATAGTCTGTATTTGTGAATATTATTGGGTGCAACAAGGTGTTAAACCTTGGGACTCTGAAGTCTGTGTATGTATATGTTTTTCTTTTAAATGTGCGTTCATATATTATGTTGTGATGTGTTAGTAATACCTATTTTTAACACTTTAAGTGACAGATTGTATTGAACTGTCCATCAGATGAGTGCAGCCACAATGATCTTTGACAAACAAATTACAGTTTTACAAGTTTTTGTTTGTTTTTCAAGATAAGTCATTTCAGCAGGAGCCCCAAAAATGACAGTCCAGTGAGGGATGAGGTAATCTTAATCTAGTCGTTCTTGTACATTGTACGTAACCAAACCTTAAATATAACTGCGTAAGGTGAGAAAATGCTTTTATTGTTGCAACAGTGATATGCAACAGTTTTGGCAGGCACTGAAAAATAATAGGATCAGTCCCATCTGATCAGAAAACGCTTAAATGTGTTGAGGGCAATCACGAACAATGAATTTTGTAATTTGCTTCAGAGGACCTGTTGTTCAAATTACTTGCTATTAGTGTTGGGTATCAAGATCCAATTAAATGTTGGAACAGTTGCACAACGCATCTAAGAGGCTTCATCAGTTTTTCAGTTCTGCGGATTTCGTTTTTCTCTGTCACTGTGAACAGTTTCAAGTAACAGACATACATTCAGAAAGTAAAAAATAAAAAGTAGCAGAGAGTAAACAGTGAATTAGTGGTTTGAATACTTAGTGGCTCAGTGTTATAATTGGTCCCTAGGGCACAGGATCTGACCACTTCATGTACTATTGGGTAGATTAAACTTTAGTAATTAATTATATTCAAGGATCTTATCTCATGTTTGAAATACAAAATTTTCAATTACTGTTAGATTGCAACTGCAGCACTACTTTATCTAGAGGTATACATGGTCTTAAGACATTAGCTCCACTGATTAGTTGTAAGACTGAGTATTTTAACCTCTGTAGCTGCCTTCAAAGGCTCAGACAATATATGAATAGAATGAAAAAACACTGGATGAATGACAGTTAATTAGCAATTTCTTTATTAAGGTTTGTCAAGACTTTTCTCATCTGTACTGTACACAGAAAAAGACAGAGTTTAAAACAACAAACACGTAACACACTTTATGCATAGCTGAATAAAACTAAATAATAACCATAATAGTCCTCTTTATCCTGAATTGTTGTGGCCTTGTTGGTACACTGTACTGTGTTTGTTTATATGTGTACACAGTTTCTATCAATCTTTGGCTCTGTGTTCACGTTCCACATATTATATCTGTCAGTCTTTGCGCATATTTGTGTTCTATCTTTGTGTACGTGAGAGAGAAGCAGTACAGTAGAGTGCATGAAGACAGCTGAACAGAGAAGGTAATGCCTTCCATCTTGCACAAAGTACAGGTTGTAAATCACCTTTCTCAGTGCAGTGAATCTCCGTGGCTTCACTGAGGGATTGACTGGGGCGCTATGAGTCGGGTGAAAGGATGTATCAGATTGATGTGAAGGATATGTGGGAGTGATGCTGGAGAATGGACTGTATAGCTACACTCGGGATGTCAGTGTAAGTTGACTCCTGTGTGTTGTTTTTGTTTTTTATTCCAGTTTGACTCATTCATATTGACTAATTACGATGAAATCCAAGCTTATGAACAAAAGGCCATGACTGACAAAAGTCCCAAGCATACATAATGGTACAGACTTGAAAATAATGGACTTTTATATGCAGGTGAATGACATACTATTTAGTAATTAATGAAGGTGTAATGCACAGAAACCTCATTATAATTCAAGTAGTCTATTTTAAAATTGAGTCTTTTGTTGAATTATTTGTACCTGCAGACAAATATGTAAAACTTAAATGAGGGCAGAAATAAGACCTATTCTGTATGGAAGTAGCAAGTGTAAAATTCACCAATGTCTCCTATCAAAGTGTTTCCTTAGTTTCATATGCCTCAGAAAAGGAAACAACAAAATCATGTTAACTTGCTTGCAGAATCATCAGTCTCAGACAACAAAAGCATATGTTGCTACTGAACTGTAGCATTACTGCGTCTTTTGATCAATACTGCAAGATAACATGTCTCATAACCTACCTTGCAAGTTTTGTCAAAAGAATAACTTTGTGTTGATGTGAAGACAAGATAGACTAGACTGAGGCACTGTTTGAACAAAGTTACCAAGCAGCCAAATTATCTGACAATACAGCACATGCATTAGTTCAGAGCTAAGTTAGAACTACCAGCTAAAAAACAGAAATTTCACAATGTGTTCTCAGGAACATATAAAGCTAAGTGCTCCTTTTTGCCACACACTCTGTACGCAGCACAGTTGTCCTGTTTAGCGCAGGTTCTTTGCAGTCACTGAACACAAAGGGCACATTTCCAGTGGAAGTTGCTCTGGCCACAGCTTGCCGTGATTGGATTCGTTGTCAAACACCTGTGGCTGACAGGAATACAATGTGATGCATTTGAGAATAAGGGAAGATTGTAATAAAAACAAAAAAAACAAAACGTTAAATCCCAGCTACACTAGTGCAGCTGTGCCATGTCCAAAAGCAGAGAGCTGAGTTTGGGTTGGGCAGCTTTTCTGTACTGTATGTTAAGTGTGGGAAATGCTTGAATGTCAAGCAGGGTATTGATGGAAAAGAACCAGCGAACTTCCTCCGTCATCCTTCCATGTATAAGCCTACATAAATAACAGTTGAAAAACAAAACATTGTTTGTCAGTCAGTTTGTGTGGTAAACGTTCACATGTAGAATATTAATTTAAATCCATTAATGCGTGAAACTCATTCTCTTCTTTTTTCTCTGCCCTGCTTATGAACATTAAATTGATTTTCATGACAAACTGTTTCACCGTGTAATGGTTTTATAAGGCTGAAAAAAAAACCCAGTCAATTAAAAAACAATATCCTCAGTAAAGTGAAAGTAGGAAAACAAGACTATCCTCATCAGAAAAATGACCCCATTAATTATTTGTTCACTTAAAACACTTAAAATGACCTATGGCTAACATTTCTCAACAGCAAACTCTTGTGGTCATGTGAATAATGACTATACCTCTTTGTAGCAAAGGCGAAAGCAACATAATGTTGTTATGTCGCCACAAAAAGTCCCGGTGGATGGAGGTGCTCGTGGATTTACAAAGCATGTGACTTTGACGCTGAACGTGGTTCCTGTCTCCTACTAACAGTCAGTGGTTGTTGCCTTAAACCATCAAGGCAGTATTTTCTTAACCATGACTACAAACTTTTTCACACGTTAATGAAGACGCATAGTGGCCTAAACTTAACCAGACTTTTACCATAGAGGTCGCAGATCAGAAACCACTCATATGAGTCATTTGAACGGGACTACGGGTTGTTTGTTGTTGTTTAGTTTTGAGGACCTGTTGAGAAAAATTTTGGGATATGTTCTGAATATTAATGTAAACCATATGGTACGTAAGTTTAGACTCAGGAAGTATAGAGGCCATACTTGAATGCTTAAATAACCTCTTTCTATTTTTCTATCCACCTGCTGCCTGAAGTTTTGTTCCCATGTTTATGCAAGTATGCTGCTGCTTGTGTGAATGTGTGTGCACGTGAGCATGAGCGTGCAAGTGTGTGTCACCTTTGCTGACACTGTTCCCCACACTTACCCATCTGACAGCTCGTGATTGATTGGCTGCTAAATGCTCCCTTCACACACATGTGCACACACACAAACACAGAAAGGAAAGTCCATTATACATCTATCAGTGGGTCTGTCCTAATCGTAATGGGAGACAGATGTAAGGTGTTGGGGAGTACCACTCTCACACACACACAAATATAGACATACACAGACACAATCTGTTTTACACACATAAGAGAAAAGACATAAACTTACACTCTGTTTCCTTCCTCTGTTGATTTCACACATGCACACATTTCTCTCCATCTCAAATTACACACAAACACACACACCCTCGGACAGTGCAGTATCCATTTAACGTGCTTAGCTGTAGCTGACAACAATGATCAGAAGTCTCCTTGAGAAGGGTTGGTAAGAAGGTGAGCTGTCCCCTTCACTAAAACCACTCATTACTCAACTCAATGCCTGGATGAATGGCCACGGTGTGCATGTTCCTAATGTGTGCGTGTGTGCGTGTGTGTGCACTTGCGTACCTATCCAACAGTGGACCTCGGCGCCGTTACACATTCACCGACAGCGGCCCGCCGAGCCAACCGGAGACATTTTGGAGGATATATTTGGTCAATAGTTTTCATTAAATTCCGTCATCATTAGATTAATCAGCTTGTATGCGAGTCAGCATCTGCTTTTCTCAAAGATGATCACATTTGTTGAAGAGATATCTGTGTGGTTGAACAACAGCGAACTGCCATGAGTGCAGGTTTGGGACATTCACACTGGTTGTAATTGTATTTGTCTTCATGTGTTTGTGTTATTTTTTTTTTATGTGACATTAAAGCTGACAACTAAATGTTTGAAAAGGAAATCAATCATTTTGTTTTGAGCAGAAAGTACTGGTAGATATGATGTACTAAAAGTTTTTGCAAAATTCAAATTCTGGAAAGGCAGGGGGCATGGTAAACAATATATCAGTTGGTTGTATTAAATTATTCTTAATCAAACTGGACATTATTCATGAAAAAGTTTTGAGGTTGGTTTTTATGGTTGACAGAAAATGTCCACACTATCACTGTACAGAAAGACACATCATTCTGACATCGAGACATCGATCAGGGTTGCAGGTCCCCTCATGGTAAAAATAAAAAAATAAAAAAATAAGCATATTTGCATTTATGTTATGGGGAAAAAAAGACCTTAAAATTAAATGTTCTATTCCATTTTTGTTTTTTCCCCCCCAAAATGACCATAAACAGAGGTCCACACTTGGTTGGTGTAGAATGAGGGTCCACAGTTGGTAATGTAACAATGTAGGTATGTGTGTGTGAAGAACAAAATGAAGAGGGACCACCATATGCCCACTGCCACCCACCACTATCTACTGCTTCTTAAAGAGAGAAAGGGCAAATGAACCCAGGCAAATGATGGGGAATGAAATGAACCCGAAGTGAGTGCCTGAATGTGTTTCTGCATGGCAACCATATTGATTCCATTTCATATTACAGCAAATACAGCTAGCTAGGAAAAGTTCAAGCCCTGCAGGGGTTTCTGTCTATAGCTTTTAGAGATGTGGGAACAGTCCACACTACAGGAAAATATGGTTTGGTGTGAGGCAAAACCATTTGTCCCTCACTTCCCTACTCTTATACACACATATGCTGCATGTAACAGGAATGGCCAAAAGGAACACATGATGTAATACAGTACATTAAGTTTGTCCGGCAATAGAAGAAATCCTACCATTGTTAAGCTTGTAATATTTATTGTTTGATGCTGTGCCAGAGAGATGTTGATTTACCTCTTTGCTATTTTTTAAGGGCATAATTTGCTGTGTTTTTGCATCACATTTAAAAGTGTTCA
This sequence comes from Oplegnathus fasciatus, assembly GCA_003416845.1. Taxonomy (NCBI): domain Eukaryota; kingdom Metazoa; phylum Chordata; class Actinopteri; order Centrarchiformes; family Oplegnathidae; genus Oplegnathus; species Oplegnathus fasciatus. The sequence continues at coordinate 185,375 of NTHP01000206.1, read as the reverse complement.
TGTGCTCCTATTTTTTTGTAGGTTATGGTGGGAACCAGCTCCTTACAATACTAACAATGTATCCAATTCAATCCAATACATATCCACCACAATAAAAGGTAGAGCAACCTCAACATCAGGATATTCACAAAGGTAGAGTGAATAGCAGTACAAGGTTATTGTAGACCACATTAGATGGCGTGAGGTGTTCATGATATTGTGTCCACTCTTGTATAATCGGCCTAGTCTCGTGGTGCCAGTCATACAGCCGTAAGGAGAAAATAGTGGTGGGTTTTGGGTTAAATGTGGGCAGGAACAACACACTGGTGAGCAAGTTTAAAATATCTAAAGCCATTCAATACCTCATGAATGTGGTGTGTTAGATGAGAGGTAAAACAAGAAATTGGAACACAGTGGAATGAAAGCCATAGTATTATCAGACATAACCTCACAACCACAACCAGCTAGTTGTTTTCAGACATGTTGAGACTTTTAATGAACATTTCAATGAACAAATAGGACACAGATTGCCAATTTTGACTGAATAAGATTAACTGTTTAAAGGTTATTCACTGTGAACTTCATGAGAACTCTTACCGACTTACTCTGCAGCTTTAAGTGAAGTTTTATTTGTTGGTGTGGTGGTGTAGTCAACATTCTTTATTGCTCACTGTTTCATTGTTGTTCAAAATTAGTTATTTTGTAATTATTTTGAGTATTAATTTTAACAAAATGTAAGTAACCAGAGACAATCCAACCAGGTCTTTTATTCTGAGACTCACAATGGCGCATTTTGTATTAGTCAACTTCATCATTGAAATAACACAGCATGAAAGCACTGATTTTCCTTAACTTAACACCCTCAAAATCCAAGTTTTTGCAATGTTTTTTTTTTTTAGGTTTCTTTTGCTTTAGTCATCAAACTGTATTTGCTTGTACTATAGGTGGCAAATTACGGCAGTGTGGATGGCAATTACAGCCAGTCTTGTGCGGAGATACAAGCTCTGGCAAATAAATCGTAAAAGTTGGAAGCCTAAATTGTGTAATAGTAATTGAATCACATTTCCAGCAGTATGAATTATAAAAAACAGAAATCCAGCAGTGTGAATTGTTACAAAGTTTAATACATAACTGCAACCACTGAACTGCCGCAGGCTTTTCAGACATGCTTAGTTCAGCCAGCACCTAATGAAAATGCTGTTACCAACATCAGCACATCACCAAGCCTAATACAGTAATTCCCCTGTGGTATCACCGTAACACACAGAGATGCGGAACAACAGTAGCTTTTTTAGAGTGTCTCTGTCCATAAATCCAGCTCTATTCTCCCATTCACCGTCACAAAGATGAATAACACTCAGGTGTGAAGATAATACTTCCCTGTTCAATAAGGACAAAGAGCTGGGCTCTCTTAACGATCTGTCTCTGCATTAACGATCTGTCTGCGTACTAATGACTCAGCCTTCATAATGACTAACTGATGATGTGGGAGGAACAGAGAGGAAAATGTTAGCCTCCCAATGCACTCAATATCTGTACGATTAGAGGGAACATCCACCCAAAAAACACTATCCCGGGTCTTTGCTTCGTAATGACCAATTGATGATGTGGGAGGAACAAAAGAGGAAAAGTTTGACAGTGAACTCAGTCAATACTTCCTGACACAGGGAGATTAACACTCACTCTCAATCTCCAGCACCTAAAATAGAATTGGATAAATGCACTCTTGCCTGATAGTACACATAAGATAGATACTGGATTTCATGAGTTTTAGTTCACTTTTATGACAGATTTGAGGAGCTGTATTTGGGAATCCAGCTTAAAGTCTATCACTCTTATAAACTTTCTCTAATATAGATGATCCAGTCTTCTTCTCTGCTACAACTTCCCTACAAGCATTGGTTTGGTGATTTGCAAGTCAAAACCTGTCTAGACGTCTAGGTTAAACTTGTGTAAATTTGATTTAAAAATGTTTACTTTATATAACCATTGTTTCAACAGCATTTAACTGAATATATTTTAAAGTGAAGCAGTTGTCCTTACAACACATTGAAATACAGTAATTAGATTGCAGTTGATGTAGTCTGTTCAACAAAAATTTTGCCTGGATTCAACTTAGAAATCTAGATGTCCTTTCACCTCAATATCACTAAATCAAGGCTCACTAGGTTCAGCTAGCCATTCTTTATGAAGTATCATAATTGTTTTTCATTTTGTGCTATCAGTCACTGTGTAAAAGTAGCTATCACTACCATAAAAGGGCATATCTAACTTGAGTTTTCATTTCATCTCTTTCATTATTCAAGAGAGGGAAGTTATTATGTACTGTTGCAATTTTTATGTCCATGATGGCTGCCATAATGTGTTCAATAACCTGATGAATTATGAAGGAGGAATTTATCTCAGGTCAGTCAATACCTTTAGTGATAGAGAGAGGTAAAGATGTTTTACATTTTGATCTGTTGAAATTTCTAATGGAATTAGTCAAGGTATGAGGGCTTCATCCTGATATAGTATCATCAACACCCACAGTTGTTGATTCTTAGACGCTGAGGTGCACTTTAACGGAAAAGGGGGGCTTGCATTGTCCTGCATAAAACTTCTACCTTGTGTTGTCATTAATCATTAATCGATGTTGGGGGCAATACTTGCATAATGGGCAGATAATGATGTGGGCAGAACAGAGCAGAAGGGTCTCAACAGGCAACTTGGTCAATATGAGAATGATGGAGGGGGATTAAGATTTCTTCTGCAGAAAACTCCAATACTTCATGTCAAAGAGTTTATTTCCCTTTCTTTAACCCTCATTCGACCATCCAGGTTGACTGAGATCGTGTTACTATTTATGATAACAACCTGGGGGAGTAACTGCAGGAGGACTGAGGAAGAATTGATGGTGTGTTACAGGCGTTATATGTGTATGACATTGACTTGGAAAACAAATTAAGTTGTTCTTTTTCATACACTGGAAGCAATTTAATGTGAAACCTTAGGGGGAAGTAAACATTACAGCTCTCTTAAGATAGATGATGATGTGGGAGGAGAAGAGAATATTATCTCCCAAGCTTGTCAGTATATGAATAAGTGAAGGAACTTACAGCAAATGGAATAACTAATGAATTGCATCTTAGAGTATTATACTTTGCACAGTCCTGCAGTATGTTCCCCTTACACACTGGACACATGACCCGTGGGATCCAAGAGTTGACTATTTCCCTACGTTTGCACTATGAACAGCCTATTGCTTGTTCACAAAGCAATGTAAGAAAATAAAAAACAATATCAGCGCAGCAAAAATGCAGGATGTGCCTGCTCAAACTTTTTCACTGCGTGGAAAGAGTACACAGCTGCAATCAAAGCCTTGTGCACAGTTCCCTATTGCATTGAATAGTGACACTTGCTCGTGCTGTAGTGGAAATTCACGGTCAGTGTTATGCCAGGATCAGACTACACGATATTAGCTTGACAATGGCCAAATACGACAGACATGAGGCGTCTGTGATGAAAATCTTTGGGCACGATGGTTTTATCCTGTGACCACAAGCTATGATTGGTCGGGGTTCAATGTGTCACCTGACATGTTTCTTGGCTAAGTTACAGGAGGAATTTTAGGGAACCACAGGAACAATAGTGGTTGTGCGTTCCACCGAACACAACTGGCTGTGTTTGCGGGTTGCAAGGGTTCTTGTCCTAGTTGTTGTGATTGCTACTGGTTGTTCATGGTGGGTGGGATACCGTGAAGCCTGTTATTGGCAGGGGAAAAGAAGAAGCTGGTGACATCATGTGTTATGGAGGTGGCACATGTCTGTCTTCAGCCTCCCCAGGGCAACAGTGGAGTTAACAGTTACAAGGACTGTAGTGTACAGGGAACTGCACATTTCAAACTGGGAGAAAATGGGAGAAGAAAAAAACCCACACACACAAAAGAAACTGTTTTGCTCAGAGTGAGCAGTTCAATGTTAAAATTTGGATATTACTCTGCACCATGACACAGATAAATGCACCTGTGTGTGATTAAACAATCTCAAATTCTAATCTTCCTCTTAAATTTTTGTTTTCACCAGACAATTTTGTTGTTATGTGGCTGGTAGAAAATTAAATAAGTGACCGTGGAAAACTTTAAGCAATGGAATGGGAAACACAGATTCCTCATTATCCCTTAAACAATCAGAGCATGTGCCACCTCCGTAATTATATACATATGCATAGTACTGTAAGTACATATGTAATGTGTCCTTATATAAATACTGTACATTGTGAATAGCGTACATGTAATTATGCATGTGTATCTGTAAGTAGACGCTCAAATGAGCAGCACTCAAAAATATCTCGGGGTCAGCAGATGAAGAATATACAGTATGAGGCCAATGTTAGATTTACCCTTGAAGCTACCTATGTGGAATTAACTATTGATGTACAGTAAACCTTGTTATCAGTCATAGAGAACGACTGATGAGCGGAGACGAGGAGCGTGTTAGCCAATGCAAACCTCGCCTGATAGTCCAGAATCACACAATGGCAGGTATTTGAAATCTGAAGCAGAACCTTCCTTATATCCTTCCTTTTCCCTTGGTTCCTTCCTGTCTGCCTCCCCTCTTTTCCCTGCCATCCATACTTAAAATTGTGATGTTCCACTTACTTCATATTAAGTCTTCATAGTTCAAGGTTATAAACCACAATGAAAGGATCATAGTATGTAGAGGACGTTTTGATAACCACTTTAATTCTGTAATTCTTATAGTGATTACTTAAGGTACTAAATGTGTGACTGTTATACACTGAGATGATGGCTGCTTTTTTAGATTAGTATCATTTTTATTGATGTCTCATATGCCTTCAGATATATTCCACTGTGTCAGGGAAAACATTAGGAGATTTACATATAAATTAAAGGTTTTTGATGGTGTTATCCATACAGACTTAAAATGACTGAGAGCAAGACTAGACTACTTTTCAGTCCCTGTATCAGTATTATTTTGAGCAGCGAACAAATTCCCGACCCTTGAATGATCATGTAGTTTGAAGTGCTGGGAAAATAAAAAGGAGAAATACGATGATCAAACACCAAATCTACTTAGATCTGGAGTGAGAGGTAGAAAACTGTTAGTATAATGGTGGAAAATATGAAAGGAGGGGTGAAGAGGAAAGAAACAAGCTTCACTTTCTGTTTGCAAAGTCTCACTGTTTACCTTCACTTTGGCAGTTTTTGATCGTGCAGTACATTGACCCGCCACTCGAAAGAAAAGGGGGTTATACTTCAAGTAGGCTTCGCAAGTAGTTGTGCTTCATGTGGCATAATCATTAGAGAGTAAAAAATCTTTCAGAACAACTAGAGGGCACTAGAGTCTGTGTGTACAGTAAACACACACACACACACACACACACACACACACACAAACAGTACAAGTGTGAGTGGAAGTGGAAGTGTTTATGCATAGGCAACATCTATTTCTGTATGTATATCTGTGCTCTTACATGCCGTCAAGTCTGTTAGTCAAATTATACATGTAAAATCCATGTGGTTGTATGCATGCTTTTGTGTGTACTGTGTGTGAATGAGTGCACGTATGAAGGCCTAGTGTCTTAGTCTGTCTTTCTCTCGCTCTCTCGCAACCTCCTAAAGCGCATAGAGAGCTGCCTCTAATTAAAGCAGTGTGATGACTTCTTGTGATGGCGAAACACACATGCGCGCATATTCACTTTCACGCACACACATAGCCTGTGGTCCTGAGTATAATGAGTTCTTACTGTGAGTGTGAGGCAGCTAAATACCTACTGCAGCGAGTTCTTCCGGCTAAAAACAGATCAGTGCTTCATTTGGGTTTCAATGCTAAAACCTCTGAGGTTCAGAACTGTGTATGCATATGTGTGTGTTGAGTGTGTCTACATATGTGTATTTCTATGCTGTGTTTGTGGCATGTGCATGCATCTGTGTGCCCAAATATGTGTGCCTAAAATAAGTCATCAGGAGTTTAATAGCTTTCTGAATTCCTCATCCAGACTCAAATTAAACCTGCTATTTTCCATTGGACTTGATCCTTGCACTCCCCCAACCTTGTGTGTGTGTGTGTGTGTGTGTTTGTTTGTGCTGGATACCAGATATCAGTTTCTAATAGAGGGGTAGAAATTGTTCCCCATCCCCGGTAATAATAATGCTGCAAATCCACAATAATGTGCAGACTTTAACAGAGGCGAATGAGATGCCATTGGCACAAGAATGAGGTAATACAAATGCTAATGTCATCTCCACTCGTCTCCTCCCTATCTGCTTCTCATACTCGATCTTCTTTTGCACTTTCCTGACTCTCCTGTCCTCTCCTGTCCTCTTCCTCCTCGGATTAGATTAGATTAGACCTCAAAAGCTCCAAAGAGGGAAATCAAGCCAAAATCAAACCCAGGACTTCCACAGTCTTCTCTCCTCTTCATTTATGTCTTTTTATGTCATTTATCATGTGTTTTCATTCTTAATACCTCTTCACTTCAATTTCACTTTCCATTTTGTATTTCTTTAATCTCCCCTCTACCCCTTCTTTTTCTTACTTTCATTCTTCATTTCCTCCCTCTCTAGTGTCCCCTAATTTTTCTCCTCTCCTCTTCTCACCTAATTGTCTACAGCTTCCAACCTAATATAGCGTAGCCTGTATTTGCCTCAGTGTCTGCTCCACCTTTTGAAGAGTCACATTGGTCTTCCCCGGCCACGAGGAGCTGCCATTAAACCAGAACGACTGTCATTAGTATTGGTGACAAAGCCAGGGTCAATTCACTTTTACCTCATTTTTCAAACTTCAAAGGAAATGGTGAATCATTTTGAATGATGGTGTCCATTCTGAATTATTTCTCAATTTGGCGGACATGACAACATATAAGATTTTTTACTTTCTGAATTTTGAAGGAGACCTGCTTCCCTGAAAGTTAATTGAAGCCGGCTGTCATTGATTTCATTACAGTTATAGTGTGGCATGGTCTGAATGCTGCTTGAAAAAATTTCATTAGTATTGGCTTCAGTGTGAGACTTTTACTGCCACATGTCATTTCAAAGAAATTCATTAGTATTGGATCCAATGGAGAGTTTTAGTGCTTCATGGTCTAAATACTTTTTCAGAGGAATTTCTACCCGAGCTACAAAAAAGAAAAACTACCCACTTTTTTGCTGCAGCTACACAACACCTGCTCATAAATATAGGCATGCAAGAGTCTAGCACATACACACACACACATTAATTACCAATCATAAATAGTAACCGTATGCTTGGCTGAGACAGCGATTTAATGGTTTCAAGGGGAAAAAAGACAATGGCATGCAAAGTTAATTTCATTTTGACACTAGTATTAAGTATCAGTCTGTGACATATTGTGTGCAACAAGTGAACTTTATGGCGTCTAAAGTATTCATTGGTTTTAGCCACGCTAGTGATGTGGCGAATGGCAATCTTAGCCATTTGTCCAAAACTTCGGTTTAGGAAACAAATACCTGCAAAGCTAATGCAAAGCCTTGTGGTGTAATTTGTGTTTAGTGTTAATTAGCAAATGTTCTAACACACTAAACTAAGATGGAGAACCCAGTAAAACACTGTTTATTGCATTACTTTTTTGACTTTCTGCTTAAGTCTCTTTTCACTTTTCTACAGAACAAACTTGTGACTTCATGTGACTGGTTTTGTTCTCTCTGTGCGTAGTTAGTGGCTGATTGGTTTCATGGTTAGAACAATCGATGTTCAGTGTATGAAAGAGATGGGATGTGAACCATGGTCTTGGGTGTCGAGGTCACAAACTTTGTACATGGGCATGGGAGCGTACAGCGAGGGCGCTGCACACAGTGCAGCACATACAACAGTGAAAACAAAAGCACTTTCAAATTTTGCATCTTTACTTTTTTACTGTTTATCAGCTCCCCTAAATTATGTCACTTCCAGACAGACGTGGAATACAGTACACACATTCTAATCATGTTTGCAGAGATAATTTACAAGCTAAAATATGATTTCCATCAGTATAACTATGTCATGCTACTTCCACTTTTTTTACTGAGAGAGGACAGTCATTATTAACTGTCAAGAGGTAGACAGGAAGAGGTCACGTATTTGGGAAGCATTAAAATGAGCCGTTTTCTGCATTTAAACAAACGATCAATGCTGTCATTTTTCTGGTGAGGATAGTCTCATGAGCATCTCTAATTCAAGAGAGATTAGCTCAAGTGTCTGTACCTCACCAGGCTGTCTGATCATGTGTATGTGTGAGTGTATGTGTGCGTGTGTGTGTGCAAGCCTGGTGGGAAATCATTAGTGGCCTTCTGAGACACAGATGCTTAAACAGATTATTGTCCTTATGTGCCGTCAAACGTGCACGAAGACACACATATGCACAAAAACACACAACCTCCTACGGTCTGACACTATCAGCCAAAGATCACTTCCAAATCTGAGGAGCTGTACCGAGCAAAAATTCATTTACACATTCACATAAATACAGACGGGGGACAAATTAAAGGAAAAACCTGAATAAAGGAGTGGAGAAACATTTCCAAATGCAGATGCTTCCGTGCACCAGGACTCACTGAATGGTTTGGTGACTATGAAAATGATGTAAATAAAATGCTACGGCCTTTACAGTCACCAGACCTCAACCCAGTTGAACACCTTGGAAGATTTTGGACCAACGTGTAAGGCGATGCTCTCCCCCCCTTCTCCATAAGACCAAATTATATAATATAAACTTTTATCTTCAGATCTGCTTAGTGATGTCTGTGCCCGTCTCTGATGCTGTATGTCCTTTTGTTACGTCTGGCTATGTTTGTTTTTATTTCTATCTGCTGTACTCAGGTCTCTCTTGCAAAAGAGATTACTTGATTAACTAAAGGTGGTATATATAAATGAGGGAATATCTTGTGGAGGAATGGTGTTCATCCCTCCAATAGAGTTCCACAGTCTTGGCAAGGAGCACTGAAGCTGTTCTGGAGGCTTGTGGTGGCCTGACTCCATACTGAGACACTTCATATTGGTTTTTCCTTTAGTTTGGCACCCATCGGTATATATTATAGCTCTGGGGACGTTTAAGATATTTAAGCAGATAAGAGGTTAGAGGTGAAAAGGGGCATAGAAGAGGAGGAAAGAGAAGAATAAGAAAAGGGTGAATAGTCGAAGAGAATGTGATAAATTAAGAGGAAAATGGAAGGAGAGGAAGATAATACTAGAAAAGGGATGAGAAAGCTGAAGAGACATAACAGAGGTTATTTGATAAGAGGAATTTAAAACAGGAGAGATGGAAGGGAAGAGGAGGAGTAGAAAGAGGAATTAGGGTGAGGAAGGAGCATAGGAGGAGAGGAAAGGAAGTTTCATATCAGCTTCTGACCTCGTTTTAGCTCCACTAAATGAGATGTTAGATTAAAGACACGGACAGAGTGCAGTGCTTGAGATGACTAGCACGGGAGAGAGAGTCTAAAAGAGAGAGTGAGAGAGAGAGCAAGAGAGAGATAAAATTAGTGTATTTGAATGTGTGTGTGTGGGAAAGAGAGAGAGAGAGAGAGAGAGATGATGTGGCAGAAAGAGATGTTTTTAGCCTAATCTGAACAGCACTTCCAATTTATTCTTGTAACTGATGCATTAGGAAGATATTCTGGCTTCTTAATGAATGCTTAATGAGATGTCAGGAGAGACATGTTTACGTCCACACATACACACACGCAGACACACACGTGCACGCCCAGACATGCACACACACACACAAAAGCAATGAATAAAGAGGGAAGGGGAGATTTGTTTTCAGACACATTTAAATATCCCGTTAAGGCACAGATAATTGGCTAATTTTGCACCAGCTTTAGGATGCTGCTGGAGCAGAGCAGCAGCCTGACTATACATCTGTGTCTTAAATCAGCAATTGACTTGGTAGAGATGAATCTGGAGAGGTTTAACACATCAAATAGTTGAAATATGAAATACTTCACAGTTTATAAGGCTCGGTTTTAGCCTATTTAGAAGGCTGGGGAATACCTGATACGCCACTGCAATTAACACTAGACAACAGTCACAAGGATGTATTTGAAAGCTAATTAAACATGACTTTTTACACTTACTTTTTACAGTATGTCACAACATTTTCTAAATGAACTACAATTTCTCAATCTTACTTTGTGGACAGTTTAGACATGGTGAAACTCTCTCGCGGCCATAAAAGGAAAAAGGGAGAAAAAGGTCTTGCAACCTTTATCAGATTGGTTCATATCAGGAATTATTTTGGGCTGCACCTCTATCAAATCTTGTTTTGAGCACAGTGTCCTGATGCAGTTTTGTACGTAAATAATTAGCCCTGAAAGGAAAATGTGACAGTGTCATAACAATAACCTCATTAGAAGGTTGAAACTGTCCTCAGAAGAAGGACAACAGCATCAGTCGTTTCAGCAAGTGCCTCCAAAAGACATATGTTTATGCTCAAGTGACAAAGTGCTCTAGCAGCTGTAGTAATTATATAGTGCTAGTAATTATAATAAAACATAAGACTTTAACACAGGAGACCACTGTTCGTCTCCTTTTTCCAACTGACAGGGATATTATTGTAACCATGAGGACAAAGCCCCCCTATCATTAACAAAGTAGTCATTTTAACCCAAACCATGATGTTCCCCTAAACCTAACCCAGTCGTTTTTGTTCCTAAACCTAACCAAACCTTAATGATAGCGTTTAAAACACATTCATTTTTCAACAGTGATTTGTAACGTTTTTGGAAGGCACAGATGAATGATGTTGTCCTGTCGATAGGGGCTTGTGTGTCATTCCAGAGGGCATGGACAATGTATGTAAACAATGTCTAGTCAATTTAATTTGGAGGACTTGTTGGAAGGTTTGCTCGCAAAAGATCTTTTTTGCTGTAAAACTTTACTGTTGAATTTCTTGAACTAAGGCACTGAGCTATGGTTGTTTGAGCTCCATATGAAATCTCCCCGTCTGTACTCTTATGTTCTCAAAATGATGGTTTTGTTGTGAGTAACCTTTTTGGTACATTTGGTACAAAACATCTCTGGGCCAAGCCGGGAAAAGTGACTATTTCAGATTTTTGATATTCCATACTGTATTGCTGTGGCTGGCCCTCAAAGTTTGCTCAAATGTTGTGGGCAGAGCTTACATTACAAAAAATGTGAACGCTTTGTGCTATTGCAACCATATTTGGTGGACATGTGTAGATATGATGTCTGAGTGACCGTGGAAAATTTGGTGCCATTTTGCTGTGGCAGCATCATCTATCTATAAAGGAAGGAATCTCTGTCTGTCTATATGTATGTATGACTGTTCTTCGCATATCTCAACAACCACTCATTGCATCGGCTTCACACTTGGCGGGTGTATTGCCGAAAACCCAAGAGAGCACAGTGTCAAGTGATTGTCTGTCTGTCTATCTGTCCTCCGATTATCTCAACAACCATTCATCTGATCGACTTCACACTTGGCTGGTGTATTGCTGAGGACCCAAGGAAGTGCAGTGTCAAGTGTGAAGTTGTTTGGATGAACGGTTCTCAAGAAAGCTGCAAGCAGCAATACCGGAGGCCACGCAATTGGCCCGTTCCAAACAGCCACATTTTGAATGGCCAATGCACTAGTTACACCTGATGCAGCAAACCCCAAACATCTGCTTCTGTACTGTGTACATCTGGTCCGGCAGCAATAATGTAATGAAATTATGTGTGAATTCTTTAAGCCACAGCTCTGGTGTAGAGTCATAAAAACTTGCCTGGAGAGCAGCTCATGGCAATGTAACTCAAGTGTATTGAATCACTTCTAAAGGCACAGCACTATAGTGACAGTTTCTCCCATTTTCACATTATACCCTGCTCACTGGAATTGAGTCCAGGTAGTGAAAAAGTATGTATTCATGTATAGAAAGAAAGAGCAGGAATATCTCGGCCTTTGCAGTGTGGGTGGACTAATCTGCTTTTATAAAGCTGTATTAGCATACGATGAATGCATTTGAAAGACAATAGTTGCACCACATGCTGTATGTGTATGTTTAGGTTATGCATGTGTAAACCTTCCTAACATCACATGCACATGTGGAGGCAAAATGAATATTCACATGAATGTGTTTTAAAACACAATTTATAACACTTGAATAAAAACCTTCCAGCAGCTACATGGCAGCTACATGGCAGACTTTTGACTGAAGATGGTGGGGGTGCATGTAGAGACAAGAAAATTTTCACTTTGTGCAATACACAGAGAAATGAAAAATAACAAAAACATCTTACAAAAGTGGCATGAGCATGAAATGAATATGTATAGAGTATATTTTGACCATTTCTTAGCCTTAGCCTTATCCCTCCAGGTCCATTTTGAGCCCCCTTTAGGTCATTGTTTTGGTTTGCGTGACATTTACTTTGTGGGTCAGTCTCACTGCTCTCATCAACCCTGTTTGCAGCAGCAGGCAGCTGTTTCCAGCAAACAAGCTCTGATAAAGCCGCTGTACACTACTTGCTCAGCACCAAACGGCAACCAATGCTAATGACTAGCTGGTGAAAACAGTAGAGCATCTTGCTGCTAACGAGCCATATATTTTTCTCAGGTTCGTGGTGACCAAAACAGATCTAAACGGAGTGACTATTACACTGTTCGTCAGATCAGATTCAAATGAATGCTACTGTTGCTCTTTGTTTGCTGGATGTGTAAATGGGCTACTGATTGCTAGCAATTTTGCCATAACAACTTCTTAAAGGATCTGTCTCTGTTAACTTGCTGAGAAGTTATTCTGTCTCGCAGTGGTCAGAAATCGATGAATGCAGCTGTGTTATAAAAGTGTTAATGCAGAGTTCATATGTGTGTGTATGTTTGTATGTGTGAGCATGTGTCTTTCCATGTCTGTGTATTTGCGAATGTGCATGCATGCGGATATCTACACTTTTCTGGATGTGAGTGTGAGCTTTCATAACTACATGTGTATGTCGGCTTGCATGTGTGTGTGTGTGTGTGTGTGTGTGTGTGTGTGTGTGTATGCGTGTGTGTGTGCACGCTCACACATTCCGGGATGCTGGGGTAAAACAGATGACTTGTCACGTCTGTCTCCCAGGAAGTGCATCTTCATTAGTAACCAATCAAAATCCAATTACAGCCAGTATCTTGGCATATTAGGGCCCTGGCATTAAAATGATATGGTGCGCGGATATATTTCCAATCACTGCAGACTTTAATTACCATAGTGTACCACACAGGCCACTCTTTAAGGACAGGGGGGTACGGGGGAGAGGGTAGGCAGAAAATGAGCATGAGCGAGAGAAGGAGTGTCTTTAAGAAAGACTGTGAGGGGAGGGGTGTTTGAGAGAGCGATGGTGTGGGTGATTGTGCATATTGTTCTTGTGTGTGTGTGTGTCTGTTAAGGGGATTATGCCAGACTTGTCTCATTTCAGCAGTGCAGTAGAGGGGTATTACAGTTGGATTGTGGATATTTTTGCTAACATCTTTGCCTCAGGCCTGTTACCATTAGAGGCTGGTTAAACGTGGCACCCCACAGGGCGTAGTAAATACACAAATAAGCCACTTATCTTGACTGGCAGTTGTGGAGACAGTTCATCAGTTAGACAGCGAGTAAGCGGGGTCGTCAGTTAGTTTAATAAGACAGTCAGGTAGCTGAATTGGTTAAAAGTCAGTCAGTGAAGTAATCAGTTGCTCGGCCAGCCAATCAGTTAATAGATGAGCCCAACTGCCAGTCAGTCAGTTTTTTTAATTAATCACTCGTTTAGTGAGTCAAACAGCCAGCTAGTCACCTATTAAGAAAGTAAATGAGTAATTAGTCTCCCACCAACACATTTAGTTATTTTTCACCTTTCCAAGCTGTTGGTTAATCAGATGATCTGATCAGATAAGCAGCAATCACTGAAGTCACATGTTAGTAGACCAGTCAGTCAGTCACACAACCAGTAACCAGTCATTCAAGCCAGAGTTGTGGACTCGAGTCACATGACTTGGACTCGAGTCACACTCGAGTCACAAATTTGATGACTTTAGACTCGACTTGACAGAATCAAAAAAGACTTGCAACTCGACTTGGACTTTAACACCACTGACTCGTGACTCGACTTGGACTTGAGCCTTTTGACTTGAAAAGACTTGATACCTTCCCCCGAGCCCAAAGATTAAAAAGTGTAAAAAATGTTATTGAAAAAGTGTGCCACGAATCAATTATTTCCTTACATCAATCAACTAACGTTAACACCATTGGTCCGTAATTAACACCTGCCAAGCGCCAAATTCGGGTAGGTTATCCGTTTTGCAAGTAAATCTTGGAGGGTAAATGTTTGTCCCAAAATAGTCCTGTAATAAACTATGCTGAGAGTCTCTAGCGCGTTTTGGTGTTATTTACAGGCTGTCTGTCTGTCTGTCTGTCTGTCAGAGTTTGACACAGACACAGTGATTTCATGGTACATTCAGGTACACCTCGTAAACTCTGAAATCTACATCGCTTTGTACGGCAAAGCGTGTGGACGCCGACAGGGACTGCATGGTGCACTGAATCTATACTCGACTGGCCACGAAGGTTATTTAAAACAGGAAAGTTTCTATTTTTTTCTTTTTTTCCTTTGTTGAAATACATAGGCCTACATCTGTCATTACTTTCTTGTTCTTTCACGGCATTTCTAATAATTAGAAGCTAAGATCATAACAATATCCCATTCATTTCTACACTGGTAGATTTTAAAAATTCTTTAAAAAAAACTTACCAAATTGTGATCAGCAAACTTAACCATATTCTTGTACAACAGGTACAACAAGTACCTCTGTGATAATTTTTCAAGTTGCTTTACTGCAGTATTGTTTAATAATTAAATACTAAAATTCAGACCCAATGTGCATACATTTTGGCCAGTAAAAAACATGCTTGGCCAGTGGATTTTTTGGTCTAGGCTACTAGTCCCCTTCGCCAGTGAGTCAAAAAAGTAAATTTCTGACACTAACAATATTAATTCCGAGCAAGTCGATGCTTAATTCCCCAGATCCACTTTATTTGAACCAATCCCACAGCATCCAAGTTGCAGGAGAGAACCATGAAGAACTAACATTACACAAGTTGTTGCACAAGCTGCAGAAAAAACGATAACTCGAGGCTTTGTTGTTAAAATGG
>NTHP01000206.1:149773-161336 GCA_003416845.1 Oplegnathus fasciatus | reverse complement strand
AACAAAATGCATTAGTTTGTTAATGGTGTTTTGTATTTGTAAACCACGCTGTGTTTGTTAGTGAACTGTAGGGCATTTGTAAAACACGTTTTGTTTGTTTGTTAAGTTTTGGCAGGAAATTAGCTCCATATGGTATCCTTAGCTCTAAAGAAAGTCTGGTAGTAAAAGTATAATGTGGCCAAACTTATATTGATATGCATTTGAAAAGTAGTCTCATTTAGTGCCAGAAAAGCAACAGCAACATGACACCCATACCATAAAATGACTGTGTTGTACTCATAAATGTCTCTTCCCTTTAGACAAGGAACATTTGGCTTATCAAGGTGCTGATAAAACGACCTGACTTAATTAAAATTCTACCAGAATACACTTCTTGACACTATAAATGCATTGCAGAATAGCTTTATTGAAAATGGCTTTTTGGCTGTGACTCAGAATCAGTGGTAGAGAACCTGCGAATGGATGGATGAGCGAGATGGGTTAGGAAGCTGGGAGAAGAGAGTTCAAAATAAAGTTCAGTCTTATCCTCGAACTTCAGTGTCAAATCACAGTGGATAGTTCCAGACACTTTCTTAGCTTCATGCACGTTTTATTAATTATATTTAGCAGTGTTAGAAGGCAAGCACACAACAAAGGTGACCCTGAGTGTGAATGTCACTTTTAATAAATTAAACTTTTGAATTTATTCTTAAGTCTGCTGTATTCCATTTTTCTTTACAGGAAATAGAGATAGAATCGCAACATGATAGTAGGAGCCAGTAGAGCCATACCGAAGCTTCTGTCTGACACTTTTTAGTTCTCGAAGAAAGTCAGCAGTATAGTCCAATTGTATACCCAAATCTCCTGTATATATTAAACCTGAATGACTAAACTCTGAGAAGATAAAATGTGACTCTTATAGACTTCTGAGTGGGCTGACGGGCTCTCAATTCTTCATACCTTCACATCTCTGATGACGCAACCAAAACAGAGAAATGCTGTGCGGAGGAAAGTTTGTCTTTATCAAAACACATTTTAGAACAGTGACATTTCGATATATAGAATCTGCAGACTGGGCTGAATGTTACTGATAAACACACATACACACAAGTGTATACACCACACATACCTACAGTTTCACGCAACGTTTCACATACTCTATAGGTGTCCAAACACCCATTCCCCAACATGGCACACAACACACACACACAAAGATGCTGTACTGTGGTGTTCATTCATTAATGGCTGGACTGTCATAATGGACTGCTTTTGATGTTGTCGACAAACAAACAAATATTCACTTCAACCTCTACCTGTAGCCTTTAACCTTTGGGTTTATCTTGCCGTCACTTTTTGATGTGGCACCATCTCCCTCACCACCGCTGAGTGGTCGAACAGACCAACAGGTGACCACTCCGAATGGGAAGATCTGAAGTATCAGTGTATCATGTCAAATTCCCACAGACCAATACACATAACGCACCCACCCTCTCTTTATATAACTTTAAATAACCAATCCCACTGCTAAGCAGTTTGGATACTCATCTTCCTTAATTTGTGACAAATCATGTTTTTCAGTGCTAATGTTAAAAAATAGTTTGCCACTAGCATTATCCCATGAGACATGAGAAAATGAGTACCTTAAAGCAGCTCCAGTGTTGGAGCATTAATCTTAATGATACATGCAAGGCGTGTTTAGAGAATTGATGAAACAAGCATAAAATTCTGCAAAAGGAATCATTCTCGGTGTCAAATCTCTATTTCCACGAGACTGTGATCGTGACTGAAGGTCTCCTCTTTTCAAATTGTAACTTTAATGATCCTGCCTGAAATTTTATGGGGTAGAGAAAATCACGACAATGTCCTCGTTCCAAATGTCTAAATCTAACACTCAGAAGGAAAGAAGTAAAAGACGATATTAAGAACTCGCAAAAACAAATGGTAGTTTCTCCACAAGCCAAACATTTTCTCACACACAGTCACAGAGAAAATATAGTATAAACTGACAATGCAGACAGATTTGTCTTTGTGAACGCTCTGTGCCCTTTTGCTCAGTGTTCATTGCTGCTCAGTAGTTTCTTCTTTTTCTGACTCAGTTCTTCTTACTACTTCTTTCCTCTGTCTCTTTCATGCCCTCTTCACTACTCTCTTCCTCCTCTGCCACTCTTTTCCTTTTTCTCTGAACCTCGTTGTCTCTTTTTGTGTGAGTGTGTGTGTGTCTCACAGAGAAACTACCTTAACTGATTGGACAATTCAGTTTGTCGTTTTCTCCAGCCCGGCTTGAAATCTTCCATGACTCAACATGAAACTGGATCAACAATGTAAAAACAGCCTATTCACTTAAAAAAAAAAAGATGTACAATACTATTTTTGTTTGTTTTGTTGTTTGAGTCAGTGTGGCGTTCACTGGCTTTTCTCCAAAAGAGATGCTCATTGCTTGCTCATAGTCCTGCATGTGTGTGTGTGTGTGTGTGTGTGTGTGTGTGTGTGTGTGTGTGTGTGGGTGCATGACATGTTTTACAATTCATGTCTTTAAATCACATTTTCAACATGACACTGTTTGTTGTTCGTTTTTGAAATAAGACACTTAATGCACACTGAAATTTCCATCCACGCAAATCAGTTGTGTGTACAAGTATCTGTGCGTGCATCTGTGAATGTGTGAGTGTGTGATGTCTCTTTCTCGCTGACATAGGCAGTAAACAAAAACAGACATTTCTGGAGCATCTTATTAGGCAGTGAAAACAGATGAAAGCAACAAAATGCAAACAGCCTCCTTTTATGGGATGTTGCAGCTCAACATTAATTGCATACAAATGACTAGATTTGATTTTATTAAATGCTCACCAGGACAAAGTAGATAATTACTGATACTAACCTCACTGGGAGTGGATTTTTTTGTTGTTGTTGTTGTTGTAGCCTGATTTAATAAAAACATTCAGTGAACTATAACAAGAAGTTGTGTATAATGGTTCAAGACAGTTGGAAATGAACCCAAACAAGGATGAAAAGAGTGGATGAACAAGCTATAGGGTTGCAGCTAATGATTATTTTACTATCCATTCATCTTTCAATTATTTTTCAACCAAATGATGACACGTTTAGTCCCAAAAATTAAAAAATATGTAACATTTTCTCATCACAATTTCCCAAAGCTCAAGGCGACATCTTCAAATTGTTCTTTTTGTCTGACCAACAGTCCAGTATATGTAGACACAGGCGCCTGAGCAATGGAGCAAGTGGAGCAAATACAACCCCATTATTCAATTAGGGGGAGCTATGTTATGGTTTTGCTACCCCACTTCTTGCCTTTTTAAAAATTATCATCATACAGTCCCGCAGTCAGGTGACTATATTTAAGCAGCCCATATCAGTAATCATTTTACTATTTTCAGCAACTAACAAAAACAAGTTGTAAAAAAAATCACACATTTTTGGACCACCCTTTGAGCTGGTTCAGTCAAAGAAAGCAAAAGAAAAGGCTAGCGTATGTTAAATGAACCTGCTTGTCCCACAGACTCCAGCCAAACTTTAAATTAGCTAAAATTGGGATTGTACTGTCGCCAAAATGCCGAACCGATTGAGAGGGGTCTGCCTGCCCACCTAACGTTAGCTCGCTGATCTAATATCATCTACCTGCAGAGCCCGAGAGAGTGTGGAACTGCTGCGTCTAGAACTGCTGCGTCTCTGCAGGCTGGTGTTTCTCCGATCGGACAGGATTCGGCTGTTGAGATGGGACGTTCGCAAAGGAGCCGAATCAAAGAGTCGGCTCTTTTAAGTGTGAAGTGGCTATTAAAATAGTGCATTAGCCCTGTTAATTGTATTATTTGGGATGTAGTGGAGGGTAAACTGTATAACATAACTGCACCAGCTAGTGGTGCTACTGAGAATAGGTATGATTTGGATAATTAAACCTGGTTAAACAATGATAAACCTCAGGGTTGCTATTCTCAATACTCACAAGGCCATCTTCAAAGTCTAACAATTGCAGCAATGTACAAACAATTGGGTGAATTAAATGGCCTCACAACAACTATCTAATTCCAGTCCCACCTGTTTATTTTACACACAGGTTCTAGTGATGTGTTTCATTTAGGCTATTTCATTTATATAAATTGTTTGTCCTTGTTTGACCTTGAAGATGGCCTTGTAGCCTGCAACCTACTACCATTTTAGGCTATCATAATGTTTTTATAAATATAATCTCAAATATGAAATAACCATTCCGTTAGCACTTCTTTCATTAATTTATAATTACATGGTGCCCTTAGGAAAAAAAATGTTAGTGATGAAAATACAACTATATCTTCCAATGGATTAAATCACAGTCTCACAGTATTACTCTGTGGTTGGTCGAATTTAATAAGGGTCTGTAAGAGATTGGCCTCCATTTCTGCTTTATTAGGCTGGGGAGAGACACAGAGGGGATGCAGTGTGACACTGCAGTGATTTCATGTGTACATGACATGTGCAGGATGAACCCCCGAACACAAGACTGATTGTTGGAAATAATATGATTGTGCCTGAGGCCCAAGTAGTGTAAGTTCCCTTTGATAAATTCTATTTAATTATCTTGCAATTAACTAGTCCATTAAAAGTCTATTGGACAAGATGGCAGTGAGCACTTATTGTATTTCCTCCCATATAGGAAATGAGGGAGAGGAGGGGAAAATGGGCCACTCATCTGT
The DNA here is from genome assembly GCA_003416845.1 of Oplegnathus fasciatus. NCBI lineage: Eukaryota > Metazoa > Chordata > Actinopteri > Centrarchiformes > Oplegnathidae > Oplegnathus > Oplegnathus fasciatus. Next base: position 156,669 of record NTHP01000206.1, on the reverse strand, counting down.
CAGACAGTGTGTGTGTGTGTGTGTGAGAGACAGACATTATGTGCAAAGTCTGGGTGGTGGCGGATTACATTAAGTATGTAGACACAAAGATAGGCCAGAAGGCTAACAGCTGTATGCATATGTGTGTGTGTCCGTGCCTAAGGCTAACAGCTCTGATTGTGTGTCTCTCAAAGTGAATGACTCTGTCTTTCTGAATGAATGTGTGTATATGTGTGTGCGTCTGTGTGTGTGTGTGTGTTTAACTGCTTGTATGTGAGTGTGGACCGTAAGTCTAACAGCTCAGAGCAGATAATGTAGAGAAGATGAACAAGGACATTTTCATTATTAAAAGCTGAATTCTCTTCTCTTTATTCCGACTCATTAAGTATGAATTGTGTTAATATTTCCATTTGTCTTTGTTAATGTCATCTCCATCTTTTGTCTTCTTCATTCTCTCCCCCTGTGAGTCGTTACAAGTTTCCACAAAAGCACTTTACCACACTTTGAAGTCATTATACTGCACTCTTATTGTATTTCAAATCCAGACTATCTCAGTATTGGCAGGTAGTAGCACTGTTGCTGTTTTAAAGTTCTGACACTCATTTTAAAGGACAACTGTGGTGTGACTCAAGAAAAAAGAAAAGAAAAAAAACTATTCATGACAACCATCTGGTTGCATATCAACTCCCCATTATTCTTAGTGTCTTGTCTTCAGATGAAGCCATTTACTGTGAGTGTCATTGTTATTTCATTGGCTGTTTTTATATTAGCAAGCTAATTACAGTATGGCCTGCTAACTGTCAACCACCTGACAAGACTTTTACTCTGGAACAGCTTTCTCGTTCACTTTTCAGCCAATGCCTGCCCTCTTTCTTTGTTGACATGTAACAAATGTGCCCAGCTGGATTAGAAACAGGGACGTTGTGTGCACGGTATGCACAGCAACAGACGCCAGAGCACACACCGGACACGCCACATAGACAGAAGTAATAGTCAAGGCAGGTTAGTCAAGATGTGCAGACCTGGGGACCAAATGTGAAAGTGTTTGTGGTGTTCCAGAAAAGCATTTGCCAGTGTGTGTTGCCCTTTATACCACTAGGCCACCGAGGCACAAGGATAATTTTAAGCGTAAAGGCTGATGAACGTTGGTTTTTAATTGATTGTCCTTATTTGTTGTAGTTTCATAGTCTATGATAGATCTTTTCACACATTAAATGTGACAGCTGTAGACCTACTTAACGATCACAAGCTTCAGAAGTGGCTTTTGTAGGTAGCTAACAATTAATTGCAAAGTCATTACATATTATACAGTGTACAGTATCACAGAAGAGAGCGCCAACATGCTGATGTCAATTTAAGTAAGACGAGAAAGGCAAAAAATGAACAGATTTGGCTTCCTGATGCAGTGAGTGATGACTAAATGCAGAGTCAAGTGCAGACAGAGAAGGACTTTTAGGGTGCCCAGGAACCAGCTACCAGGATAGAAATTCAGCCTGTCCCTCCGTAATAAAAGGAGCAATAATTTGAAAACAGGCCAGCCAGTCTGCCCTTCTACCGGAATTTGAAACATGGCCAAGGTTTGCCTGATAAAGGAGGGATAAACTATTAGGACTGAAACCTGGCCGAACTCTCCACTCCTCCCTGTGAGAAGCAAGCAGTCTGTCGCAACAGAAACTTGGCCAACCTGTCGGCATTTCTCAGAGGGAGGGGACCAAACTGGTAGGAATTAAACTCAGCCGACCTCTCTACCCCTCTTAGCTGGAGCCAATGGATCAATCTCACTTTAACAGCTCTGCTCGCTCACGCATGTGCACAGACACACATCCGCGCGCGCACACACACAAACACACACACACACACACACACCGAGCAAAAAGTGAGGCTGATTTCATTCTAACATCTCTGACTTTCCATCCAGAACACTCACTGAAGGAGAAAAAATCAAAAAGACTGCAGGCCAGAAAGAAAGACAGATTTGAGGGGTGGAAAGGCAGAAGACAAGAAAAGATAAATGGAGAGGAGAGGGGAGAAAGGGACACAGAGAAAAAGAAAAACATAAAGAGAAAAAGAATAATTAGTGGTGAATACTGTGGGTCTAAGGGGGAAGAAACTGATATCATACACTGTAAATCCCTGTTAGTGTTTAGAACCATTTTATTTTAAAATTTTCCCCAAAGTCTGTAGGAGTCTTTGCAGGCTCTGCCAGTTTTAGCTTCAGGAATTACGTGCATGCTCCATAATGCTCATGACATATTTCACGCCTTCTTTATTTCATGCCAATTCAGAACACTCACCACCGCCCAGTGTATGTAACGCCGAAGTCTGAATGCACATGGCGTAGGGTCTTTGCATGCAGTCTGTCAAATCACATTAAGAGCTGTTGCTTGTGTTTTCGCGGCCTCTGTGCTTTCGCAAGGTAATGAGGTTTTCTGATAGGTAGATAGATGGATGGATGGATAGATGCTTGTACAGTACGTGATGGATTTGAAGCAGGCCTAGGTGTCATGATGGGATCACACAACACCCCCTGCTCGCAGCTATCAGTAGGAAGGTGCTAAGAGCTCAGAGATGTTCTCACCCCCTCTATGATGTGTTATGAATGACAAATAGTTGTCTGTGGCTGGCTGCTGAAGCAAACAAAGCCTGTCTTTATTGTATTTTAAACAATGTTTGATCGTCACAGCATGATGGGAATTAGTCTTGGTGACACTGATGCACAGAAATTTGAAGATTTGTTCATTAGAAGCTGGAAATTTCTTTTGCAATGTGGCAAGAACCGGGAAAGTGCTATAAATTTTTATATATATAGAAGTCAGTAGAACATTTGTATCACTCCACATAAGTTCACATTATGCCACTTTGTGCAGCTGCAGAGGAGGAGGAGAGTATGCAGCAGTGCATTGCACCAGTGCACCATGAGACAGCTACACCAAGTAAGATTAAATACAAGTTAGAAGCACTACAAAGCATGGAAAAATAAAGCATTAAGCAGAAAAAGATACAATAATGTGCAGACATTGTAAATTGTACATTGGATAATACTAAACATTAACAGTGGGAAGATTACACTAATTGAATATCAATATTTCTGTTCAGTATGCCCCTGTATGAGGCCACTTTAGTTGGTTTTAAGCAAACAGTAATGTTTCTGGGTAGCAGAAGAAAATGACTGGCCCTGAATCCAGAGCGTTAGCATTCAAGGTCTAGAGATGTAGTATTTATAGCCTGATTCAGTGATTTTAGTCATGATTGCAATCATTTTTATTTATCATATTTAAATGTACAGTAATAGTGACTGAACACATAACCTGAACTCCTGCATCCTAAAGTAACATCACCTTCTGAACGCTGCAATTCATAAATTTCACATACTTTGCAGGTAAAAGTATTCTGGAATTGGACAGGGATGTTAACACCTCGCTCAGTAATTTATAGGCGTAATAAAAATCATAAGCCCCACTCTGATGAAGTGAATATTCCAGGGGGATGTGGGTGATAAACTTTGGCCCTGCTCCTCAGTAACTGGACTCATCATTATGGGTATTTTAACCAGTGCTAAATTACAATAATAGACAACACCCTCCCCAGCATACTACATATAAACCAGGTACATGAAGGCAGCATACAGCTGACATTACAACAGAACGTTTTTCCTTTGGGAAGTTTCCCTCCTAACAGTTCTTTTTTTCCTGGGCTTCCAAGCAGGACTGTATGTATGAATAGTATAAAAGGGTTTTTCATTCTTCCTTTGCACTGCGACAGATGGAAATGTGTGCAGATTTTATGAATTTCTGTAACTGGAGCTCCTCATGTGCAAATGCTGACAGGTAGGCCGAAACAAAAGGTCAACAACTAGACAGGACCTGAATTATTGGAGGACCAATGAGTGTTAAAAAAAAAGAGTAGTTATTTGAGACTGCAATTTTAATCTAATGTGGGTGCTCAGGACAGGATTACTGGGATACACTGAACAGCACAAGGAATATTAAAATCACCAGAGACATAAATCCTGTCAGAATGGGGCAATACAACAATGTTACATTACAGTAATAAGTAATCCCATCGTGACATGTGTATTACAGTCAAGATACTTGGGCGGTCCTGTGGTCCTGAGAGACCCCTCCTGTCCATGCTCATGCCACACAGGCAGGAGGAGTTACAAGGATAGTGACACAGTGACCATCTCAGGTCACTGCTGGATGTTTCTACAGTCTAAACTTTGTCTCTTTATCTTTTCCAAAATAATAACATTGTAGCACAAAGATCACATTCTCACTTTATTTCGTAGCTGTCGTCATGAGAGAAAGTAGCAGTGACCTGGATGTTTCAAGAAATGAGCCACTTTTATTTGTAGTTATATGTGATAGCACATATGAATGTTTTTAAATGCAGAACAGTCTGCCTCCCATTATTATTCAAAGTGTTTTTTTATCCTCAAAAATTATACCAAATAATACTGATAAACCAGGTAGCTACAAACGGGGCAGAAGCAAATCCATTCGTCGTGCAGTGCACCTTTTAATGTGGTTACTTTCAAGACTTGTGCTTTTTGTTTTGTTTGCTTTTGCTGTGTATTGCGAGATGACTTTGCACAATCCAAGTCATATCGGTCCAGCACGCTGGCTTCTTTTTTACAGGATGCTAAAAATAGTGGAACAGTACAGACGAGTGATAAACCCAGCAAATTGACTCAGTAATGTTACACATTAATATCGACCTAAAGTTTGCTAACATTGCCTCACATTAGCCACCATAAGCTACTGGTCATACCAAGCCAAGTACGGATAGCAGCAAAAAATGTTAGTTTATTGAACTGAGCAAGGGTGTATTTTATTACTTAACTATTGATCTTTTCATTTGAAAGAGGAAGAATGTGTTTTTTTTCTTCTTTCAAATGTTACGAAGTCTCAATTTAGTTTATCAGTTGCTGTTACAGCGAAATGATGCTTAAACGTGGAGACTGAAGGTGAATATGCAAACGTACACACACCGCAGACCAAGAAAGCTCTTGCTCATAAAAACGCGCTAAACTACACTCAGACGACACAGTGCAGGCTCGCTGTGATGTTCAAGTTACGCAAGGAATGGCATACTGTGGTATGTGTCTGTGTGTGTGTTGCTGACAGAGGCAGCAGGTGTGTGGCAGAGAAGAAATTGGTATATTAGTGTATGACAGAGAGAGAGAGAGCGAAAGAGATTGCTAGAAAGAGAAAGACAGGAAGGAATCCTACCCGAGGGAGAAAACACTGGATCAGTTTTACTGAGAGAGAAAGAGGGAGAGGAAGGTGTTAGTTTGGCTGCAGAGTGAAATGTCTTCTGTTAGGGCACCTAAGCCTGAAGGCACAAACCTCACTGTGTGTGTGTGAGTGCGTGTTTCTGTATATAAGCGTGTGTATTAGTGTATGTTTGTGTGTTTGTGTACATGGGCACTGTTTTGCTAAACCTCTTTAACATTTAAAATCTCATGCAAATTCCTCTTTAGCTCGGTGGATTCAAATGAAGCCTTTAAAATGTGTGTGGGATGATGTGTGCACCACATCTCCAGTCTTTGTGAGGGGAGGAGAGCAGAGATTAAATCAACCGAGTTCCCCTGATAGCTCTCTCTCTCTCTCTCTCTCTCTGTCTCTCTCTCTCTCTCTCTCACACACACGCACATGCACACACACACATAGTGATTCTCTACCTGGAGTGCCTCAATCTAATCTTCGCCAGGTCAGACAGATGTACACAGAGCTATGAGAAGCAGGGGAGCTATGTGTGTGTGTGTGTGTGTGTCTTGTAGATGGGGATTTCTGCCATGTTAACCACAGCAACATGACGGATGGCAGGGCATAGACACGGACATATACACCCATTTTATAAAACCAATAACCTGCTCTGGGCTGTGCTGCATGGAAAATCTATCAGAGCTGAGATGGCGGCGTCGTAACTCCACAGGTTTAGGCGACTGCACTGTGGCAAAACATCTTTTTGTTTCATAAACCGGTGAGAATGATGAGAAGTTGAGATAATATGCTGAAACAGTTTGGAGTTTTCTTCTGTCAAGCAGTCAGCATACTTTAGCTGAAATATGATTTCCATATACCGCAGCCTGTTGTGGGTTATTACTGTAATAATACCTGAGAGGGCATTCTTTACTGTGATTATGGGTATGACAGTGATTTAGAGACGTACGCGTACTGTCGGCAACAACAAAGTACCCACAACAGTACCAGAACATGCCCTCCTGGGTATCATGGCTTTTATGCAACAGTAACCAGCACATGTGCAGTGAAAAGCTTCCTCAGGAGGAAGCTTATGTGAACATGACAATAAAAAGCAGGATAAAGCAAGGAAGATCATAAACTAGCCCCCTGGTTGCCAAAAGCATCTAATAAAACACAGCAAGCTGTATTTTACGAGACTCATCACTACGGTTTGAATGCCTCTTTGACCTATCAAATCGCCTGGCTGAGAGTGCAGGATGTATAATGCTTGGTGTGTTACAGTAATCGCTGGTGAACAGAGATAACGAAAAACCTACACGGCAGTGGTTCTCAACGTCGGCTGCAGAGCCAACATAGGCTCACTGGGGCTCACTTTAGTGGGTCCAAGCAAAATGACAAATAGTTTACAGCTGCACCGGGTTAACGTAAAAATATTTGCATCATAGCCACCTAAATAAATAAGGATTGATGCATGAGAGGAAAGTGTTCCTGACTTATACGGATGAGGGTTAACAGTTTGGGGCATATTTATCGAGATATATCCGCAGACGCCCTTTGGAAAAGTCACTTAGGATCAACCTGAGCTGAAAAAAAGGAATTTCCTCTGTATTTTAAACTTTATGGAGATGTGTAAAACCCTAAAGAATCTTGTATCTTACATGTCCTAATAAAGTCTTATTAGATTTTGTGTAAATGGCAGAACACATTGGA
>NTHP01000206.1:109136-143918 GCA_003416845.1 Oplegnathus fasciatus | reverse complement strand
GGGGGTGGAGAGAGAGAATGAGAACAGGAGCAGAAAATCACACAAGTTTGTTTGAGAAAAGCTCAAAAATCGTCCCCCATCCTCTTTCCCTCACACACAAACACAAGCTCTCATTTTTTCAGACTTGCGTTAATATGAAGTGACAATGTAATGATTTCTGAGTGTTCCCACTCTTTGGGAGTCTTGTACAAGTTCACCCAAAGACTCACCGGCTGCAGCTCTGTCAGTCAGACAAAACACAAACACACAGAGCCTTTTGGTTCTTTTGTCCCCCTTGCTTGACTCCTGCTAAAGAAAACAGTCCTGTTACACATTCTCTGTCTGTGTCTATCCAGATAAACACCAGTCAAAGCTTTGTTGATGTTACACAGCAGAAACATATTTGTCATTGAACTAGAAAAAACCGGAATGCCTTTCAAATGACTACAGACAACTTCTGGCACAAAAACCATTAGAAACGAGAGTAAAACTTAATTTCCCCCCAGAAATTGATCTTAAGGATGGAGCAAATGTGCCACAGGTTAGGTCAGGAGGTATAAAGTAAGATAAAACTGGCTAAAACTGCACAAAACGGACGAATTCATCGAAAACTGAGAATAACGTCTGGGGTATGTCTGCGGTACACTCAATCAGAACTAGTTTGTACGACGTGTGTTTACAGTTGTTCCAAACCACCGCACTTGAAGTTGGAGTAAAAAGCTGGCCGTCACACAGAGGGGCGAGACGCGATATTGTTTAAATATGGGGATAACGATGCACATTTCAGCTCAGTCTCTCCTGGAAGACATTCATAGTGTTGCGCTCTGTTGTTGACATGACAAGCGACAGATATAATTGTGTAACAAATGTGAGAACAGAGCTAGAGAGAGGAGTTCAATACAGAAAAGGTTGGACACAGCGCCCTCTAATCTGACGTGGACTTGGATTAATTATAGTGTCTAAAGTGGCAAAACCATTATCCCAACATGCATCACCACTCCATATTTCATCCAAATAAAAGTTTCGTAGATGTCAAGTTAGATACGATATTTGACGGACAGGTGGAAGAATGCAGCTGAAAACCGTGGTCCTCCTACCAGAATCCACTGTACTGGGGACAAAAATGGTGTATGGCCATTCCACACAAGCCTTAACCCCTGCCAAAACAAGGCTGAGGTGTGCAACAGGGGGAATCAGAGCGTGGATATATTGCTCTGCCTGTCTAACTTGGCAGGAATCAGTTGTTTCTTCTTCTTTGATTTAAAAGAAGGAAATGACTCGCTTGTAAGGCTTGTTCGAAATGTATCTAATCATTTATAATTTTATTGCATCAGAGTCAGATGAAGTGTACTGTAGATACACCGTCTGTATATATGCACTTGATCTTTGGAGTGTCGACCTTTCAGGACAATGTATAGTTCTGTCAGATCAGAAAGAACTCTAAATGCTGATTTCTACATGGATAAATTGTGAGCATCTTGCTGACAGATGGTGGGGGTGGCTTTACTACATTAGCAGAATGCTAATAGCAAAGGTTGAATTTCACATCTTCCCCTGAACTCATTTACTACACTTGATGCTTTACTTGTATGCATTTTATTAATCAAGTCTGTTAGATTGTTGTATCAAGGATATTCATTTTAAGTACAAACACATGTTTGTGTTTAATTTCTGTTTAATGTAATACATGGAAAATGTCTGATTTGGCTTTCTAAACAAAATATCCCTTTAGGAAAGAAAGCCGAATATTGTGTTGAGATGATCTATCGGATTGATAGTTGAGAATATAGCTTTTTTAATCAGAGGAGTGAAACAATTCCTGGCTTTCTCATTAAAAAGAAATGCTATATTTGACTGGATGCTCACTCACAAACTGATATGAGTTAATTGGTTCTGCACTGATCGATGTCAGGTGATACTTTCTCACAAGTGAAAGAGTGGATGGTCTGGGATTTGTGGAGGTTCAGGTACCTGGCCAATATTTTGATGCTGTGCAGAGATTTGTAGAGTAACAGGGGACTGCGTGGGATCTGAGAGAGTGTTTTTGACATGCTTGATATTCCATGGGGACTAATTTGCTTTACATATAATGACAGAAACACACAATCTGTCTGCACTCCTTCTCTCTGCCTTTCCCTCCCTCTGTTGGTTTGCATGCCTCCCCAAGGACAGTCAAATGTCATACTAACTAGTTGTGTCATGGGGTGAGTTTTCCCACTCCAGTGGTTCTATAACTTTTTCAGTCATGAAGCAAACTGAGGACAATTAGCCTCTCACCAATGGGACCCAGTTTAATTAACCCATGGAAGGTCCATGACCCATTTCAGGGTCCTGATCCATAGTTTCAGAAATGCTAACATGCAGGGTGTGTCTGTAAAGCTTTAAACATAGTCTCCTACTCTGGGAGCCAGTCTAATGAAAACATTCCCTGGCCGGGTTGTGACCCAACAGAAACAGACTCGCATCTTATTTTAGGTCCTGAACCTAAAACCATGTAGGCAGTGTTTTGTCAAAGTCTGGTTTGAAACTAAAAGTGGGTCATGGGAAGATTAAAACTGGCCTTCAAATTACTCTCTAGAAATTGATGTCAAAACTCATTGGCTATGCTATGTTGCAAGACCCCTGGGTTAGCAGTCTGAATGCAAGCTAAAGTTTCCCATATGAGTCTTCTCGGTGAGTCAGCATATGAGCACAGGAGAAGTAGAAATCAATTCATTTCAATTCTGCTTCATTGTCCTCAAGGGGAAATTCTTAAAGCCAAGAGTTAAAAAACATCAATACATTCATAAAAGCACATATGGAAAATGAGTCCTCACTTATCCCATGTGCTATATACTGTTGTCACCACCAACCCAACCGTAAACTGAATATTCAGTGCACCGCTTTTTCTACTGCTGAATTTTAAATGCCTTGTTCTCTCTTTGACATTTATATCAGCCTGGCTCCCAATAATTGCACACCAAGATAAAGCACTGCTGATCATTGATTGACCGAGTTAAGGTGGTTTAATTTTCAAAAATAGCTGCATTTTAAATGAACGAAGAAAAGTGGGCAAGTTCTCCAGAGAAGAATAAGTGCAAGACTCAACACAGACAGTCTGCAGAGACATTACTGAAGCAAGAAAACCAGGTGGCACACTTGGTGACAGTGTTTCCCAAGTGTTTTGTTCTTTAGATAAAAACAAAACAAAATAATGGTTCTATTTAGGAGCTATTATATTTATATTTAATCTGATTTAGATTACTAAAGTGACATCCTTCAAAATCTTGCATCTTATCTTCCCTAATTTTAGGCCAAATCTAACTAAACAGTAATTAGGGTTTATTGAGTTGTACAGTATTCATTAGTTGTTTTATTCTTTGTATTTTGGGAATAACAAGAGAAAAATCGATCATTCAAGAAAACTGAACTGCAAGCATTTTTTGTGCTGTCCTCTCCCCAAGAGGACCATGATTTTAGAAAACTGCAGTAAGCAGTGCATCCCTAAAAACATAAACTATACATGAAGGCCTTCACTCCATGATGATGGAGGACATTTGGGAATATACTTTTATAATGCCTTTCATAATGGCAGAGCTTGGCTTGTCAATACCTACACATCCCCCCATGTGCCACTGAAGGGGGTATACAGATTTTAATTTCAACAAAACACAAATTGGCACAACTTTAAACACAAGGAGAAAAGCAAATGAGACTGAGTAGCTGGTCCGATGTTTCATTAAGAAACATGCAGATTCTTGGTCCTCCATGAAGTTGCAACACAAAGTAGGAGGAGGGCAAAGATTGTCATATTTGTTTGTGTGTGTGTGTGCACTCATGTCTTTCAAAACATATGAGGACCAAATGTCCACTCAAGAATAGAAAGACCGGGATTAGCTTATCGTAGCAAATGTGTGGAGCAGCGAGAGTGCTTTGTGTACGTTCTTGAGGGCACAAGCATTCCATCATGCACTGGTTTGTCAATCTCACACAGCTTTTAATGGATCTGTGTGTCTGTGTGCATGTGTACGTGTGCGTCCTCAGTGGAATGCTGTCGAGAAGTCACAGGAAGAGGTGGAAAGGACAGATATGGGGGTCTAAATGTGGCACTCAGACACACATGGAGCCTATTACCTCTCTTAGTGAGTTCCTTTCTCCAGCTCAGTGTCCAGTGTCAGCCCATCTGTCTCTGTCTCTTTGTCAGTTCACTTCACTTGATGATAACTGGGGTGATTGTGATGTGTGGACGTGAGGCCAACGTGTCAAGCTTCCCCGGATGAATGGCATCAGATTGTTTTATGCTGCCAAAGCAGACAAATAAAAGTCAAAGTATCAACGCTGAAATAAAAGGCCACATTTTATCAAGACAGTTTGTTTTAATGAGTTTGATTCTGAATAAAGACAAAAATCAAGAGTTTAATTAGAGAGTCGATGACTGAATAGCCGCTCTGTGCCTTGAAGACCTTATTCTCTTCCTTTAAGGCCATGGAGGTTTGATTCGTTGCTCCTCCTCCTCTTCAGACCAACATTAAGTATAATTTCAGAGACCAAGATTTTTCCTTCAAGCCACAATCATTCTCCTTCCTCCCTTTTCTAAGTCCCACCTCTGCCTTCTTTTAGAGGACTTTTCCCTTAGAACTTCAATCTTTCCTTAACTCCTTTCCTCGCCACCTCCTTCTTCTCCCTCTATTTTTCGCCCCCTGTCTTTCCCACTCCTTCCCCCCTGAGACCTTGGACAGTGATGCCGGGTGTATTTAAGAAGGAAGCCGAGGATTTTCCACAAAGCTTCAATCTTGGTCTTTTACAGAGCGGCACCACATGAACACACACCAGGCTGCCAAACCAGGCTTTATAATGGCTTAAAATGTCCAGAGGAGGCAGGAGTGGAGGGGGGTGTAAGATGGGAGATGAGAGGGAAAGTAAAATAAGAGGTTGTGAGCAAAAAAGGGACTGACAGCATTGTAATGGAAAAAGAAATCGTACTCTTTTTCCTTTCTTAAACTTATTTAGAGCTTAATTACTTTGAAATTACTCGCCCATTTCTGATTGTAATCTGAGCATTTTCATGTTATTTTCTGTGGTTGCTTTGGCAATAAGTACATCAGTATTCCACGTCCATAAAGCGGCATTAAATTGAAAGAAATGGGAGAAAAAAACGAATACGTGGAGAAAGGACAGAGGGTGAAGAGAATGTGAAAGGGAAGAAAAAGGTTAAAAGTTGAAAGATGGTGAAAGAGAAGGAAAACAGAGGGAGGGAGAGAGAAAGAAAAGAAAGAAGAGAAAGAAAGTCTCCCATTTCCTTCACCTCAGGCTGATCCAGCTGAGCCTAAAACCACACAGCCACGTGGACACCACATCCTTCCTCTGTGTGTCTGTGAATGCGCGTGTGAGAGACCTACATTTATAGTGTGTTAAAGTGCAGTGTGTGTGTGTGTGTGTGTGTAGATGTTAATGGGGTGTGTGTGGGCCATTTCTACATTTATAATGTGTTTAAGTGCACTGGTTTTGCGTGCTTGTGTGAGTTTAATGAGTGTCTTTTTATGTGTCTGTGCATGTTGCCATTGAATTTACTGTGGGCTTCAGTGCAGCTGTGTGTTTATACATGTGTTTTTATGTGCAAGTGTGTGTAGTGTAACTAGATGTGCGTGTGTATGTGTGTGTGTGTGTAAGCGAGGGACTCACTTATTAATGTTGTGTGGCAGGTGTGCAGTGATTGTGTGTCTGTGTGCGATGCATTGTGTGTATGTGTCTGTATGAGTGCTTACCCACCTCTCTGCTTCTGTGAGTGAAGCTGTTATATTAAGAGAGTGTGTGTGTGTTAGTGTGTGTGTGTGTGTGTGTGTGTGTGTGTGTGTGTTATGACTCTGTCCGTATGTGTGTTTTTTTATTATTTTGTGTGTTTATGCTCCTGTGTAACTCTGCGCTTGAGAGACGACATGACTAACGCGTTTGTCACAGTCCACACACAGTTCTAAAGTACATACTGTATATCTGCATATATACAGGAGATACACATGTCCTGGATGCTACAGAAGATTTTAGATGGAACATGTACTGCAGATGTGAGCTCACATCTGATGTCACAGATAACACAAAGTCAGACAGCGAGCCTTTTCTTCTTCTACATCCAGAAATCCAGCATCTAATTTAGCAGAACCAGTGTCTCAGTGTTTGTCATCTGTCTTCCTATTTATCCTTCTCTTCTCTGGAAATCTGGCATCTAATCTAGCATGAAGAAGTGAATTAATGCAGTTTTTTTCCCCCCTCAGTCTCTCTGTTGCTGTATCTATCTTACCGATGTAGAAACACATCTTCCCTCCTACATAGGCTCGCTCAGTGTTTTCATTCTCTTTTTCTACTTAATAATTTATCAAAATAAAATATATATCAATGTATAAAATTGAAATATACTTGCGACCCGTCATCACATATCTCAATGAGTTGTGAATAGTTCCACTAACCAGTGAAATTTCCTTCCAGATTTTTTCATTTGTAAAAGTTTTAGAGGCCTAAAGAGGAACAACAGGTTTTCACAAAAAAAATAAGCAGTGAGAAAAATCTGAAAGACGCGTCATTTTGCATTTTTGGGCTCCTTTCTTGTCCTGCAAATCATCGAGACCCCTCAGGATTATCTCGTGACCGCCTGGAGGGGTTCCGACACCCAGGTTTGGAACCACTGCTATAAGTGAATCATGAAAATGCATTATGCATCAAAAATAATGACATTGGGTTGGCGTTCGCTTCCATGAATGGTTCAGTCTTTTTTTTTTTTCTTTTGTGTGTGTGTGTGCTCTAAACATTGTCTGCAAAATATCCACCTCAATGATCATGAAATCGATCACCAATAGTTCTGCATACAGTATTTGTGAATGGAAAGGTATTTATTAGATTTCGTCTTTGGAAGAAAGTATGAAATACGGCCGAGATGAAAGGACAACAATATATAGTTCTACTTTCTAAGAAAGGACATTTACAAATGTTTTTGTATGCTTCTTTAAAATCTAATTTCCGTGTGGCCAAATTTGAGCATGGGTGACATGGTGGCTTGGTGGTTCACACTGTCACCTCACATCAGTGATGTCCTGTGTTCATGCCCCAGTCCAGGTCCTTGGTGTGTGGAGTTTGCATGTTATCCCTAAATTGCCCAAAGCTATGAATGCGTTTGTCTGTGTTGCAGAGGGGTGAACTGTCTGAAGAGATTCCCTGCTTTTTGGCCAGTGCATGCTGGGATCGACTTCTGCCACACTGAGAACCTGAACAAAAGTAAGCAGGTGTAGAAATGGATGGATGCATAGAGACTATTTTGAGCATGACATAAATTCCTCTATGGTTCTTTAGAGACCCATGTAGATCCAAAGAGGATTTGTGTTTGCACCACAAATGGGTTTTGTTCCTCTACAGAAATAAAGAACCGTTAATTGCTGCTTCATAAAACCATTTTTGTCCTGTTAGTGTCTGTCTGTGTCTGTTATCTACACCTCATAAAGATGTAGACTTAAATTCTACACCTAATTTAGCATAATTCCTGTCTCCAGAGTCTGTTTCTGTCTGTTTTCATCTCCTTCCCCCTCACTTTTAATGTTTGGCTAAATGTAATATCCAATTCTGTGTTTCTTTATCTCATCTCTCTCTTTGTAATTCATATCAACTTTTGTATTGCACCACTCTCAACAGACATGGCAAACTGTCTCTGTAAATGCACCATCCAATCTTCCATAGCCCACTGTCTGACCGTCTGCAAAAAATGTTGTCAGCAGACCATCAAAAGCTGAGGTTTTGAGTTAAAAAAAACAACAAAAAAAAACATCCACAGGCTGATTATCAAAGAGAGGTGAATCACACATTCTTTCTCGGCCTATGAGAAAACTCTGAGTCAAACGTTTTCAGCAAAACTTGAGTATGTTCACAAGAGGGGGGTTGGCATTATGGGACAAAATTGACTTGGACTGAAAGACATACTGGAGGGAAAAAAAGAAACTGAGGGCTGTTAAACTGTCACATTTAGGTAACAACTACTCAGCACAGTGTTTTCTCTGATTTTAAGTACTAACAAAATGCAGTGATGTGGGTATGTCAGAATTATTCCACAGACAAAATGCAGGCTTAACTAAACCACTATGACAACATTCAACTGGTCAGAAACTAACATTACATACTTGCAGACTAAGCATAGGTTACATAAAGTTGGCAAAAAATTGAGGACATTGCCTCGTAGTTCAGGGGCGTGATGTCTTGGGGAACGCCATAGCGGCAAATAACTTCTGTTGTAATGAACACTTTACTTTTGACTGGGACGAGGATCAGTTGGTATTGTAATAAAGTGACTGTATACATACAGTAATCTAATAACTCCTACTTTAGATTTAGGTTTTTTATTTATTTAGGTTAGATTTACATACTCTTTATGTATGTTTCAGGTGTCCTGATATATAATTAACAGACACATGCCAGCCATTTAGAAATGTATATTTTCCCTGGCCATGGTGTAAAATACAATAAACTCACAACTCAGTGCTGCTGTCTCGATGTTCCATTTCAACCACAATAGCCCTCCGTGTGCTTTTTCCTTTATGACATAGAATGACTAATAATATGGCTAAAACCTCTGTGTGTCTCTGTATCTGTAGGTGCATTTCACTCTCCATCTCCCTCTCTCTCTCTATCTTTAAACACACAATTTAAATGTACTTTCTGTGTGCTGGGTGAGTGAGATTCAGTTACAGCTCTACTCACTCTGTTTCATGCTGTGACTTCCCAGAGATTTCTCACTAAATCAATGCAATGCTGACTTTTTTTGTTCTCTTGTTAGTGGGCCTCTGTGTAGTCTTCTTCCTTCCTCTGATCAGTCCCAGAGTGTCGCCCTCCCTCTCTACCATTGTCATTCCGTTCCATTTAGAATCAGTTGGACAGCCAGTCAGTCACCTTGCCGTCTGGCTGTTTACAGGCGGAAAGGTCAGGGCAAATTGAGCAGAAGTCAGCCCTTAAGGGATGGAGAGATGGCTGGTGTGACTGGTAAAAGTGAACAAGGGAGAGGAAAAAGCCTGTCCGGAAGAAGGAAAAAAACCCAACAACTCTGGAATCTCCAATAAGTCACCTTTTGAGCTATTGATTGTGAGCTCAGACTGTTTACACTTTGGATCTTGGTTACTTACCCTATAGATTTTAGTCCTTTTTTTCTAGTGGGTTTCTACATGACGAGAACACTAACTAGCATTTTTAATGAGCCTGGAACTTAAAAGTAAGATGCTAAAGTCTTTCAGTTTAAAGCTGCTATGTGGAGAATTTTATTACAGACCATATTTCCCATAAACCTGTTGCTTCTCATCCCACTTAATGTTTTTTCTCTGTGCATTATAGCTACATTTTGGCATGATCTATCGGAAATGAGGGGCTTTTGTTTGCATGCACAGGAAGAACAATGTCTTCTTCCTTTTTTTGTGCCATAAAGCAATTTTGGAGATATCCCACAACCTGGGAGGACATTTCGAAAAAAACTCAGTGTAGATACCAGCATGATTCAACTGAATGACAGTATGACTGACTCTCTCAAAACTATGCCACCCTGGTTTTAGGGTCCCGACAACACAATAGCAGTGGTATGTGTAAATGAGACTGTCACAGGTGAGCAGCATTTTTAACTCCTGATCTGGAAAGGCCCAATTGTTCTGGCACAGTTTACAAGACAATTTCGAAAAAGACAGTAGTGTGTGTGTGTGTGTGTGTGTGTGTGTGTGTGTGTGTGTGTGTGTGTGTGTCCGTCCACCATGCAGCAGCACCAGGCAGAGAAAGGTAAAATAAATGCTATTTTCAATCAGTCAGCCTCAGCAAGCAGCAAGCAGCAGTCAAACATACAGGAGGAGACCCCTGATGCGTTAAAGGACATTTTCCCCTTGTGTGTGTGTCCATGCATGCATGTGGGTGTGTGATATAGAACCAGCAGCCCAGCAGCCAGGTGTACTGCAGGGTGGAGGAGTGAGGGATGGAGGCATGGATGTTGACGTACTGCAGCAGAGCAATCTGCAGTATCACACACACACACACACACACACACATCAGTATGCAGCCGGGGTGCCATGGAAAATGGCAGGTAAATAACCACCTGTGGTTTTTACAGAAAGTAGGCCTAAATTTTTTACTTTAACAGAAACCAAAAATGTTGTGCACACATACAGACACATAAAAAACCAACAGAGCTCTCACTGGCAGAAATACAGACCCTGTTAGCATGGGCCTGCTGCTGATAAGTGTGTGTGCAGACTGTGTTTTCAAAGTTCAGGTTTGGCTCTCCATTCATTTTACCATTGAATATGGTGAACAGTTAACCTAATTCAACTCAGAAAAGGGTTCGTTGCTGCCGGTGAGCACCACCTATTTNCTACCATATGTCAGCCAGAAAGCTTTAACCTGTTAGCCATAACGATAGCATGCTAGCTACTGCACTGTAGATCGAGCAGACTGAGGCTTCAATGAATCTTATCCATTGCCTCAATTGTTTTACTTGAGTTGATGAAAATAAGCATCTCCTTTGCTTCTTTGGTAAGTGTCCATGTTAAAATCATAATATGTAGAGAGCTCTTCTGTCTAATGGCTAACTCTGACATATATTATTTTCCAATGTCAGGGCATCTTATCCTGTGTAACCTCGAGTTGGATGTGTTTGATGACAAAAAATAGCTAAAAAGAAGGCCAGTCGGTCACTAAATGATGGAGCAGCAGAGTGACTGACAGTGAGTGTGAAAGTAGAATAAGTTTTCATTTCCACAGGATTAGTATTATATTGCATCCAATAAGTAGAACAAGGACTGAAAGCCATAGAACTCAGAAATCATCATATTTTCCCCATGTCTTTCTGAATATTAGTAGAGCATAAGTGGTCCTTCTTCAAACTATCAGACAAGCTGTTTCACATCCAAACTCACCTTGGATCAGTCAAAGAGTAATAGCACTTTTATCTCAACAGCAAAATAAGTTTTTCTCAACTCCTCCATCTTATTTTCTTTAATCTCACTCTTTTGCTCTCTCTACCTTCAACAACGTATGTTGTTTTTTTTTTTGCACGTTTTTTTTTCTTCCCCTGACTCTCTCTCTCTCTTCCACTTTCTTGTCTTTGAGAGTTTTCCGTCTCATCCCTCTTTCTCTCTCCATCGCCATGTTCCTTCAAGGTGAAACAATCAGACAGCAGTCATTTGTCAGAGCGAGTTAGGAGCAAGGGAAAAACAATTTAAGTATCTGTTTATAATCAACAAACAGAACTCGAGACATTACCATTGTGCTCAAACCGTCACTGTTTTGGTACCACTTATGTGTATGTGTGTGTATTCCTGACTGTGTGGGGGGGTTATCTGTGGGAAAATGGGTTGTTTTTTTTCTCTTTATCAGGTCAGTATGTTGTTTTCTTCTACATTCCTTGCATATTTTGTCTTTTCATCATAGCTAATCGCATATTATGGAAGACGCGCAATCAATACATAGAAAACCCATCAATGTGTCATCTTTTAACTCAACATGAGAGGTGAAGATTGGCAGGAAAGAACAAGCTGCTGGAGAAAAGAGATCCATCCTTAGATTCCCATTCAAGCACCTTATTTTTAGATGGTACCTGAAGCAAATATAAGCATCTAATTTGCATTTTTGTCAGATATGTATAATGTTATCTATTGACAGTTGAAACAAACTTGGGTAAAATTAGCTTTTTAACAGTTGTTTTGTGTAAAAACAAGAGATATTGGTACCCGTGGGGAAACCTTTATCAATTGCTACACAGCTACCAGCAACTACCACACAGGCATGAAAAATATACAGTAGAGAGGAGAAGAAAAAATGAAATAAAAAGGCTACAGCCACACGTCACTGAAAACTCCTGGTGTCAGTATTTTATTTAAAGGGTTCAGGACAAAGTTAAAGTTAGAGGTTGGAGATTAAACGATTTTTGATCACATCTTGATGCTTTATTTGATACTGACACACTGCCATCCCTCATAAACCACAACAACACACAAAAAAAATAAAATTAGCGATTTTGTAAGAAATGATGAAGTAGCAGAAGACGTAAAAAGAAGGCTAAAAAAATCCAGCTTATTTTTGCAACCAGTTTCAGTAGCGGGAAATATGTAGGTTTTATTTTTTGAGGCCAATATGCAAATTACTGCATTATTCCAAAATCAAATATCTGCAGAAAACCTCCAAAACATTTAGATAGGG
The DNA here is from genome assembly GCA_003416845.1 of Oplegnathus fasciatus. Lineage (NCBI taxonomy): Eukaryota > Metazoa > Chordata > Actinopteri > Centrarchiformes > Oplegnathidae > Oplegnathus > Oplegnathus fasciatus. The sequence goes on along the minus strand of NTHP01000206.1, from coordinate 131,759 downwards.
GTGTACAGTACATCCAAATCATCAACAATTACCAAATAAGACTGTATTATATCACTGCTAAAGGAAAATTTCCATGATGCATTATATGTATTTAATTGAGAATGACAAAAAATAAGAACCACTGTATTTCCTGTTAACCCATGAGTATGTACAGACATGCTTTTCCATATTTAAATCTCCACTAGTAAAGTAGATTATACATGTAGGGTAGGCATGTTTTAGCCACTCTTTGCCCCTTTCAGTTTTCCCTTACAGAACTACAGTAGATGATCATGTTATCTGACTGATAATGGCTAATGTGTTGCTGATGTCTGTATCATTTGCCTATTTCATTCGCGTTTATTTAGTCTAGGTCTGGATTTGGAAAACTGCCTGTGAGGTGGTCTTGCCATCTGGATGGGGCTTTGACACATTGTTTGGTTTTGTTGCAGACTTTATGTTGTCTGTGATCTCTGCGTATGTTGAAATTAGCTGCAAGTGCAAATGGTTTCATTTTTCAAAGGGTGAATCCCTCATTTTAAAACAAAACTCAATAGTTGCTGTCATCACAGTGACCAGTTGATAAACTGAGATGTAAATGCATACGTTTTTTCTGTGTTGTACTGTGGTGCATTATTCTTTCTATTAAAGCTGCATATCCTAGATTACAGTCAGGAGCTGCATTAAGCGAGCTGCAAATTCAGTTATACTTGATCCTATTATTTTCTTAAGTTCTTAAGTTTATTATCTGTCTTTGCTAAGTTGGCTAAGTCGTCTGTCGTATATTCTAGCATTGCATTGGCGGCCGTATAGTCCTTCCACGTTTTATCCAGACTTACTCCTAAAAACACAAGAACAGCTTTCCCACATCTGTGCCAAGCTGGGCTTACCAGGGCCAGGATGAAATCAACATTCATAACATAATATTAACAAAAGATTAACTAAAGAAAAACCTACTTAGTAAGATCAGATTTAACCATATTTTAATGACAATGATTATGTATAATCCATTCTGTCTTTGTTTGGTCTTGGCTGGTCCTATAGTGGAAACGTGGCAGTTTTTTTTTTATTTATTAACTTCTTAATATATTTACTGTATTTCCCTTACTGTTTGTCACCATTCTGAGGCTTTGAAATAAATAATAGAGATGTATGACAGTGATTTTCACAGCAAGCTGACAGGAATGCCACAACTTAAGCAGCAGGGCATGAAATTACCTACTTTATCATATCCCGGTGGATAATTGTTTTTGCTATGGGTTTCTCCACATTTGCAGAAAGGTCACAGTGTTGGTGTGAATCTGAGTCGAGTGGAGCAGCAGCTGCAGCTTTTCTTTTTTTACTATTATTTTTAGGTCACTGTCTCCTTTCTGGCATGCTATCTTAATCTGGGGGTCTTACCACTGCTTAGTTTGTTATTTTTTGTTAGGCAGTCCGTGTGTGTGTAACTGTGAAATGTCTGAGCGGCTGCAAAAGGGAGGTGTGAGCCTGCAGCCATGTGCTGTGCATGTTGGTGTGTGTCTGTATGGAGGTGTGTGGCATTCACACATGGCAGAAGTTATTCTTATTTAAACAGAACCAGAGGTAGCGACACCTGTGCTGGCCGGAAGCCTAGAGAGACATAATGGTTTTTACTGGGGCTCCATTCACGCTGCAGGATTTATGCCAGATGTGGTCCCAATTATCACATGGACAGAAGTCTGCCTCTTTAGCATGTGTATCTGTCTGCCTGCCTGTAGTCCTTTTAGCATTCAGATGTAAGACTACAGCTTAATTTTTGGTTTGGTCTCTTGATGTTCTTCACGGTTATTTCTTGACAAATGCAATGGGAGAAAAAAGTGTAAAAAGGGGCATATTTGTTGCTACCATGTTAATACTGGGAAAATGTCACACACATGACTCATCCAGAAACATATACATAGTCTGGCTATGGTCGAGACAGAGCCAGAAGGGTGGAACCTGCCTAAAATACCAGTGTTAACTGTGGAATCACTCTGCTCTTGACTTATGTGCAATGAGATATACATTTAGAGCGAGCTGTCACATGTAATATTTGTCAAGGGATTTAGAGTGTCTAACAATGGAGCACAAATAAATTAAACTTAACACTGCTAAGTGCAGTTTTCTTTTCTTTCATGACTGTATGTTTTTTTTTTAACTATTATAGGATTAAACCCGTATCTGATACCAAAATAAAGTGACAGTGACACGCTCATATAGAGTAATAGTGAGACAATACATCAAATACTAATTGTTTACCTTTGTTCTTGTTTACAGTGTGTACCTCCATGTTTAGCAGTTGATGTATTTCCATTTTGGCTTTATGTCCACTGTCTGTGTCTATGTCCATATAACTGTCATCGCAGTGATACATGTTCAGAGATGAGTCTTGTGAAGTCATGTATTCTGTTTCTGTATGTTGCTGTGTATCACACATTTGTGTTCTTGAGGTGAAATCTAAATTGAAACCGAGACTTAAACTCTGTGATGCCATTTTTTGGATACACATTATATATATACATTTTTTTTCTTTTGACTGGTTATTATGTGTTTTTCCCCTTGTTTGCTCTATCTATCTAGTATCTGTCTGTCTCTGTCTGTCTATCTGTACGTCAGTATGTCTGTCCATAGGGTTAGGGTGTGCCTTTGTTTCCATCTCTGAAAACTGTACATACACATGCCCCAGTGCAAATATGGCCCTGAGTTATTGTATTTTTTTCTCAAAAAGCTCCTGTAGGGCTTTCTCAGTGTTCCATCGTTCACAAATTTTCTCCTGTGTTTAAATGTGCTTTGCATCCCTATCTAGACACAATCCAGATACAGCTTTGATTTGTGTTTGGTGCTTACAACCCTGTTTTAAACAAAGTGTCAGGTGACTTATATTGTTGGATCTGTGTGGGATAACGTAGCTTTGTTTATGTACAGTGCAAACCTCTGCCACTCAGAGAGCGTTCCTGAATTGTGACGGGACACAGAGAGTGAAAATTACCAGAGCCTGATAATGTAAAACCACTCATACATCCTTTGGCTACATGGGAGCTTTTAAAGCCAGGTGTAAATGTGATCATAAATGACTTTATTATCTAGGCACGTCTTGATGGACCCTTTATCTACATTTGAAATTTTACTGCCAAGTTAACTGTAAATCGGTCCTCAGGGATTATAAGACAGCATGTCCACACTCAAAACCAGCACCTGCAGTGGGTTTTTAATTCAAGTCATAAAAAATGACTGGAACAAACTGTCATTTTTTATGAAACATTTTACTGATCCCCATCCAAACACAATGTATCTGTATCCTCTATCTACAGTTGGATTTTTACACCCGTTACTACTGGGGTCTCTCCAGTCTCTGCAGCTGCATGTGCCAGATTAGAGCCCCTCATTTATCCCTTGTTACCACGACAGCTATTTCCATGATAACTAGGCTCCAGAAGACGTGAGTCAAAGGTCATTTGAAGTGGTGACCTTAGCAACCTTGTTGAAATACAGCAATTAAGTGTAATTGAGGCAGCCAGCATTCATTACGTCAGTCAATAGAGGGATCAATAGTGTGATTGATTGGAACTATGTATTGTTTAGGTTCAGATTAGAAAGCCATCAAAGGCGACGGCAGTTGGCTGTCAGCGTTAGAATATAGCATCCCTGCAGACTGCTGTGATGTGACTGTTATTTCTCTGCAGCTGTGGTGAGTCGTGCAAGTCCAACAAAAAATAAAAATAAAAAAATCATATACATCAGTCTAGTCTAAACAGTTTTGCACCAACAATATCAACAGCTTTTAAGGGAAAATGTTCAAACATCATTTTAATAGTCAGCATTCAGAGAGCTGAAGACTTGCTTCGTCACTTGCAGTTTGCTAATTAAGACTGCGACTTGACTTGGACTTGCTCCAAAGACTTTCCACCAGCTCTGCGTAGCAGTCTTTCTACATCACTGGACACCACCTAAAGTATTTATGGTAAGTACAGGATGGACAAAATAACAATACAATGCAGTACCCTGACAGTACAGTGAATTTGGTGGTTGTCATAATGCTTAATTTTTAAAATAGCTGCAGCTCTATGGAACTTTTCATTTTGTGTTGATTTTGGCGGTCCCTGTGGAGAAAGGCGGTAGTGTTTCACCTAACGTCAGGTTACATGCTCCCTCCGTTTCACTCCCAAGGAGACTACTTCTCCAGGAGGAGAGCGGGCGGCAGCTCCGGAGACGGACCTTCAGTTAGCGGCTGACACAACTCAAATTCAGCCAGAGCAAACCCCAGCGCCGTTTCGTCTGATGTCGCAGAGAAATCTGACCTGGTGGCAGGTATTAGAATAACTATTAAAAACTAATAGAAATAGCCAATCTTCTCGCTGTTGGTCTCGTTTGCTTATGTAGGTCTTATAGAGGCATTAGTATTAAACTGAGACTGTTTCGTAACCAGTTAAAAACTCCATAGAGCTGGTTTAAAGTTCCCCTGCACTCAAAAATATGTTTTTCTTCTTGTTCCTACAGTTGAATGTTGGAGCTTCACTGTACAGAATGATATATGTGCAGAGTTTGACACTTGAAGGATGTTTCACATTCATCTGCTGAAAGTGGAAAGTTTCTCTGCTCATTTAAAATCCCATTTTAAGGGGCGGGCCTACAAGCATGATTTGTGACATCACATATAGTTTGGAAGTAGATGAAGTAGAAGGAGTAGATGTCATGTCAAAGCTTTTAACAAGATAATTGAACTTTTTTTTTGTGAAAAGAACATATCAGATACATATTATTATTCAAAGTAGAGCATTTATATACATGTAAAACATGCTCTCATGCTGTTTCCAGTGTTCCACTGTGTACAGTGTGTCGTCATGAATTTTGAGGCTTCTTCCCCTTCCCTACATTTACAACTTAACTACAGTAAAGCAACAGCAAGTCATGCTGTGACTATCACTTCTTATACTAACTTCCTGATCAAACCTTGACCATCAATACCCAATAAAGCTGACACATACTGCAAATTAACATTCAACTTAAAGCTGGAAAGTATTTCACTTTTTTATACCCCATCTGTGTGATGGAGGATCATACAGTCCCAAAACTGGCAAACTGATGTTCATGTTATTGGGTCACACCTACAGTATCCTGATACCAGTAATGTAAATAATAAAATATTGTGTTTGTCAAAGATCTGACTGGGGCCTTTCTCTGTACAGTTTGCATCCTCTTCATGTATGTGCAGGCTTTCACACAATTAAAAAAAAATGCAATTTAGGTGAAAAAGAAACCCAATATTGGCAATATGCATCGATATGTGTATTTATGCGCTTCATTTGTCATAACAAATGTCTCCTTGTTTCCCTCACTTGTATCTTTTCCTCACGTCTTTCCACTTAAGATTCCAGGAATAGATGCAAGTGAATTACGGAATCACTAATATTAATATTTCCAGGAGGATACTGTCTCATTTGACGTCCACTCCCTGTAGCTCACATTGTGCTGTAGCTTCTGCACTGTATATCTGCAGTGGAACAAACGAGGCCTGTAATGTGTGTATGGTGTTACACAAGGCTGGTAATAAATACACTCTGTCTTATAGTTATTTTTGCCCAGAGCCTGAGTTTTGAAGTGTGTATGGAGTTACATGAGGCTGGTAATAAATAGACTTTGGAGATAAGACAACTAAGATTTCTCCCCTCCTCATCTTCCTCCTCCAGTGATGGAGATGGAGCGAGGAGCAGAGTAAAGTGATTAGGTTTTATTATTTTCTCCAGACTTTGGGCTTTTGGTTGATTAAATTAAAGCGTGTAGCGGCTTGTATGAACACAGGAGGGGTCAAAAAGAAACAGAACAGAATAGCTCTAGGGGAATGGAGGCAGGATGAATGCAATATGATAGATAATATGGTTTTGTGACGAGTGGGTGAATGAACTGAGATAAAAATGATTGTGTCTTGGAAATCTGTGTTTTGGAGAGAGGCTGAATATAGTGAGATAGATGGCCCTAATATGCTTTGGGAAGGAAACGATGCAGGGTCACCAAATTGTCAGAGTAATGGACAAAGGTAACAAGTAAAGCAGGTTGAGTCCAAAACTAACTTTTCTTACTTAGATACAAAAGACTGGTAAACAATAATACACTAGGCAAAAATAATTAAATACTTTTATTAATTAATTAATAAGTTTTATGTTGCCATTAGTGTTTCCAACACTATTTAATGAACTGACATTGTGTTGTGAAATCAGAACTTTGACAAACAAGTAGCAAACGTGTGCTGCACACAGTATCTTTGTATCCCAAAGACTCATTCAAAAAGCCAAAAAAGAAACTCACAATATTTTGCGAGAGAAGCTCCCTTCGGCCAGCCTGAGGTCTGACGTTAAGACAAAATATTAGTTGTAATCATAAGAAAGCTTGTGGTTTTCTAGCAGAAGTAAGACACAAGTGTTAAAATATGTTGTAGAGCAGAATGGGATACCTCACATAAGACTGTTGTATCTCCAAAAGGACAGGAAATTGAAAAAAATCTGGTTTATTTCCCAATTGACACATTCTTAACATTTCATAACACATTATGAACTGTTCAGCTTGGTCTCAGTATCAACAAAACAACGTATTTGGGAAGTGCAGCTTATATATTCTTTATCCCAACGTTATGGTATTTTATGCACCACTATTGTCTTTTTGCCACCTTGCCCATAACAAAATAATGATGACAAGGACAATCAAAATATACATTTTGCCCCCTTAACATATGATTAGGTACTTGGAGATTACATGCTATTTCAGAGAACATACTGCAACATAACAGAAAATATTTTGTACATCATTACCACTGCTCACTACTTTGTTCCTGGTGAAATAACGCATTGTGATTTGAGATGTGAACTAGTTTTAGTTCCCCACTGTAAAATAATGTGTTTCCAAAGGTAGACAATATACTGTAGCTTTTTTATCAATAGCTGCATGCATTACAATTTGTTGTTTGTAAAGTAGAACTCATTTACTGAGGGGTTGTGCCCGAAATTTGATCTGTGGTTCCTCATTATAATCTCCTCAATACCTCCATTTGATGAATTTTGCTTCTGAATTTGATTTTTAGAGTCCTACTTCACACAGCGATGGCCACCATTTAGAAAAAAAAAATGAACCAATAGTAAAATAATTACATTAAAATAATAATATTATCTGTTACATGCATGTGGATTGTTGGAGTTCATCAGTTCAGGCTCCAACTTGGTTTAATGATGTCGTCTTCTACACCAGGAGTAAGGCTTATTAAGACATACTTATATCATGTGGGGACCCTATCAAGGTAAGGGTATTCTCTCACCCTGGGACCGTGGCTCCATTAAATATATCACTAGTCATGCCACGTGGGAGTTTAAACTAAGTAAATGTCATCCCTCATCCAGAGACCCAGGCTGATTAAAACATAGTACCAATAGCTCGCCTGTGACCAATTTTATCTTCTTAATGAACAGTCTGAAGGAGATAGTGCTGCATAACTCAGTGTCTTCAAAATAGCAGAAAATAAGTTTCCTAGTTTCCTAGAGTACCAGCTGGGTGGCGTCATTAGAAAATGCTAAAGATCCATTTTGAAAAGCAAATGGTTCCAAATGGAACTGATATTTCAGTTATACAGATTATGCCAAATGATGATTTTCTTTTGCGCCTGCAATCATTTTCAAATGGTGAATCTCTCATTTTGGAATTAAATCTCTAAGTTGTATATTTGTAAAATATCAATCAATATTAACAAATTGAGCAATAATTACATTACACACTGTCTCAACAAGCAAACAGAACCCCAGCAGTGTAGTCATCAACTCCCCAAAACAATATTGAGTTAACCTGAACAGTTCACAGTCAGAATTACAATGAATCTAATAAGACGAATATCAGCATTACAATAGACCGGGAAGTCAGAGCAATCTATGAATTTATAGTGTTGTTTTAATCAGATGTTTTATTAGAGTTTCCTCAATATAAACAAGTCCTCTGATATTTTTCCATCTTTGTTTATGGCATTAAACAGTTTTTCAAAGATTCATACAGACAGGAGGAGAGAAAACTCAGATTTCAGGGTGGGACTGAAACAGTAAGACTGGTTGAGAGAGTCTCCTTCAATAATGGTAACTTGATGTAACTAAGGCCTCGGGGCATGTTTACAAAGACTTGTTCTGGGTGGTTCTTTGTAGTCTGGAGGGATTACTCCTTTAGTTCATCCTGGGTGGCACCACAGCATCACCTGAAAAAGCAGGTCTCTGTCCACGTCCAAGTCAATTATGTGGTTTATTAAGACTGAGAATGCAATGTGAAGCCAGGGGAAATTACTCCAAGTTGACCAGTACTCATATTGGGCTATTTGACCATGTTTTCCTAACTGTTATGAACACCACAGAGGGTAAATTATGGAAACAGAGCACCGTGTTTTTGCTCCACCCCTCACTACGATGACTGGTTTGCCCAATTAATATGCTACTTGTGAGTCCATGTGACTTTGTTTTCCTGCTGTGGATGGCATAAAACTGAGCAATGTGAAATCATTGGTGACGTCCTCATTTCCCATATTGCCACACTCAGGCCAAAATTTCCACTTGTGCATAAGAAATGGCATAACCTCATGGACAAATTGTCATGAAAAATGTTGAGCACATTTTGTATTGCCGTGAAAATAGCTGCAAACGTTCAGGCTCCCACAGGGATGAACTCTTTGGAACTAAATGACCCCATGGCCTTTCCTCTAGTGCCACCAACTGAACAAACTTTACACTGATAATGATGTACAAATAGCAAAATTGGCAGCACGTTGTTTGTTTTGCCCAAAGAATTGTAGGGTGCCATGAACATGGCAGCCTCTGGGGGCTGTTAGCGTCACCACCACCTCACCTCAGTCCAGCTTGGCTTCAACCTTTGCCTTGATTAAAACAACAAATGTTTACGTCTCACTCAGTGAGATCATGGACATCGCACACCTCCACCCTGGCTGAGAAAGCTCAGAAACGACTGTATTTCTTATGGAAATTTAAGAAGGCAAAATTTCCATGCCAAGTTCTTGTTAACTTTTACAGAGGAGCAATAGAAAGCATCCTGACTGGATACATTACAAACTGGCATGGAAAGTGCACGGCAAAGGACAGGAGGGCTCTGCAGTGGATGATTAAAACCACTCAGAACGCCACTGGTACTTATCTACTGAGTATCAGTGGTATCGGTGAGGTGCCTGCGCAGAGCCCAAAGGATACTAAAAGCCTGCTGCCATCTGGCAAGCGATACAGAAGTATCCGCTGTCGAACCACCAGACTCCGGAGCAGCTTCTTTCCTCAGGCTGTGAGACTTCTCAATTCATCCTCCACACTCCACCATAATTAATAGTTTTTTGTTTTGTTTTTTTTGTGTGTGTAGCGTGAAGGGAGTACAGCTTGCATTTTGTTATACATACCTGTGTGGTATTATGATAAATAAATGAACCCTTGAACCCTTGTGAGTCCGTTGATATCTACAGTAAAACAATTTGTTCCATTTCATGTCATACTTGAATTGAAACTGAACTGAAAGGAGACGGGGAAAGTTGAGGAGAGAACAGACAGCTGCACACAGTACATATGACATGAGAGAGACAGAGAATGAGAGACAAATATAGACAGGCAAAAAAGAGAGGGGCAGAGAGAGCGAATGGGAGGTGAGTTTGTTGAAAAGAGTGGCTTCCTTTTTTCCATAAAGGGACATTCCCTCACTTTTCTACCACTGAGCGGAAATGACTCACCCTCAAATCTAGGCCATGTCATTCACTCTGAAGCCCACCCTCCTACTGCCTCTGTGAGTCTGAGTGTGTATGTGTGTCTGTGTGTGTGTGTGTGTGTGTGTGTGTGTGTGTGTGTGTATGAGCATGTGTGCTTTTTACTGTGTGTGTTATGAGCTGGTTTTGGTTTACTTCCAGCTACCTCAGAGTACTGCTGCTCACATACCATGGCTATGACATGCTACACCACAACACACACACGCGCGCACACACACACACACTTTCCCCAATCTCAGTTGATTTTTTTAGGGTAGAAACTCAGGCGGATATGAGGGGAGTAGCCTAGAATTAAACTGAATTAAAGACTCTTTTTTCTCCTCTTGTCATTTATTCATTGCTTTTTCTCTCCTTTGCTCTGAGCAGCATGAGGAAATGCTCTAGGGCTTCTGAGTGTGTGTGTGTGTGTGTGTGTCAACATCTGTGTGAGTGCACGTGTGTGATCCCTTCTGAGTGTGTGAGTGTGTGTGTGTTTATACCAATAGCCGTGGGCATCATCTCTACAGGATTGGTGAGTTCGGGAGTGCCATCATTCAAAGGCAAAACAACATGAAAATAATCTTTAAAAAAAGACTTAAGTAACAGCCTTCTCTCTGTTTTTTGTCAGTTTGCACTCTTTGGTTAGGTATTTCATACAATGAGAGTGCTATAAGCTCTTCAAATTAAATATAATTGCACTCTGTGTGCAAAATTTGTGTAATGACACACCAATAAAATCTTTACTGTCAAGATTACACAGATATGTTTGCAGGGAAAAGATACAGGTGGCAGCAAAGTGTGTGTAGGGTTTAGTTGTCTATTTGTCTATATGTACGTATGCGCATGCATGTGTGTGTGTGTGTGCGTGAAACTAATATAGATTATAATTTCAAGCAGGCAACAGGTATTGTTGCCTGGAGGACTGTGAAACCCTCCAGTCGTCTCCAGAGGAATCGTGAGTGCTGAAAAGCCCTCGCTCAACAGCTTTTTACTTAAGTTAAAAAACGTCCCACTTTTTGCATCCCACCGATCAATTTCTGTCTCTGCGATCAATTTCGTCTTCGACAGATGGAGAGGGTCCAAGAGCGCTTATGAGATTGTGTTGAGAGAGAGAGCGAGAGAGTGAAGGGGTAGAGTGTTGGATGGGGAGAGAGAGGTGAGGATATTACTTGTTTCTGCCAACACACACTGAGTTTGGGAACACACAGCCTGTGGTGCATTAGAAACAGTTTATCACTGGAAGGACATCTGCAATGACAAAAATGGGGCTGAAAATGAAAGTTACTGAGCAGGAAACTACAGCAAGGTTTATTACCTAAATTATTTAAAACCAAGAAAGCTTTAATTCACAGTGTGTTGTAGACTGGCACTATATTGTAACTTCTGAATAGCTTGGTTACAAGATAATTGCATCATCTGGATTAAATGGTTGAAATTTGCATTTTTATTGTTACATGGCACAAAATAGCCAAAACATATCTGCTGTCGCACTCAGTTCAGGAACTGAAACTTACTCAACACGCCTCCAAACACAGAGATTCCTGATGATTCCATTGCACACGCACAGAGGACAGTGCTACAAATGAGGAGCTAACATCACAGGACATTTTATTTTTGAGCCCAAAAAGCAAGGCAGTGGTGGTAATAGTTGTTCAGAATATGGAGGTTGATCCTCATGTTTTTCACAAATCGAGTACTCGTGTGGTATACTTGATTCTAGATCGAGTGATAAGAGAAGAAATCTATGAGGTCCGAATTATTTTTCTCTGACAGCATTTTTCAGATAGTTTTTTGGTCTTTTTGAGCTCCTTGTCATCTGTGCAAACGGCAATTCTTGGCGGCTTGATAGATGAATTGGACCGTGGCGTGTTTCTGCAGTGAAAACGTTGGGAGACACCTTGACTCATTTTCACTCCTCGGTGGCAGTAAAATGCATTACAAGGGCCCTTAGAAACTCCCCGCTAACTCTAAAAGACACATTATAAATGTACTTGAAGACACTCGCTAGCCTAGAAACATTAAGGCTGCAAATAACCCATAATGCAACACTTGCTGTAGGAGACTCTCTCCATTCAGAAAGAATATCTGACGTGAATAAAACATCAGTCTCTAGTCCTCGAATACAGTACAGTCCAATCCCTGCTTTTCAAACGTATTTTCGAGAAAAAGGTCGTCTTACATTTGGGCCAATACAATATTTTTAGAATATCTGTATCCATGGATACAAACGAAAAGAAGAAGATTGATCAGCTACATATCCGATTGCTAATTGATTCATCTATTACTCTTACTCATCTAGAATTTTACAGTGTGATATACACAAAGTGACCATTTTAATAGGTGCCCATATTCAGATCACAGTTTCAGTTCCTTGTTTGTAGATGTTCATATTGTTGATGTTACTGCGCTAAAGCTAGCGTCAAGCTTGCGTTACCATACAGACAATTTTCTTTAGGTAACAACATGACCTGTCCTCTGGTTAAACTAAATAGTCGCCTCTCCCATTTTTTAGCCATCGGACAGTTTTGTTTCCTGGTACTGTAGTGATTATCATTATTACCTCACACAGGGTCATTAGCATGGCTGTGGACTTTCAGTCTCATTAACAATAGTGTAGTGGGTGGAGACAGTCTGAAAGTGTGAGTGTAATTACTGTGTAAGGAAAGATACTGTGATGTAGTCAGCAGCTGGAGGATGGGTAGCAGTCAGAGTATTCGTTTCTTTTTTAAAAGAAAGGTGTATTGGTGTATTTTTGAGAGTATTAAGTTGGATTAAAATTAGGTGGATGTGAGTATAAGGGGAAAAGGGTAAGTTAGTTATAGGTTAAAGATGGTGGTAAGGCCTCAAAACAACAGAATTACAAGCATGTGTGTGACAGAGAAGCTTCATTGAAACAATTCTCCCCTCATCAGTAGACCCCCTCTGTCACGTTTGCCCTTGGTCAGGCTTTCTCTTTGTCCACATTTTCTGTCCCCTTCTATTCCATCCTCTTCAGCTTGTTTTCTGTGCCTCATTTTGTCCTCTTTCTCTCTTTCCCTGTGTCCCTCTTCCAGGCAGTTATTACCAGTCTAATTAATTCCACATGCTGACACTGGTCAGGCCTGGTGTCTCTCACACACACACATACATGCACACACCAAGATCCAGGCTAAGCCTTTCACTCTCTCTCTCTCTTTCTTTAGTAGTTGCACCCAACTGCTTCCAGCCAGGACAATTAAGTTCCCATCAAAGTGGAAGCAGAGGCCTTAAAGCTGGAACACTGTAGGCTTACTGAGGTTCCGGGCAGGCATGCAGAGTACAGATGTAGACATGACACAAACCTTCCTTTTTACTGCATGGATGCAGTGAACTGCTGCAGGACGTATGTGTAACGATCATTGGTCTCATGCATAACACTAAGGAATGTACTCATTTGGTAGTCCGAAGATGTAGTATTGGGCTTTGTGCTACAAACTAAATGTGCACATTTGAAATGATTCACCTGTTTCCAGCAAAACAAACAGTTTAATCTCCCATTATTTCAATCCAATCATCCTATTGTATGAAAAAAAAAATATGAGCAGGTTCATCTGCTTGGAAAAAGATTCTGTTTTGACTTGCCTGATTAAATTCAGTTCAAACAGAAACTGAGATATAATATGATTCACCTTAACTTGACCCTTGTTATTATCTCAGAAGAGACTGGCAATGATACCTACTAAAATACTAAACTGCTAGATGTTAGATTAATGTGAATTTTGAGCAAAGTATAAACTCCATGTCATATAGTGGCACTAACTAGCACAAAGTATCATAACAGAGGAGCTTTTGTTTTTGTATGTTAACGGACAAAACAAGTAGTTGCAGTTAGTTGACAACCTAAACAGACACCACCGTTTAATGTCCGACTGATGCAAAATCATTTTAAATGACATAACAACCAATAATATGCTTTTTATGTGAAAATAAACCCATTCTACACAATTATTGCTGCGTGCTCAGAAAGTGGCAAATCAAAACTTAAGCAACTTTCTCTAGTGCTCTAATCACTTTGGAATCTTTAACTTCCATTATAAAGCATCCCAAACCATTAGCTTGCTGCTAGACACTGATGATACAATATAGCCGTGTTTCCACCAGGCAGTCCGGTTCAGTTCAGTTCGGTTCGTTACACATTAGAACGGTTATTTTTGCGTTTCCATTGTCAAAAGTTGTGGATGGTACCAATGGAACCGTTCCGTACCGTCCCCTTTTTTCGTTATCCCTCTGTTGGGGTACCTAGCACACAGACCTGGTACTAAAAGGTGGAGCTAGAAANTCGGCACAAGTAAGTAAATGAAATCAGCTGCTTAATGTTACGTGGTTGATGCACTATTACCCATTAACAACCCCGCCTACATTTAAGAGTACTGTCTGTGGTGGAAACGCAACACAGATCTTGGGTTTAGGTACCTTTGGCAAGGGTACTATATACTATACCAAAGGTACCGAAGTGCTTAATGGAAACGCGGCTTATGTGGTTTTTGGGGCATAGACAACAGTCACTTACTAACTGCCATTTGGAGTTTCCAAATGCAACTTTGTACCATAAAGCAACAGTTCTCTATTAGTTCACCTAGCATGCATGTTTTTACCAGGAACCCATATTCATGCACTATACTCTACTGCAGACTTAGTTAACCTCATGTTTAGTTTCTTATGAGTTATAGCTAGTTCAAAGACGTGTAGAGACATGATATCATGGCTTTTTTTTACAGTCACACACAAAAAACCCACTTTTGGCAGTCGGCGACACTTGGCTAGAAATGACACACAGTTTTAGGAGTTTAAGCTATAAAAAATAACTATATATTTAAGAGTTTAAGCCTATGAGAGAAGGTCTGTAAAGTGACCCTGCCCTGCCTCTTGGTAGCTTCAGCTCCACAAATAGATTTACAGGCTTTCATTAAAGCAGCTAGCGGTTACGCAGGGCAGAGGCTCTTGGATGGCCAGCTGCGTGTATGTGTGTGAGCACGAGTAAGTCTTTGTGGGCCTCTGTGACTTTATGCAACTGTATGTGTGTCTGAGGCTAGGCCCTAGATTACTTCCAGAAGTTGAGTTCCACAGCCTGCTGTTTCATTACAGCTACAAAGCGACCGCACGGCTACACAGAGTGCAGAGTTGCAAAAACTTTTTTTTTCTCGGTTCCTCGCTGCCTTCGTCCACCCCTCCTCCTCCTCCTCTTCTTCTCTCTCTTTCATGGTTACAGTTGGAATGGGAATAAACATCTGTGGAAATGTATTTCTCTCCATTTTGGGATTTTGGGGAGACGCTGAGCTGGACTTATCCAATTTCAAACAACTTTGAATATGAACCAGTGTTTCTCCAACTTGAAACAACTTCAAAATGGCAGCTCTGAGATTCCAGCTATTTTTTCAGGTTAAAACAACTTAACAGCTACGATCTTTTCATCAAGTTCAAACATATTCAACTTTAGTGGCGTCTTGCAACTTTGCACATTCTCATATATATCACATGAGGTGGCTTGAGCCTATTAACTCCTTGTTTTGGTCCCCACATGAGTACCTTACCCTGTGGTGTAATAACTGAGGAAGTGGGTGTGAAATTTTGTGGTGGTTTTTAACTTGTTGCAAAATCAATCTCCCATTTCAGTGTCAGTATTGTTGAAATGTAATATAAAAGCATCAAGCAGATTACTTACATACTGTATATCTTAATGTAGACAAAAAGCTAACAAAAGACTTGGAAGGGACTTGATTGGATAGGTCACAGTAGTTACCTGATTGGTTCTTGCTGACGTTGTTGTTAATCAATCAGCCTTTTGCTCACAAGAAAAACTGCTCAAAAAGAACTGATTATGAAAAATTGGGTCATACCTACATTTTCTGTTGATTATAGGGTGTGCAAGTCGATATACAGATTTTAAGTGGCACTTAATGTCCAAAGCCCATTGAAAAAGACGTGTCATTACTGTGTATAGATGCATGTAACCTGCACTACACCACTGATTTCACCACAGCAGCTGAGAAGCTACTTCCATCCTGAGTCAGTAACAACGACGTGAGATTAGTTCTGATTGAAGCACCCTAATAATCATGCCTTATGTGGTTCAATTGTGTCACTTTACCAGGAAGAATGGACTGAAACCCAACAGCCATTTCCATTGAATTTTTTCTTTGATTGAGTTTTGATTTAATGAAAAGGGTGGGGGAAAAGCACTTGAAGTTAATCATTCAATTTTTTAGAATATAAAATGAATTATTAAAGTATTAGGGACATTTTCTTGTTTCATGAGGTGCAGAGACGGGGAATCTCGGAAAAAGCCATTTTACCTTTAATTGATTTCCTTTACTGAATATAGCCCATTAACAAACGAGATGCAGGTTTAAAAAAAGAGAGGGCCGATTTAGAAAAAAAAAAAAGATTTTTAAGCTTTGAGACAAATGACAGAGATTGTGAACAAGGTGAAATAGAAAAATAGAATCAGTAAATTGCACAGTCATGGTATAGGAACCATTCTTTTGAAGTGTTTCCATGTTGTCCATTAAGAATCTAGGCTGCTGCTGGCATTTTAAAAGTATCATAATGGTTTTAATTAAACACATTTTACATACAACAATGTGATCAGGGGAGGAAATGCACACCAACATACATGTTTAGTGGACACCAGCATTCTGTGTTTCAAGTCATATCCTTTATCAACCAATGACACATAGCACTAGAGAGGAAATATTATGTTTTTGTAACCAAAAGCAACTTGTACTCTTTCACATTTTGAGTGTTTGTAAATTGTTGCTTGAATGTTTTTGGTGCTCTGATGCCACATAAATACTAGTCTGATTTAATTACTAGCTCCTCAGGTGTACAGAAATGGCACAAACTTGTCATATTTACCCAGTTACCCCTAATTACTGTACCTTTACAAGCAGAAAATAGGCCGGGCATGGTTCATAATAACAACCTAACTGAGTGTGTGTTTATGTGTGTGTGTGAGACATTCTGAAGCCTGACATCGATTCTCCACACTTCAGACTTCCAGATGTGGCTGATTCAAACCAGCACCTGGCAGGTTTTTCAATAAACACACACACACACAAAACAGGTTATGGGAGTCATTCTAAGGAGAGTGCAGTTGGAATTTATTGCATCCTCTTCCTGCGCTGTTTATTAATACGTTATGTGTGTGTGTCTGTGAGTGTGTGTGGGTGTATGTGTGAATTAATCCACTGCTTGACTCCCTTCAGTTGATCCCACTCATGCATCGCTAAAAGGAAGCATTAGGCGTTCAGGTAATTTGAATCGCGGATTAGATGAGAAGAGGAGAGGAAAACATGGAAATGGACGGAAGGAAAGGAGGATAGAGAGAAACCTGGGCGTCTCCTGAGAGTTATAATGACGGGGAGAGTGAGAGAATGAGACGAATCTGCAGGAAGTAGAGATTATATCGGTCACGGAAATAAAAGCTTGGTCCGATCAGAACCCACACAGGTCCACCTGGACCAAGCCCAGTGCTTAGCATTTCCAGAGCTGAGCCTGGACAGAGTTTCCTGTATGAACCAGATTTAGCCAAGTGCCACTGAGCGGTCAGTGCTCATTAAGGGCTAATTCATAATTATACAAATGCATTGTCTGTGAAGATTTTCATTCATCCAGATCAATGCACTATAGTTTAATAAACCTCAACCTCTTATCTGTGACTGACATAGGTAGCAACTGTAGCTGGCTCTGAATCCAAATGCCCCAATAAATAAATAAAAATAGTATAACATATTATAGCATAAATAAAATAAAATCAAATAATATTTTAACGACACAAACATGCTCACAGTCTGTAATTTAAACATGAGTCAGAAAATGCACGCCTTAACAATGCATGGAATTACCGTATTTGAGGACTAGTATTTACTAATTCACAACAACTGGTCTTCTAACCAAAGAAAGAGACAAGGGACCAAATCGTATATGTAGCTGCCAAGAACTACCTGTCATGATGAGGAGCTCAGAAAGACAATCATCAAAAATGATTCTGACCGCATGGGATTAAGTGTATGTTCTGTTTTAATGGATTATTTTACAAGAGAAAAGAATGAGGAATATCTCCTCTTTGGATTAATTGTATCTTGGGAAATCTTTCCCAACAGGGCTAGGTCTAAAAGTGTTATCTTTGACGTTGAAGTGGTATCTCCAGAAAGCCTCTTTTAAACAGGTGCTGGAAAGGTGGGGATCGGGGTCTTATTTTCAGGGACTGCTGCTCTGTTTCAAAGTATATCTCAATCTTCCATTGTGAACAGCGAGTTCACCCAAACCACCCACACTCACTTATATTTGCCTTTGCCATGAAAGTATAGGCCTCAATGTTGCCTTAATCGATTTCTGAAATATATGTGGTAAAATTCATTGTTGCTAAGAACAGTGTTATTGGCTTAATTGGCAAAACAGCAGAGCCTGACTCCAACAAATCCAGTGAAGTAATAAACCAAACTAATGCCCAAATGGAGTGAACCATCAATTTTGAGCCTGACTTCATCGGGTTCAGGACAAGGATTTTAAGCTCTGAGACAAATACTGTGATTTGTGCAAAGGGGTATGCAACAAATTCTGGCAGGGAGCAATGGAGAAGATGGAAGAGATATAAACAGAGCTTTCACTACCAAGGGAATCGGGGAGTGGGACTCATTAGGGGCTGGAAGGGAATGGTGGAACTATAAAAGATCTGTCATTTCCATCAATGATCAACTATTTATCTTGTTTTACAACTCCCATTTGAGTCACTTGGCGATGCAGCTTACATATATTATTAATGAGACATATTAAGTCTTCATGTGAGAAATCCACCTGTTTGTGATGTGAATAGAAAAAATAAAACAAAGTTGGTTTAATCTGTCAAGCAAAATCCCCTGGGGCTTCAGTTCACTGCCATTCATGTTGGATTTGGACAGGAAATTACTGTTCATCATGTCAACATGACAACTGAAAAGTAGCTCACCATGCAGATTCAAATTGCAAACTTTATCTAAGTGATATGTTACCTTTACTTGTGTAGGAAATATATATATAACTGTATGTTCTGATTAGTACTGGCAGTATCCATTATTTATTTCTCATAATAAGTAGACAGTCTACTGTTTAATTAAAGGTGTCTTGGCTTACATTTGTTACAAGCTTTCTCTCTATACTCGTACACCTGTCTATGCTAGACACTACGTTCAAATTGCAGGATGTGTACACTGAGGAACTGACTCTGACTCTTTTCATGAATTACACTAATGAGGTGAAATCCAAGCTATTTATGATATCCCTTATGAAAGTCATATCAATCACAAAGGAGGAACGCAGGTAAAGACAAACTCTGAGACGTCTAAATATGCTAATGAACAATAACATGTCCTTGCTTTTCCTGATATTATGTGTTTTTGGTGTCAGCATTCTGTTCACATTGTGATTGGATCTGGGGTTTTTTTGCCAGCACTATGCAAAATAGGCAAATAATGCTTGAAAAAGAATGTCACTCAGACCTCAAATGCATGATGTGACTTCTCTACATTAAGTTAAGTTGCTTAGTTTTGGCTACAGTTTATGTTTCTTTCTATCTTGTAAAGCAACACTGTACTGACACTGATGAGTTCATATTATTACTATTCTACAGTGTTGTCAATTTACAGGTACAATTCAGGAATGGTAATGATTATGATCCAAAATAAATGCACAAAACTGGTATTGTGAAAGAGAGAGAGAACTTATTCATTACATTTCATTACATCTCTTTTGAAGCTGTCAGAGGGTAGGGTCATGCACAGTGCAACGCCCTCCAGTTTTTTGGGTTTAATGCCTTGCTCATGGGTGCTTGGTAGAGATGGCGTGCACTGTACATGACATACCAACTCCAACATGCTTACTAATGCCAGGGATTGAAACCAGCAACTCCTTTACATTCACTCTTGTGCATTCAAACACGCTCCGCTGTGTTCAGAATGTCACTACACTATGTCTACCATTTTATGTTTGGATGTGTAAATATCTGTAAATCTTTGATATTATCTTACAGGTGTAAATGCAAACTGTGTTTGTTTTACCAGTGTGATGAGCTAGAAACCTCACCTGACAAGCAGAGACATCCCCACTGCAGATAGAGACCTCATTATCACCTGAAAACCTCACCACTGCAGGTATAAAACTCATTACCACCAGTTCAAATGTGGGCAGAAATCCCATCACGTAGGAAGAAACTTCATCACCACAAACAAAAACATGATCACTATGGGTAGAAATCTGATCCACATACAGCCTCCTCACCCCTGAATATGCTTGCTATCAGTCTGCCTGGCTATCCTGTAATCGTTTTCATTGTCCTACCAGACAACAAAGCAACTCTATCTCAGATAGTAGACTGGTTTGTCTCGCACTCACAGGGTTGGCAGTCCCATTCTTGTCAAAGTGTCCTTGAGCAAAACTGAACCCTTTCATAAAGTTTGCACTGTTCTTAGGATACAGGTGATGTATGGGTGATTGCATCTCAGGCTGCAGTTGGAGTCATGGTAGATTTTTAAGAGGGATATAAAAAATAGGTTCAAAATATATAATTTGTATTCATTCATTTGAAGCTCCCTGCATTTTAATTCAAATAATAAAATATGCCATACTCACACTCACATGACAACTTGATAGCTCTGTAAGAGCTGGGGTCATGATACTTTTGGGATCTAAAGACAGGGTGACAGGCCAAAAACCACTGAGAAACCTTCTACAAAAAAAAACTCAGCAAGAGAAAAACAAATCCTGACTATACACCCCCTCCTAGCCTAGTCGCCTGCTTTGCATATAGTGCAGGCAACAAATGAGATTCAATCATGATGTGGACAGAATGCTGACAACAAGAATACTGTAATACCAGAATATGCGAGGACATGATGGGGCTGTTCATTACACGTACAGCACATGCAGATGTAGACTGCATTTTAATACCAAGAGTAGATGAGGTCTCACTGACATCTAATCTGGCTGTTGCTTGTGCTCAGTAACACGAAGCCAGTAGCTTCACGCACAGACACGTAAGCAGAGTCATTGCTTTTTCAAGTGCTGTTTAAGTTTTGGCCACAGGGAATTCGCCACAAAACTCACCATATATCTCTCAATCTATAGCATGAGACACACACACATACAGACACACATACACTTGGACCAACAATCCATCAACATGATCAAGCAGGGAACGAATGGGAGCTGGCCGCTCGTACATCAACCTCTCTGAGCTTGTTAAAGACAAACAGAAACACACACATACACACACACATGCACACAGCTGTGGACACAGTGCAACATGATGTCTTCCCTTTGAAATGACAAGCAGGGGCAGCAAAGACATCGGTTTACATAGCCAGGCAGACAAACAGGCAGATTAGATGGTCAGATATATATGGACAGATGGTCCATCATTGACACGTGTGATGTTATTATGGTAGATAAGCTCAGTCTGGTAGGCAAAAATTGAGATTTTTGAAAATATTTATAATCCATATAATCCTAGTTAATATTCAACAAAATAACAATCCAAAACCAGCCATCATAAAGCAGCCAGCTCTGGTTTACTCTCTCAGGCCCTGTTCTGACAGACAAATACAGAGAGGCACAGTGAAAAAGTTAAAAGTGTTAAAAGAGAGTATTTGTGACACATTGCAATAAATAAAAAAGTGTGGTAATATAACATTTTTTGAATCCCTTGCAACTCATTGGTTGCCTGTTGTGGTTTGACAGGTGATCCTCAGTGCGTCTCATGTACTGCAGCAGTGCCCCACCTGAAGACCAGTTAGGAGTTTAACCACAGGAGGTTAAACTCTATTAAATCAGGTACATGTGTCTGTGTGAACTGGTTCTAAGGATATTACCTACTCTAAAGGTACTTACACACTGGCTGTTTAGTCTGAATTTGGCAGCATGTCCACTGAAAGTGTCGAACTGTGGTGCACAGTGGTGGTTATGGGTGTTTTGGAAGATAACTGACATGTCATGTCACGATTAAATGATTAGTATCATTTGCATTGTAATCCAGTATTTAGGGAATTGTCCAATATCGCCATTATTGTCTGGCAATAGTTTTGTAATGCTGTTGGTTTTTTTTCCAAAGAGGGAAGTGATCAAGGGAAAATCACTTTTAACTTCTTTGCTGTTTGTACGAGTGGTCGTGCTCCTTTCAGTACTAGTGTACTAGTGTGTGTTCGAATGCAGGAGCCTTTAATCACTTACCACATCCTTAATAAGAACTCACCCATGCAGGAAGGTGTAAAACAGCATTCTCAAGTTTGGTGTTTGGTGTTGTTTCATAATTTGGCCCAAACAAGTTATCGATTCATATTTGGATTAAATGCTACAGAGCGGGCCATGAAGCAGAGTGTTGTACTCCAGAAAATTCCCTCTGATCGGACAAAAAACAAGAGCGGCAACAAACCCATCAATGGCACTACAAGCCAAATCATTCAGCTCCGTAATTACAACTGAGCCACTACCGGTCCGCTGTGGCCTAACAGAGGACGGGAGAGAGGGAGAGAGAGAGACAGAGAGAGAGAAGAGAAGTGAAGGGAGGAAAGAGGGGGGAAAAAGATAGATTTCATGAGTGAGAGGCTCCCAAAGTGCCCAGGGGGATTGTGGTTACAATGTTGTACTCTACATCTGTTTACAGCAGAGAGAAAGACATACGGATGAGGCGGGAGAGACAGAGGGAGAGACAGAGGGAGAGATAGAGGGAGAGATGTTGCCTGCCGCATGCTGTCATCTCAGCAATGTAGTAACTGTACCTCATTATGTTCTATTCTAGTCATCATCATCCATGCACGCAAACACACACACACACAAACTGCTCTCTCATCCTATTGTCGCTCTCTTGCACTGTGAAAGCATCACATCAACAGAAGGAAGAGTGG